>BDMV01000012.1:913549-1262999 GCA_008326285.1 Oryza officinalis | reverse complement strand
GCGGCTGGAGCGGCTTGGCGCGCGGCACGGCAAGGCCGGCAGCGCGCGGCGCGGGCGCGGCTGGGAGGCCGGGGCGGCGGCCGGGCTGGAGAAGGCCGGTGGCGCGGCCGGGCAGCGGGGCGCTGGCTCCGGCTCGGGCAGCGGCCGCGGCTGCGGCGCGACGCGGCGAGGACGATGGGTGCGGCTGGCGCGGCGTTGGCCGGGCACGCTGCTTGGCGCGAGTTGGTGCAGCGGTGCGACAACCTCAGCCGTGGTAGTGCCGGCCGGGGCGACTCGCGTTCGTCGGTGTGATGGCGACAGTGAGCGAAATAGGGCGGTTTTTATAGCCGTCGCAGCCGGCGGACAGCGACAAGCTTGCTCGGCCGAGTGGGGCCGACGGTCCTGTTGGGCGGTCGTCGTCGACAGGGAGTCATAGCAGAGCGAGGATGGGGCTGCTGCAGGACGGCGTGGACGCGGCGTACGCGTTCGGTGTGGACTTCGCTCACTGTGTTGCCGGTGTTTTGGGGGAAAGCCTCGGTGGACTGGAAGCTTGGTGCAGGGGGCGAGCCGTGGGGCTCGGTGCTTGCAGGCATTCCGTCGAACACCTGGCGTGCGAGCTGGCTGAGGAAGAGGGACAACAAACAGACTTGTTTTGCTGGGCAGGCCTTGGGCCAGGGGAAGGGAAGAGTACTAGGCTGGCCTAGAGGAAGATGGGCTGGCCCAATAAGGAGAGGGAGGGAGAAAAGAGTTGGGCCGAACAGGAAAGAGTCCAAAGGAATAGGATGTTTTGTAATTTTATAAGAATTTGGATTTATGGAATTTGAATGAGATTAAATTCCAAAATTGTAAAGGGACTGTATAAATGGACATTTAATTTTGAGTTTGAATTACAATTGGACTGTTAAGTGAGCTCTTGAATTTAATCTGGCATTTAGATGGGCAAGGATCAGACTTAGAGATTTCTCCGAATTTAATCGGATGGATGGACCGCGTTACCGAATCAACGTTCGATATACGAATTCATCGGTAGTCCTAGGATTCTGAGGAAGGGACTAAATTAGGGAATTTTGAATAAAATGATTTATGAGGAAAAAGAATTCGAACAGAGAAAATTTCGATTAAACAGAGTTGGGTTTAATATTCAATTGTGGTAGTCGAGGACGTCAAGGAGGGACGTGACATTTTGATAATTGACAATAGCTCTCGAGAATTTGATTAGAGAACCGCAATTACCAGAATAGATGGATGGTCGAGAAGACAAAGGAGGGATATTACCCCGAGAGGTGTTCAATTCAGGAAGAGGATCGATTTACGAAATTCGAACACTAAGGAATTCAATGCATGGCAAGAATTTAGGTTCTCAAGGATGGATTTAATCGAGATCTTTGGCACAGATTCTAGACACACACAAATAAACAATTAACAAGCAAACTAAAATTATGCTTAGGACTAGACTTTGTCTGAGGAGGTCATATCTTTGAAAATAGCCTATTAGGAATTTATATTTCGCAATTAAGGTTTCTAGTAAATACTTTACCAATAGACATTATTTTGCAAATAATTTACAAAAGCTTATCACTCTATATAAAGGTTCATAGAAAATAATCAAAGCTATTTCTGTTGTGGAACAATATTTGTTTTAATAAACTATCCCTTAATGGGTTTTATCCAAAATGGTGATACATTTAGGTATATAGCTTTATTTATAAAGCAAATATGCCCGAGGGTTTTTGTTTTTCGAAAATAATTGGCATATGCAAATCTTAGCTCCTTGAATAAATAATATTTGAAATCAAATATCGACATATCCTCAGACATTCGTCTATTAGCCCACGTATAAACGAAAAACGACAGATCGAATTAAATTAATTCAGGCATGAATGTATTTTGAAAGAGATTTTTGGTTATTCTGAATTTTTAATTCCGTATTCCAAAGTCGAAATATTCAGGATGTTACACCTGTGTGGAGAAGCGTGGGCTGTCAGGCGGTTGGTGGATGTGCCCTCCAGTTTGCTGATGAGGGAACCCAAGGACCCCAACACTGTTGTCTTGTCGGGGAACTCGAGGCCCTTCTCGTGGATGCCCAAGCTACGGGCCATCATATCGAGCCACCCGTAGTTATCCTAGAGGCATTGTCGGAGCGACGTTAGGTTTTCCTGGGTCTCCTCCATCCTCTTCTCCTAGCTTTGTCACTGCCTCTCGTGGCCGACAACCAGGTCCTTGAATTTCCTCAAGTACTTATGCGCTTCCGCCAGTTGTGACTCCAGCTAGGCGACTCGGTCGTCTGAGGTTGAGGCAGCCTTTCGGAGCCGCTCAACCTTGGCAAGGATGTCCCTCGGGCTGGATTGCAGTAGGCGACTGGCCTTGACCAGCTTGTCGATCGCCGAAGGTGACACGACAGCGGTTGGGGTACTCGGCGAAGGAAGAGGTGGTTCTGGCACAGCGACGACGGCAGCGTGAGGTGTAGAGCTCGCATCTTCGCAACCAGTGCTTTGTGCAAAGGTCACGGGAGAAGGGTTGCACCAAGAAAAGCTACACACTACAAAAAGCAAATACGAATACAAGGATTACGAGATCAAAGAAGGCAGTCACTTACTCGGGCTTATACCACTTCAGGAGCGTTCTCTTCCCTTGGGAGGAGGACTTTGCACTAGAAGTGGTCTATAAGATGTGTAAGTCAGGGCCAAGGAGCTCCTCAAGTTGATTTATAAATCACAAGGAGTATAACAAACCTCGGAGCCGCTTGTCGGCGCAAGCGTTCCCGCTCCAGATGACTTCCTTAAAGTCGTCCACCTCCTCTTTGAGGGTTTTGTTCCACTGCCGCTCGGGGCATTCTCAGCCGTTGCTTGCTCCGAGGTCACTTTATCATTCAGAGAAGCCGTGACCTAGTGGTCAACGAGTGGGCTGATGACGTCCGTCAGAGGGAGGATCTGCAAGACATAGATTACTACTCTCTCGGATACCGATGGTCAGAGTAAGGGAAGTAATCTAATGTCACTTACATTGATTAAGGTGTCCTTTTCCGAGGATGGGAGATCACACAACGGGGTGAGGAGGTTGTCTGGATCCGGTGGAGCGTCGATGACCAGATGACCTACTCGGGTGGTCACTGTTCCATTGTCGAGCTCTACAAACAAGATATCAACATTAATATTCGTGGATTGGCCGCGACCGGGTTAAGGTCAGGAGGGTTATGAGATCGTATACCCCGAACTGAGATCCGTGTTTCATCTTGCACCGCCATGTACTCGTACACGGGTTGAGTGCGAACTTGAAGGGGTTGAATTCGACGATGTATGAAGTCTTCAGCGACTTCATACCTTGACAACCCTTGTTCTCGGAGTTCGCGGATCTTATCTACGAAGTTCTTGAGAGAAGGAGTTAAAGAGGGTTTGGATGTCCACAAAGGGAAGCGCCCATGCTTCTCATTTGGGACTACAAGGCTAGCGGGGAGGTCCTCGACATATAGGTAAAACCATTTTGACCTCCATGATCCTCGAGAGGAAGGGCAGTTGAAGGGAATATATTCTGCCTTCATCCCATCCCGGAGATGGAAGCCGCAGCAACCAGATATTCTACGAGATTCCATCCACCTAAGTTCATGAAAGTGTCTAAACAGATTAAGAAAGGTGGTACCGCAAGGTACGCTTTGCAGAGATGTGTAAAGATGCTGAGAAAGGCGATGGAATTAGTGTTTAGGTGGAGGAGATGGATGCCGTAGAAGTTCAAAAGGATAAGAAGAAATTCGAAAGGAAGAGGCAAGAACCTACATTGCACGAAATCTTCAAGATAAACAATCTGCCCTAGTGCAGGGTTAGGGGTTATAACTCCTTCCGATCGTTTCAGGGTCTTTTTCCCCGGGAGGGATCCTTCAATTTGCAGCACCTTCAGATCCTCCGTGCCAACGCTGGATTTTCCTAAGTCCATTGGACTGGTTTGAGGTTGAAGGTGAAGAGAGGAGTTTGTGTTTTCGATTGGCGGAAGTTGAAAAGTTGGGGAGCGCAAAGAGATGAGGAATCACTCGTGGGAAGGAGCCCAAATGAATCTCAGATTTGGAATTTATAGGTCACGTTCGACGGTTCGTATTTCGAGGAAAAAAGAGAAATTGCCACCGTGATTTTTTTGGTTTGTTTATGGTAATTTTTTAGACTTCAATTCAAATTTACAGTGAACTGTTGCTTTTTGATGGTGTTGTAGAGTGCTTCATACTTTCTCGATAACTCGAGAACGATTAGGTGGGCACGACATCATTTATTCGGAGACTTTGGCTCGAGAATACTGTTGAGTTATTTGATTTGAAGTCGGGGGCTACTGTCAGGGTTATGGATAAGACATACCTTCTATCCTTGGGGTCATGAAGTACACGGATACGGCATACCCTTAGTATACGGGAAAGTTACCTTAATATTATGGAATTCAACTAATATTCAGGGAAATTGTATCCCGAATAGAAGATGTTAGAGTCCTATTCAGGGAGGATATAATCTCTGTGATCTCGTATGCCGGAAATACTCCCTGAGTTCTACTTGGAGACCAAGGCAGTCTGCAGTATAAATACAAGGCCCCCCAGAGGTACTGGATCATCGAATCATAGCGTAAGCCATCGCCAAAGCAAAAACAATCCAGAGGACTTTGAAGACAACTCGTCGGTTAGATCTCGTCGAGTCATTCTTGACAGGGATCACGTCGGTACTCGATACTTTCTGTAGTTCTATATTGTAATCTTTGTGGTTCTCATCATAATGCTATATAAACTGGAGTAGGGCTATTATCTTACGATGGGCCTGAACTAGTATAATATTTGCTTTTGTGTGCTTGATGTCATTTCGTGTAGATCCTTGCTCCAACGTATCCCAATATCCTCAGAATACGATCTACGGATATAACCTGCCGACAACTGTATAAAAGGATTTTAAGGTATTGGGCAATTGTTCACGTGCATATTGTGAATAGAAATATGCTTAAGTCCAAAGTAAAAAAGATTGGATAGATAATGATTTAAAGTAAAACTTGGGTAATAAAAGATGGCCTAAAGTGCAACTCACCTTTTTTTATAATCTCTACTACCAGTAGAAAATTTGTTTTTATTACTGGTAGTTAAAGTGATAGTATAAAATGAACCATTGGATAAGAAAAGATATACCGTCTAGATTGATTCTACTCCCATAAATACCATTGTAAATCAAAGGCCTATAGAATTTAAGGCCCTTGCCTATCTCGGAATATAAGGCTAACCATTACTGGGCTGAGTATTCAGTTTGGTTGAGCTTGCTTCATGTTTACAAGTAGAACTTGAAGAGTTTTAGTAAGCTTTTTGTTAACCAAGCTTAAAATTTATAGGCCTCGTAATCTCCATGGGTGCATGTGTGGCCGTGGGCCTGTGTTAAATATCTTGATATTATGGGCATAGTATGCTTCCGGTCCCGTTTGTCTAAATCATGTGACTTGTATTTTGGACATAGATATTGTGTTGATGCAAAGATGGAGAAGAAGCACAATAGTGTGTGTTTAGTGAAAGATAGGTGCATAATAAATTCCATTTTTGGCCCTTAAACATTCCTCAAAGTATAGTTTCATACTGAATTATAAACTGATTGTTTCAACCCCCACCACACACATTCAAACCCGGATAAATAACACCTGAAACATGGGTTTTAACTTTTTTTCTAAATGGAGATGGTTTTTCTAATTCATATTCTTATTATGTTTGTTTTGCTGATGTAGATGTCAATTAGGTTGATGGCTATGAAACTTACCCAACTGAAGTTTCCGTTAGCGAAAAACCACTATCATATTATATCAATCTAAAACCACCGTAAAAAGTGGTTTACGATGTTATTTATCCTGTTTTGAAATTTAAGGGTAAAAAACAATCGCTTTCATAAATCAAGTTGTAAAATGGACTCTTGGACAAAGTTCCAAGGACTAACTAAAAACGGAGTTTACCTAAATCCCAAGTATTTGAAGTACTCACTGTTACGAGTGGACTCACGCCCCCACAGCTGAGCCCACGAAAGAGAGAGCTTCATGACTCCTAACACTCCTCTCCTATAGATGTGAACGCACGCTGCAGCTAGCTAGTGCGCGTCCTAGCTTTGGCCTGCATTCGCTATCCAGGAGCCGACCGGCAACGGAAAGCTAGAATTTGTTCATACATATTTTGTTGAAAGTAAGCTTTACACTTGATTATACAAATGTGTACAGAGGACTGGCTGGGCTCAAACTAATTAATCCACAAGATAAGCTCTTCGTCCAAGGAAGGCTGACTGAAGAATCTGCAGCGAAAGAAACAAAAAGAAGCCAGCCAGCCAGAGGAATTAAAGAGCAGAAAAAGAAATGAAAAGAGAGGGAGAAAGCAAATCTAAGGGACGATCATGATATCCTTTTTTTTTTTACAAGTTGCCTCAAATATGCGTGGTCCGGTTGATTGATTGGTTGTTGTAGTTGTACGTCCACCTGATTTCTGTGTTCGGGAGCCTGTCTTCCCACCCAGCACGCACGCACGGAAAACGAAACGGTTCATTAACGCATGATTAATTAAGTATTAGTTAATTTTTTAAAAAAAATAGATTAATTTGATTTTTTTAAGCAACTTTTGTATAGAAACTTTTTAAAAAAAAATACATTATTTAACAGTTTAAAAAACATACGCATGAAAAAAAACACTGTATGCATTGGCAATACAGGCTCCCGAGCACAGCCTAATTAGCGTAAGCATGACTAACATCCATCTGATGTCACAACTACATTCGATCGATATCTCTCTCACCATCGTTGCACTGTAGTACGATTATAGTCCAAGCTAGCGAGGTGAATGAATATATGAAATCGTCACTGATATGACCAATTTTGGGTGACGTCGTTGGTGAGAGCGATTGATATGCACTTTTATGTATGTACTAATCTCTTCATTCTAAAATATATCAAACATATATTTTAAAACAAAAAGAATAAATGTTTTCTCTTTTAATAGAGAACGTCCTATACACATAAACATCCTATACTTCCAACACTTCCAACAGTAATGCATCTATATACAAAATCTTATTTTCAAACTCATTATAACAGTTCTAACAAATATATCCTCTCAAAACTGTCATATTTTTTTATTTTTTGGCTAAAATATAATGGATTTAGAGTTGACACGTTATAGATATATGCAATATTATTGGATTTTTTTATGATATTGTTAGTTGGTGTATATAGATTGTGGACAGAAAATTTATGTGCACAGGATAAATTCTCTTTTTGATGTTACAGAGAGACGTACGATGCACTGTCGCTACGTTTTTAGAATTGGCAACCACTAATCAAAGATCTTATATATTTTAGATTGAGTCATACCTATATAATTACTATTATTACGGCTGGAGTACTTTGTTACTCTATGTGATTTTTTTTCTCACTCTTTAATTCAACTGGTCTTCTTGTTAGAGGAGTTTCGGATTTGTTTTAATTTTCAGCAACACAACTTATTGGCTATGACCATTTCCCATATCTTAAAAGACTTATTAATTTTCTACAGTAAAAGGTCTCTTGTAGTCTGATACTTCGGCTCCTTTGGAACAAAGGAATTCTATTGGATTCAAATTTTATAAAAAAATAATTCATATTTTACCTTTGGAACAAAGGTTTTGATGTTTTTGAAATCTATGAAATTTCTTTGGAATGACAAAATGCAAGGAGATTTTAGAAAAAAATGTTAGCATAATGTCCAACCTCTCAGAAAAATATTACCTTTTTGAGTCATCTCTCATCCAATTTTTACATATTTTCTAAGACTATCCAAATGGTTATTTATGTTATTTTTTTATGTTTTTCAATCATCTATTTTATATATGTATTTCTATTAGAATTATATGATTTTCATATTTATTCTCTATGAGGGTTTATTGTGAATCATAACTCGATCTACTACCGATCGATATACTACTAACAAGCAGGGGTGGAGACATGAGCCCTGGGATTGTCTCTTTAATCCTTTAATCCCTTGTAAATACTTTCAAAAATTCCTGAAAAGTTTGATAATTCAATAAATTGTATTGGTTAAGCCTTCTTTGTAAATTCTTGGCTCCGCCACTACTAAATCCGAGCAACGCAAGCTGGCCTACCAATGAAATAAAAGAAAATCGCCAGCAATTAGCGATGCAGTAATTACACCAGAGTCAAAAGCTTATGGCGGCTGTATAAACCGAAAGATGCGTGTGCTGTATGATTAAGCCCTTTCCTTTGGTCGGCTCAGCACCGATCAGAATAAATTTTGGTCTTGGGATTATATATTCTCATGTATGTTCCTTTAATTCTTATATACTCTCTCTGGGTTATATACTTCTATAAGTAATTCTTGATGTTTTGAACAACAAGACAGTCTCTAAAATATATCTTTTACTATAATTTTCTATTATAATATATACAATAAATAAATAAGTTTTTACTTTTACCATAGTATTTTTTAATACTAAGCTATATATATATATATATATATATATATATATATATATATATATATATATATATATATATATATANTGTTTAGTTTGAAGATGTTGTTCTAACGTCTTCAAACTAAACATTTTTAGATAGTCAAAATTCTAAAAGTTTAATCTCAACCTTATTCAAACCATCAAGAAACTATAGGAGTACATTTCTTTAATTTGGTTTCAAAAAATATTTAATTTGGTTTAATTCTCATGTGCGTTCCTTTAATTTGGTTTCAAAAATTCTCATGTACGTTACTTTAATTCTCATACGTTCGTTTAATTTGATTTCAAAAATTATATATTGTTGCTTGCTCATCAATCATGCATAGATATATAGGAGTACTTTATATGGATATATATGCAACACGGAAACGTGACACAAAAAGCTGCTTTCAATCGTGCATATATATACTGCTATGTGGGCAAGTTATTAAGTAGTCGCTAATATACTAGGACTATATAGTACCAAGCAAGTTGCAGCTCTCAAATCAGTTGGATCTTACGCGCGCGTACTAATCTTAGGCAGTTAGTAACTTAACCATCTTTAGTTAGCTTCGTTGGAATGTTCCGATCGATACAATACATCTAATTATTATATATTTGATCTCAATGTTTATCTGTGCTAATTGCAACACACGCACGCGCAGTCGATCGGAGCTAGTATAGCTTATTCGGCTGCTGCGTTCTTTCTCCAACTTTCTCAATTCATCTTTCTCGTTTTTCACGCTCATATTTTTCAAACCATGTGTTTTTTAAAAAAATTTATACAAAAGTTGTTTTAAAAAATCATATTAATTCATTTTAAAAAAATAACTAATACTTAATTAATCATGTAATAATACGTGTTTTATTATATATGTCAGGGACCCCTCCTCCCGAGCACGTTTCTGATTTATATAATGCAAATGCGCGTTGAGAGATGATGACCTCCTGCAGTTCGATCTATGAGTTGTAACCACATATATATAGGCTGAGTTCTTTTATTTATTTTTACAACTCATCTCTCTTGTTTTTCATGTGTACGTTTTTCAAACTACTAAATAGTGTGTTTTTTTAAAAAAAATTTATACGAAAGTTGCTTTAAAAATCATATTAATCTATTTTTCAAAAAAATAGTTAATACTTAATTAATCATGTAATAATACGTGTTTCGTGCGTATGTTTTTCAAACTGCTAAATGGTGTGTTTTTTGCAAAAAAAAAGTTATACAAAAGTTGCTTTAAAAATCATATTAATTCATTTTTTTAAAAAAGCTAAAACTTAATTAATCATACGTTAATGCAAATATCGTTTTGTGTATCAAAAAGAAGAGATTTCCAACCCCTCCTATCGAACACAGTCATAATGCATTGCGAAGAATCCCGTTGCTTGTTTTCACAATTTCACATGTGTGTATATACATATACATATTATATATATACATATATATATATACACACATATACAGATACAGATACATATTATGGACGCGTTTTCCAGCGCTGGGGTTTGAAATTCCGAAGTTAATTCTGAACCATAATTTGGCTGATTGCATGGACGCGTGCGTATTTCCGTTCTCCATCTGCATTCAGCAACATATTGGCCCTGTTTAGATGGGTAAAACTTTCTAGTCTGTCACTTTGAAGTATTATTTGAAGTATTAAACGTAGACTAAAAATAAAACTCATTTCATAACCCTGGACTAATTCGCGAGACGAATCTATTGAGTCTAATTAATCCATGATTAGTCTATGTGATGCTACAGAAAACATATGCTAATTATGGATTAATTAAGCTTAATAGGTTCGTCTCGTGAATTAGCCTCTAGCTGTGTAATTAGCCTATGTTTAATACTTCAATTAGTGTCCGTATATCCGATATGACATGTACTTAAAAAAAATAAAAAATAAGTCCCTCTCCCACCGATCGATCGTCCAGACGGAACCTGAATATGCAGATTAATTTGCAGTTGCAGGGTCATCAATCGATCGGTGCAATTCTCTCTGCATGCGTGCAGGTGAACCTGTTGGTCAATAACTGCTTATTCTAACAAACAAATTGAAGGGTCAGATCATTTATCATTAAGTTACAAACATTATAGTCACTAATATATAAGTCTCATTAATATGTAAGTCTCATTTTTCGGTTCTCACATATCAATGTTTATAATAATAATGTTATTATGGTAGGAGGATGTGAACCCGAAATTCAGGTTATGCAATATGAAATAAGATATGATGCACGCAAGGCATGGATTGGTGAGGCAGGCCAAGTGGAGAGACTAATACTGAGAGCACACATACATGTGTTACACGAGTGCTTGTGCTGGTAACTGATAGCATTCATCGATCGTACATCAGGTACGTCGGTCTCATCAACGTTGACGAGGAAAGCAACATCTTCTCATCCAAGCAAATCTAGCTACTTTTTTCGTTTTATAAAAAACAATCCTAATAAATAAATATGAATGTGATATATCTTAATACTAGAATGTAAAAAAAAACGGATAGAGTAGCTAGCTAGCTATTGTGTAGTAAGTATTTTCTGTTTCAGAGCTAATAGTTGATCAATTCCAAGCATCTTCTCTTCTTCTTCTTGTTTCCGAGAGAGATCGAGCTAGCCCACAAGATAGTACGATCGACCGAACGTATGAGAGCTCACCTACTGATCAAAACGGAAGGCCCGGTCTCAGACTCAGGCCATCCATATATATATAGGATACAGACCACAATTAAGCTCTGCAGACTAGCTAGCTGATCCAATCAACGAAGAATTGGATTAACTAGCTATACACACAATTGCATATACTACTTTAATTTGATACAGCTTGCTAGCTAGCTAGTACATGGCAGTTACTGATTCGGTTTGTTTGAGTGATGAGCAAGAAGCGGTGGCGGTGAGGGAGGTGGCGCAGGTGTACGAGCTGATCAAGACGCAGCAGCCTCTCCTCCTTGTACACCAGCAGCCGCAGCAGCTAGCGCACGGCCTCCTCAGCCACGCCATGCGAGCCCTCAATGTCGCCCTCTCCGTCATGAACCAGCCGCATCATCAGCATGCTTCTTCTTCTGCTGCTGCTGCTGCTGTTCCGGTGATGAGCATGATCAAAGCAGAGGCGGCGACTCCAGCGAACAGTAGTTCCCCTGCAGCAGATGTTGTCGTTGGAAAGCCAAGAAGATCATCGGCCGCCAAAAGAAGAAGGTATATATAGTGATCAAGTTCGTTGCGAAATCAGTTGATTGATTATCTCTACACCTGCCTAATTATGTATTCTGTTGTTACTATGCTGGTTGGTAGGATTAATGGTGAGGACAAGTCGTCGTCATGGTCTCAACTGACGCCCGTGCCTCATGAGGATGGCTTTCAGTGGAGAAAATATGGAGAGAAGAAGATCCAGGGCACTCACTTCACAAAGTTCGTTTTGATAATGAATTAATTTCGATGATGAATCATGTCCAGATCATTTCAGGTTGTTAATTACATGCAAATATATGTATCCATTGCAGGAGCTACTTCAGGTGTACGTACAGAGATGATAGAGGTTGCCAGGCCACCAAGCAAATCCAACAAAAAGATAACAACGACCCACCCATGTTCCAAGTGACTTACACCAACGACCACACCTGCAACTTCGTCTGCACCACCACTAGGATTATTAACAACATCAATAATCCCGCAGCCTTGCACAACTTGACAGCTAATCAAAATGGTCACCATGATTCAGATGATGATGATGATACCATCTTCACCAAGATGATCAAGCAAGAACAACAAGCTGCTTGGCTGCCTCCTCCTCCTGCTGATCTAACAACCATTTCTAACAATTTCGATGAAACGCCAGCATTACATGTGTGCCAAGAGGTGCCTCCCTGTTCTTCCAATTCCTCTGTCATATCTCACTACGCTGATGAATTCGACCATCATCAGATGTTGGAGACGACAGTGATGGAGGAAGCATTAGGGCTAGGAGCAGATCTAGATGATCCTTATTTCTACGATCCAAACCTTCTCCTCCTATATGAAAACCTCATGAACTGCTACTAACTAGCTACAATTAAGGCTGATTAGCACAATTTTCACAAAGATATAAATGATTCCTTTATGAGTAAACCTTTACCCCAGAGCTAGCTAGCTTAGTTTTGGAGTTCAATATTTTCGGACATAAATATCAGGACCTATTAGATTTGGTTCACTGGCTGTATACTTGTACTGTTTTTTTTTTGCACGTCACAAGAAAAACTAAAAAGCGCAGTATTATCTTTGGAAAGGTAACAATGCTCTTTTAGTAGTCCCTTATCAATCCAACACGTCCTCTTGTAGCTTAAGGTTGTATTGTTGGAAAGAAGTGATTTGTTTCTAAGGCGTCCTAACAGTCCCTTAATTTCTCCCAATATGAAGATGACTAGAGAAGAAGATCCTCTGATTGTGTAAAAGTCAGAGAGCTCGGTTCTTTTCTGTTACACATTTATAGATTATCATGGACATGTTTTCTAATTCCTAAACGGTATATTTTTTTTCAAAGGTTTTATACATGAAAATTTCTTAGAATAGTTATTTTTTTTAAAAAAAACTTTTAAACTTTGTAATAGTTAGTTATTCATTTGCACTCTTGAATATTAGCGCAAAAAACAGATAATCTATCATCCATTCATGAAAAAATAACTAGGCCTCATAATGGATGGATTATATCAACTTCATACAATAGCTTATAGATACAAATCCGTACCGTATTTACATGTTGTTACGTTTTTATACTATAGTCTGCAAATAATTGTAGCATCAAACACATTTCATTGTGCACTTACTTATGACCAGATGGCTAGGTAGTGTGGTTGTATACTCGTATTTCCGATCTACCAAGATTAGGCCATCTCCCGTGTACAATCAAACCGTTCAGTGTAACATGAGACCCACAATACATGGTTCGATTGATTGAATTTGCTTGTACGATTGTGGAACCCACTAGTAGAAAAGGGAAAGCAAAAGTTTCTCATTTATATGAATAAGTGTCCAATCGACGATAAAAGAGAAAATAATTTTCTATCTGGATGGTTCGACTCAAAAACATGATCAGATTTTGCCATGTGCCGATTTGGTTCGCTACCTGTAATGTTGTTGGTTCGATTTATTTCATACCTGAAGAGATAGCCTTAAATTATGTTCTCTTTTCAAAAAGAAAGACTAGGGGTGAACTTTGATCTTGAGCTCCATAGCTGAGATATTAGAGATTTGCCTTTTTAGTCTATGTGGGTAAAATCATCTCTCACTGAAACTTTTTTAGACCTTCTGAATCCTTGTAATGATCTGATCTAATTATCTTTTTAAAACACATGGATTTTTTATTACTTTTTAGAAATTAGTAAAACTAGCTGGATGGCCCACGCAATTGTGTGGTTAGCACTCATAAAATTAGATATCTTTTCATATGATTTTACTTAAAATTTGTAAAATAATAATCTTGTTGTTTTATGATTTTCAAAGATCGAACCTTATCATCCCAAGATTTCTAATTTTATAGTTTTTTTAAAAGTCATACCAGTCATTATCCTTTACTCATTTATTTGTGTGTCTAATCTACCACAATTTCTATTCATCATCCTTAGAATCTTCAAAAATTAGACCTTTCTAGAGTTTATTGTGTCGTCAGGTTTTATCTTTACAATTTATGAAAGTCCTGTCAAATGTTGTTCCTATACTTCTCTATAGCCCGCCTACTATCTCTCTTCTTTAGAATCACTGAGGATTCTAAAAATAAAAAATGATTATCGTTGGGGTTCATTTTTTACTTCTAAAAGTTGACAACTGAGCTGTTTCATGACATGCCTGCTATCCCTCCTTTTAATCGTTATTGAGATTCTCAAACTCAAATATAATCAATTTTAAAATTTTATTTATAGTTCTACATATCATATCAACCACTGTCACCCTTTTTTTTTTTGGTTTGTTGTTTCTCCTCACTTTATTTTCATTTATTATTATTATGTTTTAGATGGATTGTTCTTTCAACATTCAATATTTTTTATTCTGATTTATTTTTGTTATTTATGAATTGTATTCCTACTTGAACTTTTGTTTTTTTTAATTTTCAGAATTTATTTTTTTATAAATTTTACCTCGTATTGTATTTTACATGTTTTACATGTACTGTTTCTTTCATTAATCATTTTTATTTGTTTAGTTATTTTAAAATTGTATCTCTACTCAAACTCTCTTTTTTCTTTTTATAATTTCAGATTTTTTTATTTTTATTACGAATTTTAATTAAACATATATCGGACAATAAACTATAGAAACTAAAATGTCTACTTTTTGAAGGTTTCAAGGATGATAAATAGAAACTGTGGTAGGTTACGCAAACAAATAGAATAGAAAAGTAAAGGATAATGACTTGTATGACTTTTTAAAAACTATAAAATTAAAAACCTCGGAATGATAATGTTCGATTTTTGAAAGTTATAAAACTAAAACAATGAGATAGTTATTTTATAAATTTTAAATAAAATCATGTGAAAAGATATATAATTTTATGGGTGTTAGCCACGTAATTGCGCTGGCGATACAATTCTAGTATTGCTATTAGTAAAATTCCTATGTCTTCTATTCTGGAATTTTCGTGAGCGTTGAAGATAATGGTTTTCAACAAAGAATAGAGCTGCTCAAAACTTAGAGAGGAACAATAGCGAATCATGGTGTAGAGCCACCAGCCCACCATGGACGCGTTACTCATGCTGCTTAGCTGAATCGGGTTCCCTGTCCCTGCTTGGTACTCGCGGAAATCCCGTCCCCTCCCAAAATCTCACCAACGACTCCAACTCCAAATCCATCCACGATTCTCTTCCTCACTCCAACTGCCTCCCCCCGGCGCCAAAATCCAATCTTTCCCCTCCACTCCGCCGCTTTCGGCACGCCCCTTCAACCCCAAGATCGATCCTCCCCCACCAATCCGATCCAATCCGCAGCTGGGTTCCACGAATTGCAAGGTCTAGGCGTGGATTGGAGCATGGGGCTCCGATCCCCACACTCGATGCTATGGTTAGTACTGGTGTGGGCGGCGCTGCTGTGCAGTAGCTGCCATGGGAGGTTCGTGGTGGAGAAGAACAGCCTCAAGGTGACGGCGCCGAGCGACATGAAGGGCACCTACGAGTGCGCCATTGGCAACTTCGGCGTGCCCCAGTACGGCGGCACCATGGTCGGCGTCGTCGCCTACCCCAAAGCCAACAAGAAAGCCTGCAAGAGCTTCGACGATTTCGACATCTCCTACAAGGCCAAGCCGGGCTCACTCCCCACCTTCCTCCTCGTCGACAGGGGAGGTCAGCACCAAACTACTTATACTTACTCGCTATAAAAATTTGTTCTTTTCGCTCCTCTTTACGCCAAGCATGTGGGAATAGGAGTATGTGAGCGTACACGCCTAGAATAGATTTGTTGAGGTTGAGGCCGTTGAAGGATTGACCACAAGTGGGGAATAATTATTCATTGATTATTATTTTGGTATTTAGTTAGGTGCGTTAAAAATTAGATCTTGCGTTGTGATGATGTGATCAAGTTGAATGATCCTTGACCCAGTTTGGTACAACGACCAAATCTATGATTGATTTGTCGAGGAGGAACCTAATCTGAAACATTACTATCAGGTCGTCCTGTAGTTTGTAGTTTCTGCTCTCTAGGTCACTGTCTTGCTGTTTTACCTTCCTATGGTGTCCCATTGATTTTTCTTTCAACTCATTTACTATTATGTACCAGTTCTATTTGTCTTCTCTCTAATGTCTCATTCTTACTTGATTACCTAAATATTTTGTTTGTTATGTAACATGGTCTCTGTTGTATACAGATTGCTTTTTCACAAAGAAGGCATGGAATGCACAAAACGCAGGAGCAGCAGCAATCCTTGTTGCCGATGACAAGACTGAACCCCTAATTACAATGGACACTCCTGAAGAGAGTGGAAATACAGACTATTTAGAGAATATCACCATTCCTTCTGCGCTGATAACCAAGAGCTTTGGGGACAAGCTCAAGAAAGCAATTGATAATGGTGACATGGTTAATGTGAATTTGGATTGGAGGGAGTCCCTGCCTCACCCTGATGAGCGTGTTGAGTATGAATTTTGGACTAACAGTAATGATGAATGTGGCCCTAAATGTGATAGCCAGATTGAGTTTGTCAAGAGCTTCAAAGGAGCAGCACAGGTACTTGAGAAGAAGGGATACACACAGTTCACTCCTCATTACATTACCTGGTATTGCCCAGATTCCTTCATTCTAAGCAAGCAGTGCAAGTCCCAGTGTATCAACCATGGGAGATATTGTGCACCTGACCCGGAACAGGATTTCAGCAAAGGATATGATGGGAAAGATGTGGTAGTTCAGAATTTACGCCAAGTTTGTGTTTATAAAGTTGCGAAAGAGCATGGAAAACCTTGGCTGTGGTGGGACTATGTGACAGATTTTGCAATTCGGTGCCCAATGAAGGAAAAGAAGTACACCAAGGAATGTGCTGATGGAGTTATCAAGTCATTGGGTATGTTGCAGTTTTCATATGGCTTTATATGCTTTGTGGTGACTGATGAGGTGCAGTAATTGTACTGAATATGTTTATATTGTCCAGGCCTTGATCACAAAGCCATAGATAAGTGTATTGGTGATCCAGATGCTGACAAAGAAAATCCTGTGCTGAAAGCTGAACAGGATGCACAGGTTAGTGCATGCATGCTATAATTTTCTATTCATACAAATGATAATCTGAATTTAACATAACCCACCATTTTATATAGATTGGCAAGGGCTCTCGTGGTGATGTTACCATCTTACCGACTCTTGTAATCAACAATAGACAATACAGAGGTTTGTGCTCTGCTATCCATCATAACTGCCACACATAGAATGCGATCTTGAGGTTCCAGGTGTGCTTATCCAAATCTTTGTTTATAGGTAAACTTGATAAAGGAGCAGTTCTTAAGGCAATTTGTGCTGGTTTTCGAGAAACCACTGAGCCAGCTGTTTGCTTGAGTGAAGGTCGGTGCATTAATTTCCGTAGCTTTTTATCTGTTTGCTCATTCATTATCAAAATCTATACTGCAAGTTTCACTTGCTTGGGCCTTGCTCTTAGCTTTTTCGTTCATGTTATTTCAAACTGCAGATATACAAACAAATGAGTGCTTGGAGAACAATGGTGGCTGTTGGCAAGACAAGGCTGCTAACATCTCTGCATGCAAGGTATTTTTTATGGTGTTATCTTTGTCAGAAAACTCTAGCTCATCAATACTATTTTTTCTTTTGGCTATAATAGTGAGTCGGTAACTTTCGGTGCTATAAAACCAAAAATGTGGACTTTCGGTGCTCTAGAATCAAATTGCCTTTTATTTAGCTATGCATATCAACATTATATGCTTGGCGGTGTATGCATAGGACACTTTTCGTGGAAGAGTTTGCGAGTGTCCAGTTGTGGAAGGTGTTAAATTCGTTGGTGATGGCTACACTCACTGTGAAGGTATGCTACTAGACATTACGGCATATGTTTTATTGGATCTTCTTTTTGTTCATTTTTTATTATTTGAATTGAATAACATAATGACTGAGTTTATTTATTGTTGGACACTCTTTTTGGAGATAACAATTGTGTTCTACTTGTACTGTTCTTGTTGATTAATAAGAAACGTCACTTTTATGGCAAGCAATTTTATTCTTATTGAACTGTACCAATACATCAATGTGGAGTCCATTGATAAGTGTCATTACAGTAAATATTAGTAACCACATAAGAGATGCTAGTGACCTTTTGATTTTATTTAAATCTTGAAGAGTTGGATATGCAAGGTAGGCAGTAGGGAATTCGTGAAACTATTGCTTGGCTTGGTCAAAGTACAATTTAGTCGCTGTATATTTTGCAAGAACTATCTATAGTGATAGCTTATCCACCACTCCACTATAACCTGAAGAAAGTGATTTTAAATGAAATTAATTACAAATTTCACAAATTTGATCTCCATGATCAACACATTCTAATGGTAACCTTGTAATGTCTAACTTGCACCTTCATTGTTTTAGCTTCAGGATCTGGCCGTTGTGAAATTAACAACGGAGGTTGCTGGAAGGAGAGCAGGCATGGCCGGACATATTCTGCATGCACCGTAAGTTATCAGTTGGGATATTTGTTGTCTGCACGTGTTGTTAAAATTTGAAAGCATAATTATGCATTTATAATCTACAGAATGATGGCTGTAAATGTCCGGATGGGTTCAAAGGTGATGGTGTCCACAAATGTGAAGGTAAGAATCAATTTCTGAACTCCATTGAGCTGTTGGGTTACTCATCCTGCAAACTGTAGGTTTAGCGCAATATGACTGTCCACGTGACCTTCTTATGCACTTGGCCACACGTGCTGATGTGAAATATTTTGTGACAGATATTGATGAATGCAAGGAACGAACTGCATGCCAGTGCAAGGAATGTAAATGCAAGAACACATGGGGCAGCTATGAGTGTGGGTGCAGTGGTGGTTTGCTTTACATGAAGGAGCATGATACATGCATAAGTATACCCCTCCCAGCCTCTTTTACATGTAGCTCTTTCTTATTCGCACAAGCCACGTTCTTATACTTTAGTAATCAATGTAATTTGAAGGCCATAAGGATCTGCAAATTGTGATCTATAAATCTAGTTGAGGCACATTTATCATGATGTACAAACCATTTCTTCAGTAGACTGACAGTTCAAAGTGTAGAATTGCGATATGTAGGATAGCTTACACAGAGTGAGAAGACTAATCTGGCTTTGTTATTATTCAGGCAAAAGTGCAGCAGAGGTAGGATGGAACTTCTTGTGGGTGATCTTCTTTGGCTTAGTGGTAGCAGGCATTGCAGGATACGCAGTATATAAGTACAGGATCCGGGTATGATATGGCCACCTTTGTGCAGGTTAACTATGTGTTGATAACTCTGAATTGGCATCTAAATTCTCGCTCTTTTTTTTTGGGGGCGCATTGGTTGTGCCTGTTTACAGAGGTACATGGATTCAGAGATCCGCGCGATCATGGCCCAGTACATGCCCCTAGACAACCAAGGAGAAGTTGAGAATCATTCTCACCATATTGAGCTGTGAAAGAGATTGAGGAAAGAATGCAGCTTGTCTTCCCACCATGTGACCGAAGGGGATGAGACGAAAAGAGAACGCCTGCTCATGCGCTGCAAATGAACACACAGCCTGAGGGCCTGACGATATTCACTCTGACGATCTTATGTTTAGCAAATTTAGCCCTTGTAAATTTCTAAATTATCTTGTGGCGGCATGGTTTCTCCAAAGCTGGCTGCTTTGCTCGCACTTTGCGCTTGGGAAATATGGAGATTTCAGCATTAGGCAAGTTTGTGGTCTGGAGGAAGAACACTAGTATGACATTTCCCACCAAAAAGACTTGTTTGGAAAGCATGAGTTATGTATAGAATTTTCGTGTGAAGCAGCTTGCTTAGTTCTTGCGGAAAAAGAAAATCTGTCATTCTATACTTGTTTGTGGAAAAGAATGCCCTTTACAAACATAAACTGATTTATTGATTCATTGCATTGATAGATAGATGTTGCGCCGCCTGACCGGAGTTGCACAAGAATCCATCGTCGGCGCGCGCCATTAGCGCCAACCTTAACGCTGCGGCAGCGCAACCGCAATCGCAATGCCAAGCTGGCTCACCGACGAAGACCAACTTTGCCGCCGCCGCCTCGCGCAGGCGCAGCAACTCTCCGCCACCAATATCACACCTTCTCCTCCGGTAACCTTGCCCTCCACTCCGCCATCCAAGCCGCCATTTCCTCCTCCGATGATGATGGAAGAAGCACTGCCCAGGGGCAGGGATGGGGCGCCGGAGTTTGGTGGCTTCCTGTCCAGGATCTTCTCCTCCGGCGCGGCGCGGGCGGACGGAGGGAAACCGTCGCCGTCGCCGGATTGGGACGTGCACGGGCTCGCGGCCAGCGCGCTGCCGGTGCCGCTCTCCAGGCTGGACGGCAAGAAGAGATACAAGGTCTCGGAGCTCAACTTCCTCGACCGCCGCACCCGCGCCGCCGCCGCGGAGGACCCCCTCTTCGTCTTCGACGACGACATGCCCGCGCTGCGCCCCGGCGGCGTCTACACCAGGTCGCAGCTGCGCGACGAGCTCGACGCGCTCACCTCCTCCGGCATGTTCGACCACGTCACCTTCCAAACCAAGCCCAAGCCGGACGGCACGCTCGGCCTCACCGTCTTCTACGCCGAGACCGAATGGCCCGCGGTCGAACAATTCAAGTGCATCAACTTGGGCGGCCTCATGGCGCGGCCGGACAACGATAAGCTCGAGCTCGAAGACGACATGACGGCGAGGGAGAGGATGGACTACCTCCGGAGGTAGGAGCGCGAGTACCAGCAGCTCGTCCGCCGCGCGAAGCCGTGCTTACTGCCGGAGACCTTGCAGAGAGAGCTGCAAGGGAGTGAAGAAGAAGAGGAAGGTGAGCTCCGGGCTGTTCAAGAGGATGGCGGGACGCATCGAGAGGTGGTACCACGACGAGGGGTTCCAGTGCGCGCAGGCGGTCAGCTACCACGGCAACCTCGATGCCGGCGAGGTGGTGTGCGAGGTCGTGGAGGGGGACATCACCAAGGTGGAGTACCCGTTCCTGGACAAGCTCGGCAATGTCGTCGACGGCAACACCAGCATCCCTGTCATTGACAGGGAGCTTCCTCATCAGGTTTGTACACAAATAATTTTGCTAGTATCGAGCTGTTAACGCGCCAAAATTTGATAAGCCCTAAAATCGTCATCATCCTAGAGTCAGTATCGGCTTCAGAGTCCTGGAATCGGCTGATGGGATTTATTAGCCTCCAGTAAAGAAATTAATCAATTAAATGAAGCTTATCCAGAAGATGTCAAGTTCGAAGAGAATGCAGCGTGGCAATTTATTTATTAATTAGGCAAAGTCATTAGTTTTCTTTTATTTTTAGGAAAGTGTGTTTAGTGTTCGATCAGGACTTATGTTTTTCTTTTTATCTTTAGGAAAGTTTGTGTCGTGTCCGATTAGGACTCTTATCGGCCTATGGGTATAAATATGTACACCGGGAGTCATTGTAATCTATCACAACAATCAATACAACTACTCTTGGTGCATCACCATCCTCTTTTACGAGGTTTTACTCATCAACCGGCGAAACCTGGCACTTGACACGTGGCTGCATTGGTTTCGATCTTCAACGAAGGGATAAGTCCAACGTTTCGCCGGTCCTGGTAAATATATCGGCTACATTGGTGTTGTTCAAGGCTGCATCGCTTTGATCTCTTGGATCACTCTGATTCGGTTGATATATTTGTCTACCTGATATTTCGATTCTATACTTAATAGCATTGTGTTTAGAGACGCATCGGTTTAGCTGAGACTGTGTCGGTTAGGTCTGATCTTCTATCTTAGACGATATTTCTTTACAATTACAATGATGCTTTAGATAGATTTGTTATATCCATCACATTAGACAAATTTATCGGCTCATTGAGTATTAGATTATTATATACAATCTCGTGCTGCATCAGTTGGGTTCAACCTACTAGATTGTTGTTGATAATCTAAATCTTGTTAAGCCGATAGGTTCATGCTAATGTTTTATCGGAGGGTTAGCCGATCTTATCCGGTGTGTTAAATTTCTCTTTGATGGTTTTGCTGTCTTGGTTAAATTTAATACATGTCCACCCCAAAAATCAATCAAAGGCTCGATTGTCTAAACCTTATACTTCCTTTCATACTTAGTGTTGCATCAATTGAGTTTGACCTACTAAGTCGTGTTTGGAATTATAAGAACTAGCTTGCTCTTTGATTGCCAATAAGAGTTTCATCGGGGTTTCAACCGATGAGTTATCTGGACATTGCATCGGCTTGTAAGGATTACATACAAGTTGGTTTTAGCCGATAATAACAAAGGCTTCATATAATATTTATTCATATGGATGTAACGACATCGGATCTCTAGCTGATGTATGTTTTAACCATCGGATCAGCATTTATTCTATCATATCATTATTGTCCGATTGGTTTCTATTGGATTATTCTATTACATTATTATCAGCCGATTGTCTTTATATCATTTTTTACTCAAGTATCAGAATCTACATCGGACATATAGCCGATTGTTCAAATTTCTATGGACATCGGCTAGTACCGCTACATCGGCTAGTATTGCTCCATCGGCTTGTCAGCTGATCAGCTATTTGATTGTCAATTTATATATCTTGTCAGTTGCAGGATCAAACTGACTAGCACGCCCGCATTCTATCAATATTTTAGGACCTGCACTGGAGCTAAGCAGATCTCCCAGGTCTTTATGTGTTTTGATACGGTTCGCGTCAACACAGATTTGATACTATCGGCTAGACGCAGATTTTTTGTCAACACGAGCTCAATGTCTAAAAAAATGTTTAGATTTTTAATAGCAGATGGCTATTATTTTGTTGTTTAATTTTGCAACGAATTTCTTAGCTGATTTCTATGATAATTATACTAGTTGAGCCAATGTGACTTGTTTTGCAATAAAATGTCTCTTGATCAAAGTTTTGCAATTGTTGCTAGTATCACTGTCAAGCTCCCTGCCTAACAAGAAAAAACTAACATTTTTAATAGCAGTTGGCTATGATTTTTTTGTTTGATTTTGCAACGATTTCTTGGCTCTGCATATATTTGATTATGATTCTCTGATAATTGTACCAGTTGTGCCAATGTGACTGTTGTGCAATAAAATGGCTGTTGATGTATTACAGCTTCGTCCTGGGCATATCTACAACGATGAGGCGGGGAAGCAGGCTCTGAAGAATATCGATTCGCTTGGTTTGTTCTCCACTATAGTAAGTACAGCCTCGCCCTGATGAGACAAAACAAGGGGGAGTAATAGTTGCAATTAAGCTCAAGGAACATGACCCAAAATCAGCTCAAGTGATCACAGATTGGAGCATTGTGCCTGGCTCTCAAGGAAGACCAACTCTGGTAACGTGCCACTGGTTTGCAACCTTTTGTTCTTCCAGATCGAATATGTACTTAAAAATGCTAGTAGACAACATTGTGAATATATAAATTCCCTCATCACTGCAAGTCATTTTGTATAGCCTCACAACTCATGTCACAACTTCCTCTTAGGCGTCCATTCAACCCGGAGGAACTGTCATTTGAGCACCACAACATCTGTGGTCTAAAAAGGTCTCTCATTGGTTCTGTTACTTCCAGCAACTTGCTCAACCCTGAGGTGAGTTGGTAGTGAGTTTTTTTTTTCTTTTTCCCGTCAGCTTCAATGCTGCTTTTGGCTGCTGTTATATCAGTCATACATGATAATATGATATTTTGGCGAGTATTAGGATGATCTTTCGTTCAAGCTGGAGTATGCTCATCCTTATCTGGATGGTGTCGAGGACCGTGGTAGGAACCGCACCTTCAAAATTAGCTGCTTCAACTCCAGGAAATTGAGTCCTATCTTCGTTGCTGGTCCCAATATGTATGAAGCTCCACCTATCTGGGTTGATAGAATTGGATTTAAAGCCAATATAACAGAGGTTTGCACAATTGATATTACCTTCCACTCCTTTTAACTGTCAATCTGTCATGGACAGTTATTAACAACATATAGGAAACTGCGCTTTTGGATCTTTTATTCAGAGCTTCACAAAGCAGAGCAAATTCACATATGGCCTTGTAGTGGAAGAGATTACAACACGCGATGAGAATAACAATATATGTACACATGGTTCTGGACAATTGCCTAGTGGCGCCTTGAGCATGATTAGACCTCCCACAACCTTCAGTGGTACTGGCGTAGACCGAATGGCGTTTCTACAAGCTAACATAACTCGAGACAATACAGAGTTCATCAATGGTGCAACAATCGGTGACAGATGTATATTTCAGGTATGCTTTTTCTGTACCCTGGTTCTAGGAACACAAACTCAACCTTTACTCATTGCCAGGTAGCTCTGTAGCAAATAAGTTTTAGCACTTGAAAAGGGCCAATGAGAAATGTTTGGATACATTTGCTCAAGATTTTCAATGGAATGGTGAACAAGTCATTCGCGTGTTATTGGGGAAAAAAATACTTTGCAAACATATTGATGATATTTGGGCTAATAAGTTTTGTTCAAAAGTAGCATGTTTTTATACAAAATTCTCCAAGTTGAAGTAAACTCTCTGAACAAAGTTTCATTGTCGGCTACAGATGGACCAAGGCCTCAGCATTGGTAGCAAGAACCCATTCTTCAACCGTCATCAGCTTACGATGACAAAATTTATAAATCTGAACAAACAAGAGAAAGGCACTCGCAAGCCACCACCAGCTGTTTTGGTCCTTCATGGCCGTTATGCTGGCTGTGTAGGAGATTTGCCAAGCTATGATGCATTTGCACTTGGAGGACCTCATTCAGTCAGGGGCTATGGCATGGGTGAACTGGGTGCCTCCAGAAATCTTCTTGAGGTGAGTATTAGCTAGTCCATCAGTGAATTTTGAGTCTCCTGAATGGGAATGGCTGAATTCAGATGCATAATTTGCAGTGCCTATCATATTATGCTTAGAGATATCCAAAAAAAATATATTACTGGTTGTATTCCTGATTGTTTTGTTTTGACCCATGCTGCAGGTTGCTACTGAGCTGAGCGTACCCATCACTGTGAAGAACAGACACACGCAGGTGTACGCATTTGCTGAGCATGGAACTGACCTTGGGAGCTCCAAGGATGTGAAAGGGAACCCTACAAAGTTTTTCAGACGTGCTGGCCATGGCTCCTCTTATGGCGTCGGCGTCAAGCTTGGTGCAGTAAGGGCGGAGTATGCTGTAGATCACAATGCTGGCACAGGGGCCTTCTTCTCGAGATTTGGTGAGAGATTCTAGATAATCTGTTTCCACTTGCTCCAGTCACTGCAAAGGTCATACTAGTAGATTTCTTTTCATGATACAATGCCAATGCCACAGATATATGTGACTGAACTGCGCCTGCAATGTGAAAAGTTAGGGGGCTGAGGCCTCCATCAGTTGGCCTAATAAGTCAAAACAAAAGCTAAAATTTAAATTTTCAAACTTGATTTTAAAGTTGATTTTAAGGTATTTTCAACGTAGTCTCTTTTTTAGCATTGGCTTTTAAGTCGCTAAGAACAAATATATAAAAGTTTTGTCTATAAATTAATAATTTTTATTCCCTAGTAAGCCGTCGTTTTGGCTTATTAGGGAATATGGGCAACCGACGTCCCTGAAAAGATAGCAGGTAATCCCAGGGTGAACTTTTTTGTTTATGTGGAAAATCACTTATATAGGATAGCATGGAAAATATTCAGGTTCAGATATGTGTGCTTTGAGCTACAGAGAATTTTGTTGGTAATAAAGCTTCTCATTCTGTTTCATCACCAACCATTTGATTGCTCTACTGTCGCCTGCCATTTTCGGTGTGTACGTCGTAGCTAAATTCTAAGATTCCTTGTGATGCTACTCAGAAATCAGAACAGAGCCCCGGCCTTGAGTGTGCAGGGATGTGCAAAATGCCATTAGATGGAACTTACTAATGATCTGCTCTGTTAAAAGATGTACACGCATAGATGTAGTACAAAAAATTGAGAAAGCATTTTTGATCCTGGTGTCGAGGGTTCACATGCTGTGAACAATGTTGCATACAGTCAAGCCTTGTAAATCTCACGGGGTGAGGTGAGGGAATGGAACAAAAATGGGGAGACTAAAACTAATGCTCTGTTGATGTCTAGTCTCTCGTCTCTTTTATGCTCTGTTCATATACTGGCCGGTTCTTGAATCAATCAGGATATCATCGCCTACGTTCACAAACGAGGGCACTGTGACAACAGCTCCTGTTTCCACGGTTGCAGGTTTTGTCCCTCCTGCAAAATACAGTTCAAAGATGTAAATCCAATCGTGCCAGCTACAATAAGATTTGTGATATTTGCAGTTATACCTTGTGCACTGTCACCTTGCCCTGGGTCAGTATCAGTTACGGTCAGCCTAACAGTGATGGGGAGATCAAAATCAATGATCTGCAAGACATATTACTGTCAGTGATCAATACCCTGTTCTGTGCAAGAATACATAACATAGCCAAACAGCATACTATCAAGAGTTTGAAACAAAAAAAGGACATATGAACTGATTGGATTTGGACAGAAGATTATGCAATAAAAACAAAATAGGGAGTACCCGTCCATTCCAGTATAGCAAATTGCAGTCCATTCCCTCTTTCAACCATTTCTGCTTGTCGCCAACATCCGACTCATTTAAGCGACTTTCTTCAAAGGTAGTCTACAAAGGGTAATTATAAAGATAACATTATACACTTGGGGGAGCACACCAAAATAACTACTGTTCCACTTTCGGTAACAAGTTGGCTGAAAACTAAAGGAATGAAACTGAAGCTGCTAACAAAAGTTGGTGTATGCTAAATCTCTCATTGGATGACTCATGACTATATGTAAAACATAAAATAAATGCTACTTCTAGCATTAATTCTACATTCTAGAAATTGGCAAGTTTAATTCATATGCTTCTAAAGTACCACAAGTCCATATGGTTAATAGGTTGTTTAAAGTTTCAACACGGGTGTTCAATTGCATAATGAAGCATATAGACAGCTAGCTACTACGTTTATTATGCCATGTTTGAACGAAAAATTGAAATATGTACCAGATCCATGAACACAAACTGGGATCCATCCTTGTAGGTGAATTGCTTGGTTTCCTTTGAAATGGATGCTTCTGGTATCTAAAAGAAAGTGAAGAAATAAGTGTTATTTGTCTGAACACACCGAAGGAGCGTTGATGCGTATCATATCAGTTACTTAATAAAGAGAACTTGCAGCAGACAAAAGCATACCAAAGAATTATACAGAATATAGTTACCTTTTGATTAGCTAAGCTAAAGCATGATCTCATACAGTCACAAAATGGTTATTTCTACAAGTTTAGAAAGGTGAGTTTCTGCCTGGATTACCGTACTTCCAGCTTGAAAGGTTTTGTCAACTGTGTTTCCAGTGATATAATTGCGCATTTTTGTCCTTACAAAAGCAGCACCTTTTCCAGGCTTGATATGGAGAAATTCTGTTGTTCCATGGAGAGAGAAGTTTCTAAGATACATTTCTTATACCAAACATCTAAAGTAAAATGGAACAAATGAGCAATAGATGGCAAGTAATCATATACATTTATCAGAATACTCCATGACATTTCAACATTTGCTTTTTCACAGATACAGGTTTGTGTGAAATTTTGTCAAAACCATGTAGGTTTGTTTTGATTAAGCATAACAAATGAATCTCTAAAGCTCATTTAAGAATTACTTGAGTATGCTTTATTTAACATTTCATTGCAGTAACTGAAAGAAACATAGCACTGAGTGATTTGAAAAGCAGGGAATACGTACTTGAGATAACAAATAGCATCCACATAGTACGGCAAGGTAAGCTGGATGTGAAGTTTGCAAGATCAAACCAACAGAAGCAAATTAACTCAAGTACACACTGAAAGGTATGAAATGAGGTAATTCTTCTGAAACAGTGGATGTAAAAAAAAATGTTGTTTTTATTGCACTAGAGTGTCACATTGCTTGTGAACAACATGGATTGCAGTTGTATAAAGAAATCAAGGTAGCAGCTTTTTCCCCTCTGGCCTTATACAGATAATATAGTAGCAACATTGAGCAGGAGAGGGGCACATTGCCTTGAAATAACGAAACTGGTGGCTCATGGCGTAGGTGCAAGAAAAGGAACTACTAGTACATGATAGTGTATCCACCCGGATACTCCAACTAGGTAAATATGTTTAGTAGCAGAAAGAAAGAAAGAAAGAAAGAAGAAGAGACTGTGGGTGGAGATTGTTACGAACCAAGAACCTTCCAGGGAGCTCCGTCCACCTCGAGGTTGGAGCCGACCCTGATGTCGTTGCTGGACAGCGCATACACCCCTGCAAGAAAGAAAGAAAGGAACAAGCACTCAGAGCTGAGAAATCAAAAAGAAGAAGTCGGGATTGAGAGGAAAGCAGAAACCAAAAAGGAAGGAAGAAGGAGACGCGCGTACGGGTTAGACGGGAGCGGAGAGGCGCGAGGCGAAGAGGTCGCGGCCCGGCCAGGCAGGAGGAAGGGCAACGGAGTTGGTGCGCTGCTGCAGTGGCGCCGGAGGGAGAGGGATAGAGGTGGCGGAGAGAAGCCATTAACGCTGCCTGGTGCCTCCGGATTCTGCTCATGTGATGAAGACGATAAGGAAGAGGTGATCGCTGGTTGGTTGAGTACATCAAGCCCATAGGCCCAGCATCAGTTTAGGCCCAACTGATCAGGCTCATAAAATATAGGAATAAGTCCACTTTGAGTCCCTTCACTAGTGGCTCCTTCGATCGCAATACCGGATATCTCGACCTCCAACTACTAAACCGGTGTAATTTGACTCCCTCCACTGTTTTAGAGGGTGGTTTTGCTGACGTGGCATCTATGTGGCGGTGTTGACCTGGTCTTCGTCCCACATGGCGCTTATGTGCTATTAGAATTAAAAAATATATATCACAAAAAATATTGTGTGACCCACTAACATGTGGGGCCCACATGTCATCCTCTCTCTCCTTCCCTTCTTCCTTCCTCTCTCTTCTCTCTCTTTCTCCCTCTCCCCTCTCTTCCTCTTCGGCGTATATGGGGAGCGGGGAAGTCGACGAAGGCCATCGGTGCGCCGAAAGGAGAAGCCGACGTAGGCGGAAGGCCGTGCCAGGAGAATCTGACAGAGGCCGTGGTGGAGCTAGAGATGGAGGTGTCAGTGCCAGTGATGGCGCCGAGCGTGCCGTGCAGCCCAAGAACGGCGACGGAGCACCACCACCTACCGAGCTACTGCTACTTCTTCTCCAGCGCGCCAACGAGCCCGATAGGGTGGCGGTGGGGGTGGCGGTGGGGCGGGNGGGGATGGGGCGTTTGATTTCACGTTCGGGTTCAGTGGCCAGTTGCGGGAGTCGACGTCGATCCTCGTCGCCACTGATGAGCTCTTCGAGGGTGGGAGGATCCGGTCGCTGAACACGCCGCACTTGAGCATTCTGCAGCTGGTCGATGACAACGCGTACGCCTCTCCTCGGTCATACGGGAGGAGGAGGAGGATCGCCGCCGGGGAGGCGGCGAAGGTGTCGTCGTTGTCGTCGTCGCAGAGAGGAAGGTCGAGCTATGCTGCGCCCGCGTCGACGAGCGCCTCGTCTTGTAACCGGTGAGCTACACGGTCTTTGTCACCGTTCGGTGAAGGAGGTGGAGGTGGCGGCGCCGACGACGAGTACCCGTCCTCGCCGCTGTTGCCGAGGACCTCCATGATGCGCGGCTGTGGCAGCAGCAACCAGAAGTAGAGGCTCAAGGGCTCAAGGAGACCCACACGGAGCCGAGGAGACTAGGGGCGAAGGAGGTCACCGGCGTGGATCTGTGAAGGAGATCGGTGATGGAAGCGAAGCCGGCGAGGAGATGAGCCCCGGTGGACGCGGCGGCCTCCATACAACGGGGCTGACGGAGAGGTCGGGAAGGACGACGTCGGGAGGGCGCCGGCGATGGCGAGGTGGAGGCACCGGCGACGAGGATCCATGACGTCGACGGGGGGAGAAAAAGAGAGAGAAGGGAGAGAGAGGGGGAGAAAGAAGGGAAGGAGAGAGAGGATGACATGTGGGTCCCACATTTTTTTTGTGTGTGAATGCAAAAAGGGTCCCACACATATTATTGAAATTGTAATGCCACATAAGTGCCATGTGAACGCCACGTGGAAAGAAGACCAAGTCAATACCGCCATATAGGCGCCACGTTAGTGAAACCACCATCCAAAACAGTCGAGGGAGTCAAATTGTTTCGGCTTTAATAGTGGAGGGTTGAGATATCCGATATTGTGATTCAGGGATACGAATTAGCTTCGGCCACTAGTTAAGGGAGTCAAAGTGAACTTATTCCTCAAATATATATGCTCCATTGGCCCCTTTTATTAATTCAGTATTTTACGAATGTTGTCAAATTTTTTATAACTATCTGAATGATATTCGAAGACATCCCCTCTATGAATTATTATAAGAGTTTTTCCTGCCCAGACCTAGCGACCAATAGAAGAAAAAAAAATAGACATTTATGAACATATAAAATAGGATGATGACGTCCTAATCGCTGACACGCACCGGTGCACGACTACTACTTTTGCGAGACGCTCCTGGTGCTGAAGTAGCTCCTCACTAATGCCCACAGGCCACAACCCATGTTGCGACCCAACTCGCCTGCCTGCCACGCTGCACGCGTGGTATCGATCAGACCGCGATATCTCTTGCCTTGCCCTCCATATTGCATGACCTCCTAATATTCTTTCATCACATGCAACATTGTTCGTCACCAGCAAAGTCGTGCTAGCCGAGCCCACGACCTGCGTGCGGCGGTGGCCACATCCGCCTCCATCTTCTGCGGGATTGCATCCGCACATCATCTCCCTCCCTTTCGTGGTAAAAGACATTGACATATCCCCCAACTGCGGCATCTATCAGAAAGGTCGCAATTGTGTTAGTTTGATGGGTGGCACGCTGCACACCTCCTGCGGTGGAGACTACACAATTGCTGCCTACGAGTCTAGAGCAAGTACAAAGGAGACTTATTTGGATGAATGTATCAAAGATGGAGAGGAGCAAAGGAAGACAACCATAAAGCTTCTCGGCGAGGAGCTGCAAGTATCAGGCTAGTTTTGAGGAGTGTGTTGTGGTGGCGGACAGGCAGAGACAGCGAAGAGCGTCTGCACGCGAGTGCGAGCAAGTGTACCGAACGCTTGTGAACGAAAGGGTGTTTTTGTTCATGTCTCAACGTATTACTTCTGACACTGTCCTTTTGATCCTGTTGTGATGACCTTTCTGGAGGGTAATTAATTCATGAAAGATCAGTGACAAGGATAATATAGATTTGTTCACATCATTGCCAAGAAGATTACTTTTAATAGGTTGTGTATGTAGGTGAGATATATAAGTACGTGCAGTACTCAATAAAATTTAGTAATTAGTTTTTAAATCAAATGTTTACGACATAAATATCCATAATAATGTATTTTTATAATTGTTGGTACCTATTATAAAAATTAAAGATCATGAGATTTTTGTCCGTTGTTTGACACGCTTTCATCCTTGACGCATATCGCTCCCCTTTTCTAGATCGAATTGGGTTTAGCCCGTAGTGACTCGGGCACCACGTTTCTTCACGGAAGGGCATCGTGACGTCATCTATCCCGACCTCCATGGCCCCCACCCAAGAAAGACAAAGCGAGATGCAGAGATGCTTACCTATGTCCATGAGTGGAGCGCGGTGTGCAGGCCGTCTTGCCTTCCTCTCTGCCGCGCGGCTCTGACAGTGTAGCTAGCGGCGGTGCCATCGGTGAGTACGATAATCCAAAATCACCTTAGAGGTAATATGGATAGTATGACAAAGTTCTAAGAGATTGGATGTCCGATTTTAAAGTTTAGGGTACTAGACAAACTTCTATTTAAAGTTTAGGGAGGGTATTTGGACTTTTTCTTTCCTCATGGCTAGCTCGAGGCCGTGTCTAAGCGCGATCCACGATGGAGCTCATCACCATGGCAGCCTGCTCTACATAGTTCAGAACTAACTTGCCATTGTAGCAGATGCTTTGCGATCTTAATCGAGTGTTTGAATAACCTATCAAAGTTATCGTCCGTCTCATCTTCACTCGTTGCAACGCACGGACATTTTTACTAGTATAAATAAATTAAATATTATAAAGCTAATAAATAACTTTGAAAAAGAAGCTATTTAAGCCATATGCTTAAAAAGTTTGAGAAAGGATACTTTCGGAAGCATGGTAATCGTACCTACATTAGCTGTTTAAAACGCACCGAAGTACGTCCTACATAAGACGAGGACGTCCTAACAAATTCAATTTTAATTCCCACGTCTTTGCAAATGGAAGGAATCGAAGAACTTCACCTCTAAAAAAACAGAAACTATGCTCTTAACAGATTAAATCTCGTCAACTAAGATTAGCTTCAGTTTGAGCTGAGACTGCGTTTGGTGAACATGCTACCTACCCATCCATTAGCAATTTAGGTCTCGTTTTTTCTTGAGTTGCAGGGGTTTGGGACTTTGGGAGTGGTAGGTGTATCTGACAGTCTCAAATGTGCCACATCCCTTTCTTCTCTCCTGTCTCCTTCTCCAACCTAACCCCGACCTGCATCAACCATCTCATATGCTGTCCATCACCAATAAAACACATTGCCCTACTCCTCACGCTCTTTCGATCTTCCTCCTCTCCTCTCTATTTCTCTCATAAAAAATTAGCGCTAGCTCTCTATTCATCACAAGAAGCAAAAGCAGTTTCAGTTCCAACCTCTTTTCGGCTCCATTGCTTATTAATTAACCTCCTAAGAAGAAGTAAGTTGATCTCTCTTTCTTGCTTCAATCTGATTGTTTCCTTGCTAGTTGAAAACTAGTATTTGATTGTTTCCTTGCTAGTTGAAAACTAGTATTTCGTCCGTCTTGAGTGATATCATGAAAAAAAAGCCATTCTCATGAATGAATGTATCAAATTCCATCTGAAACTCTGGTGGTAGCTGCATACACATTTCAGACTTTGCACTAGCTTTATACATTTAGATAGAGAAATTACCGAACTAGATGTAAGCATGTAAGAGTTTTGAAATATGCTTACGTACAAAAATTGTATAAAAATATGATTATGAATGTACTAGTGATTACAAGATTTGAACTCCTAATCAACTAAGTTTGCATTATTGATGCAAGTTCAGTGGGCACAGAGATGGCCACCGTGGAGGTGGAGGGCATCCCATTTCCTCAGGAGATCACCGTCAGTAAGCCGTTATCACTGCTAGCCCATGGTAATTAATTAATCTACTAACAATTTATAAGTATTTAACTAATACCAGATTATGAGTACAACACAAGCCTCTAAATGCATTTGAAACAACAAATTGCAGGCATTACAGACATTGAGATTCATTTCCTTCAGATCAAATACAACGCCATCGGGGTGTATATTGAAAAGGACAATGCACTAGGGCATTTGGAGAGTTGGAAGGGCAAGAAGGCAGAGGAGCTTGTGCAAGATGATGGCTTCTTTCAGGCCCTAGTTTCTGGTAACTAAAATGACTCCACCATTCAGATTTTGCATTTCAGAAATATGTAAAACGGATTTGGAATTGCTTGTTCTACAGTATATCAATACCATTCTCCCATTTCCAGTGACAAATCACAAATAGTAGTATTATCTCTGTAGAGTATATAGAACAATGTTCTATCCTACAAAATAAAACAGAGTAAGGTTCAGTTTGCAGCTCCTGCATAACAGCAAGAAAATTTTGTTTCATTATTTCATTTGAGTCATGCTGATTGATGCTGTGCATGTACGCTAGCTCCTGTGGAGAAACTATTCAGGATCGTGGTGATCAAGGAGATCAAAGGATCACAGTACGGCGTGCAGCTGGAGAGCTCAGCGCGCGACCGTCTCGTCTCAGTGGACAAGTACGAGGATGAGGAGGAAGAGTCTCTGGAGAAGGTGACTGAATTCTTTCAGTCCAAGTATTTCAAGCCCAACTCCGTCCTCACATTCCACTTTCCTACCACCCCTGGAATTGCAGAGGTATAATCTTGTAGACTACTCCTTATATTCAGCTGGGTTTGGTTAAGATATCAAGTGATCAAATCTTTGTTCTTGCAACCTGATTGAAGCATATATGTGTGCAGATATCATTTGTGACAGAAGGCAAGGGCGAGGCGAAGCTGACAGTGGAGAACAAGAATGTGGCTGAGATGATTCAGAAGTGGTACCTGGGTGGAGAATCTGCAGTTTCTCCGACGACTGTGAAGAGTCTGGCAGATCAATTCGCAGCACTGCTCTCTGCATGAGGCATGGAGTAATAAACTACTGTGCTAATGTTGCCCGTTTGCCTTTCATTTTTAACTCGATCATGCTTTGATTTGTCCAGCTGCTCTCATGTGCATGCTACAATTGATAATGGTATTGATTTTCCTACTACTTCAAAGGCATGATTTACTTGCACAAAAGCAAATGAAACAGAAACTCCTAGGTACATGTCCCAGAAAAAAAAAAGATTACATTGTTTCAACTTTACTTCTGTATCTGGTGCAAGCAACGGAGACATTGATAGATGTGAAGGTAGGAATCTGTCCCTGTACTGTTCATGTGTTCGAATTAAGTCCAGTGGTTCCAACTTCCAACTTGTGTGTTGAGCTTGCAAAATGAAGATGGAAAACGAGACCAGAATATCTTTGAGAGCAACCTCATGACAAAAATTCATGATTAGTACTCCTATAGTTTGGTGTGCACTGTGCAGTCTTCAGTCTTGTACATCCTTTAAAACCTCCTTTCAGTATTGTACGCTATTTTGCATTCAACCAATCCCATACAAGTTCCCTACTCCAACAAATAAATAAATTTAAGATGTTCTGCTTTAACTTCTTCTAAGGATGATCTAAAAATAGATTCTTCTAAGGGGAAGTTAGGATGCATGTTGCCTACAAAAAGTAGATACTCCTCCAAAGTTTAGTCATTTACTTTTTGTTTTACAAACTATATAATAAATTTTGATAGCAATGGAGATAAAGATAGGCACCAGTTCGAATAAAGGAAACAAGCGAGGAATCTTATAGGATCAAAACTATAGAGAAAATATTGCTACATATCCATTGGAGAAAAAATGCACAATCCAATTGGAAAACCTATAAGGAATGGCTTAATCCGTAGGGAATTTAGACGAATCCTAACAACATTACCGAAAGTTAAATTTATTCCTATGTGCCACCCCTCTCCCAAGAATCCTACATTAATACTTTTGAAGCATCTAAACAAAATAATTGAACATTTTTCACGGTTTTAATCGAATATTGGGCCATAAATCAAAGCCTAAACGTTGCCAAGGAGCCATCTCATTCTTAGCTATTACTAGTTGGCAAATTGAAGAAAAGGGAAAAGGCAAAAGGTCTCTTGCATTGCCAGTGATTAGATGCTGGACAACACCAATTTGAGAAAAAGGACTCATCACTTTGAGGAAAGTTTGGCTGAATAAGCATCCAAAATACCAATGCCATTCCTAAAAAAAAAAGACTAATTCAATGCGCGCTCACTCTCTCTCTCCTTTCGTTTTGCTGGTGAGATAACTATCTCCAGAACAAACAAACAGCGAATCTAGAAAAAAAATCATGTGCTACGACAAGAACCTCATAGAAACAGCTAAACAATAATCGAAGCGACAGAGACACTGCAAACATTGTGTCCAACACCTTGCATTTATATATGCAAAATGTCAATTCCAATTTATGAGGATCGTACTTACTGCACTTTACCTGCATTCTATTTACATTTTAGCCCTCTTCTGTACAAGAAATTACATACAAAAGAATTACTCCGTCTGTCTTTGGCCACCGGCTGCCGGCGTAGCATCAGCGCCGGCGACTCCGTCATCGACGGAGAGAATCGAGTCCCGGCATGTGGGGCAGGACGAGTGCGCGGCGAGCCACGTGTCGATGCAGCGGACATGGAAGCCGTGGTGGCACCTCGGGAGCACGCGCACCTTGTCGCCGTCGGCGAAGTCCCCGAGGCAGATGGCGCACTCGGCGTCGAGGACGCCGGCCTTGGCGCCGTACACCTCCACCGGAAGTCTCCTCAGCTCCTCCTTCTTCAGCCCGGATGTGGCAGCTGCCGGCACCGGCGTCGCCATGGCGGCGGGTGAGAGGCCGCGGGCGCAGTGGAGCGCGCAGCGGATGAGGGAGCTGAGGCCGAGGGCGCAGATGACGACGCAGAGCAGCGCGGCGAGGATGATGACCATGTTGGCGTCGAAGCCGGAGCTCCCGTCGGCCTGCTGCATGGAAGCAGCAGCGCCTGCGCCGGTCGTGGCCGCCCATGCCGGCGTCAGCACCAACGGCGGCGCCTCCACAACGTCACCCAGCCGCCGCATGGCTGGTATAGGCCTCTAGTTAAGCTATAGCTTAGTGGAGTAGTAATTACTAGTAGGAGTCAAGCATGCAGGAGACAAAGATGTTTTTTTTTCTTGCATATTTAATTTGCTTCTCTTGTTGTCGAAGGGGCACGAGTTTTTAGCCAAATGGTATAAACAAGTGGCACTAATTTTTATCCTTTAAATGGCGAAGGCAAAGGCGATCGGAGTGGCGAGAGAGAGGAGGTCGTCGTCCCAATTGAGATGGCCGGCGACCACCACGTTCGCCGACATCCTCGTGGCGGCGGCGACGTGCCCACACCAATTTTTTTTTATTTTTAATTTTATTTATTAAAAGATTTACAAAAATATTTTTTTTCGAAAATTTACAAAACTAGTCACCCATCGTTTCCTGGAAGAACTTTTTTTAAAAATTGCTCTCTCAGAGGACGATTTATGTGACGTGGTAGACGACCGTTGGCCGAGGGGGAACGGCCGTCCAACGGGGGACGCGAAATTTGCAGGCGACCCCCTTGCCGTTCACTAGGAGGGCGTTTTTTCCCTGTAGGGGCTGCCTGCACAGGGCGGCGAGGGAGGGTGGCTTTTTTGCAGGCGGCCCCCTTGCCGTCCTCTGGAAGAGCGATTTTTACCCTTTGCAGCTAGGGCAGCCTCCTTGCCGTCTTCGGGAGAGCGATTTTTCACTAAACTTAATTTTAAAAATTAAGTAACCATTTTGAGTATGAACAAAATGGAAAATATTTTTTAAAATGTAAACGATTGATTGTTAACTCGGATCGGAGCGTAAGGTGAGGGTTTTTTCATCGAAATATTGACCTGTTTGTTAAAAAAATTAGATAAATCATCGTTCTGAAAAGAAACAAAACATGAAGAATCTTGTAAAATTGGAAGGATTTATTTTTCAGTCATATTGAAGTTCAAGGAGAAGGTTTTTTATATCAAAATATTGAACTCAACGTTCGAAAAATTTGGTAAATCATTGTTTTGAACCGAACTAAATGGAAACAATTTTTTAAAATTGTAACGATTTATTTTTCAATTCGGGTTGGAGCCCGAGGAGGGGTTTGTTATAACGATGTATTCCTTTTGTCGCGTATGTTCAATTATGTAATCATGTACACAATAGAATGTACAATTTAAGAAAATATAAGCACGTACTTATAAATTGTAAGGAATACAACGTATCAGAGCATAAAAAGAACATTGCAAATCGAAACGATACAATCTTATTCATTTATATTGCGTGACATATAGAACAAGGCACCGTCATAATTAAACATTATTATCATAAGATAGTTAAGAAGTGTCATGGATACACGATACAATTTTGTGGGTCCCGACGAATCGAGCCTGAGCTTATCTACTGACCCCTTCTACGTCGTTCAACGTGCACTGCATTTTCGTGCTTCTTCAATCGTTGGTACTCTACTTGTGTTTCAGACTCAGTTATCTTTTGGCCATGATATGTTGAGTTGACATTGTCGATCCACAAAGTGAATCCGCACCTCCTTGGATTGCCCTAAGAAATAAACGTAGTTAGTAAGTTAGGGTAGTAATATTATGCAGATGGTAGCGAAATTGGAGAAAGGTAAGACGTACAACGAAGTTGTTGTCTACGTTGGGGCAGACAAAATATCTCCTGCCAAATGTTTGTTCTGCAAAGGAGGTAGCCACCTGGCAGCGACATCTACAACCACACTTTGGACGTTCCGACCATTTATGTAAACCTAATGGATTGTTCCTCCGGTCTAAGCTTGTAATTTGTACCCGACGTTCGTACTCCATCCATGCCTGAATGAATTGTGTGGTTGTCTCAGGTTGCGTTATCGTTTGATTGATGGAAGTAACTCTGACTGTATCGATCCACTGTACGAATTGACATTTCCTTACATCCTCCTATTTGTACAATTTTGTAAGAATAGGTTAGTGCAGGAAAGTAGCGATTAGTGGTATCGAAAAAGATGATACTTACGACAAATCATTATCGACAATGTTAAGACTCACGAAGCATCTTTGTCCTCGAGTTCGTTGTCTTACAAACCTTATTACCTGACAACGGTCACCACAACAACACTCAGGCCATTCCTGCCATATGGGGAGTCCCAGGGGATTTACCTGCCATTCCAAAGCTTCTCTAGCAATTCGGCGTTCATGCTCATTCTTCCGCCTAAGGTACTCCGATCTTGTTTCACTACATGAATAGCCACGTGTTCCATCGTTTTGTGGGTTTTCCGTATCTACCCACTCAATGAAGTTGCACACCGTACGATATGTCTGCGTAAGATGTTATGATAGTGCACAAAAGCGGTTTATGTATTGATTCTAGTTATTTCAATTTGGAACAAATGAATCATACTTGATCAGTGTTTGGGCATTGGGAGAATCTCCTGCCCCGAGTTTGTACCATGAGGGATGATTTAAGTATGCATCGATCCCCACAAGCGCACAACGGATGGTCACACCATGGGGGAAACCAACCGGCGAGAGGATCGCTTCGCCAATCGAGAAGCTCAACAAATGGAGCTTTCATTCTCTCTAGATTTGTGGAATTTTGAAAGATGATATGACGAGCTTGTATTCGGCTTGTCTATTTTATAGTGGAGCAACCAGTGCTAGACCAGGACTTAATGAGAGCCAATTTTCTTCACTGTATGTGACAACACGAGCACGCGTGAGTTGGAATTACTTTATCTTACAAAGCAGCGCCGAAAGTTGATCGTGACAAGTCGAACTAACAGTGTGTCCGTGCACTGTGGTTTACTGTGCGAGCCAAAATAGTTGGCGTAGGGTTCCTGCAGCGTTGCGACGACATGAGCACGCACAAGCAGGAATTACTTTACGTAACAAAGTTGCGGGAAAAGTTCATATTGACAGCCTGAGCTGGCGTTGTGTCTGGTCATTGTGGTATACTGTGCGATGTAATGGACCCGACACCCAAGCGCCGAAAGTTTGTTGTCGTATGCATAAGTAGTTGTAGCAGAGTACGGACGACGGTAGGCCTATGTACTAATGGGTAGAGACAACGGAACTGTAGCAGTAATGTAAAAGTAGTACTGGATCACAAAAATATAAACCAGAAGAACTGTATGTACAAACACTCAAGAGGTGGAGCACTACTGCCGAGGCCTCTTGCCCCTCTTCCTCCTACCCTGGGCCCTAACGTGTCCCTGGGAGTACGTCAGACGGTCCGGTGGTACGACACGACCTCATCTCTATAATCTTTTGTTTGGCTCTCCAGGCCTTGGCATAACTTATGGTGTACTTAAATTTGTTTTTAATGTGGCTAATAATTGATCTTGGTTCAAAGCCATTATTGGAGACAACACTGCTATACATCTCACTTGCAACAAAAGTTATAGTGATGTTGCGGTGATACTTCTCCACCCCTTGTAAGTGGCACTGGTGCTCGGTCACTATGCTAACTTTCTAATAATCAAACCATTTACCCTTATATGCATGAACACGCCATGGACAATCTTCCCTCACGCACCTTACTTCGTACACATAATTGGTTGACTTGACCACCCTAAACTCTCTCTGTAATGAGACCGCCCAATGCTTCACCGCCTCTTTCATATCCTCCTTATGAGCATACCTAGCATCCTGAATTACCTCGTTCTCCTTGTATTCCCAGGGTATATGATGTGTCTCTGAGATAACAAGTCCTGAGAAGTCCTCTTTTGTTCAATCAGTGAGCATAGTGGGCATTACATCATCTTCCTCATCGGATGATAAGTCGCCCTCCGCTTGCTCGTTATCCGAATCTTCCCTCTCCATTCCATCAACGATTGTACCGACGATCTCCCCCTCATCTGCCACGCCCATGGCCTGCACGATCCTTGTTTGATTTTTCTCATTGTTTGATGGTCCAACACAATCGCCCACATGGCTAGGACCCTCAACATCTTTGGTTTCTATTCCAAGATTTCTATCCTTTTCATGCACCGAAACAAAAATAACAAGGGGCCATGACTGTTCAAAAGCCATCTCCACATACCGTCTCCAAGCATCAGTGCTATCCATGGGCATTAGTTCCCAAAAATAACCTTCTGTTGCACGACTCACTACAACAGATACTGACATTGTGTTCACGTCTGGGTCTACTCTAAATCCTCGCAGCAACCAACTATAAATTGACCGAAATGTTCTCTCGCCAGGCCTATCGATGCCCTTCGTTGTCATTCTAAAATCTGACAGATCAACACCATCTGGACCAAATCTAAGGTTGCCTTGACCATGTACTAACTGAAACATAACCTTACTTGACATTCTGTCTAATGAAACAAAAAAATAGGTTAACTAAGTTTGAAACATAACCACCGGATCTAATGTCGAATTCATCAATATGTACTACGCTATAAGTTAAAGTTTCTGGAAATGTATTATCTGTCCTAAGTCTCAAAATCTACAAATCGGATATGTGCTCCAGATGTATTATATAACTCAAATATATTATACAATTTGCACTATGTCATAAGTCTCAATTTCTATAAATATGTCGTATGCCTTTATTCTTAAATTATACAAACATACAGTGTGCTCTAGATCTATTAAAATATATGATAATAGAACTAAAATGCAATAAAAATTTCAAAAACAATACTGTATTTACCTGCTATGGAGTCAGAAAATGGACAGAGCTTCGCCGCTTTCCTTCAGCTCTCTCTCACCCCTCTCTCCTTTTTTTTCTTGGATTTTGAGTGAATATAATGAAAATTTGGAGAGGGGAAGGGTCTTTATATACGGGGGGCGAAAAATCGCCCTCCCAGAGAACAGTAAGGGGGCCGCTTGCAAAAATGTCAGGGCGGCCTTGGTTTTGCAGGCGGCCTGTAGGGAGAAAAATCACCCTTCCAGAGAGCGGCAGGAGGGCCGCCTGCAAATAAGCCACCCTCCCTCGCCGCCCTGTGCAGGCGGCCCCTACAGGGAAAAAATGCCCTCTTATAAGGCGGCAAGGGGGCCGCCTGCAAATTTCGCGTCCCTCGTTGGACGACCGTTTCCCCTCGGGCAACGGCCGTCTGTCACGTCACATAAATTGTCCTCTGGGAGGGCGGCGATGAGCGACTAGTTTTGTAAATTTTCAAAACAGAAAATTATTTTTGTAAATTTTTTAATAAATAAAATTAAAAATAAAAAAACTCCCCACCACCCAGGGTGATGGCGCGGGAAAAGCCGGAGATAGGCCTGCGGCGAACCCCCACGAGAAGGCCCCCACCTTCCATGGCGGCCCAAGTGGATGGGCAAAGCAGTGGCCCTAATCAAGGGGAGAATTTTTTTTGTTTTTAGATTTTTTTTTAATATTTACAGAAATATTATAGCGCCGGAAAAAATTACAAAAATAGATCCTGCCGCCCTTTGAAAGGGCGGTAAGCTGACGTGGCACACGGCGCCGTGTGCGTCTTGACGGCGCGCACGGGCCGCGGTGTGCCGAGGGCTTGCCGCCCTCTACAAGGGCGGCAACATCCTGCCCTTTCAGTTAGCTCCAGGGTTTCAATTACCGCGGTAAACCGCGCGGTTACCGCGGTTACCGCGCTTATCGCGGGGGTACGGTAAGGGGTAAACCGCGGTAACCGCGTCAAATTCAAATAAATTTGAAAAATAATTTGAATTTTTGATAAATTTTGTACGGTTTGTCGCGGTTTGTCACGGTTACCGTGGTTACCGTGCGGTAACCGTGCTTACCGCCGGGGCGCGGTAACCGCGGCCCCGGCGGTAATTGAAACCCTGGTTAGCTCATGTGGCAACAGACTGTGCATCATCAGTACGGTATGTGTGTGTACGTGTACGTGCATATCTTCTAGATGGATCAACGTTGAGTTCGAAAGAAAGAAAGAAGAAACTTCTTGAAAAAATACGTGTCCCATGACCAAACCAAAGCTAGCTAGAAGCAACTGATCATCGAGCAAGATCAGATTAAGATGAGAAGTAAATAAGGACATGTAAAAAAATATTAGTATATGATAATTAGGTTTTATTTATTTTAAATTTGCACTGCAACTTCCCGAGTTTACACGCGTTTTTCAAAAATTCCAAAAGAGAACTACTCCGAAAAATTTCATAAACTTAATGACTACACTATCATTTTCGAAAGTTTCGAAAAATATTTTCGGACAACTCCAAAAATATACAGAATCTTATTTTGCTTCCCGAATTCCGAAAATCTTTCGGATAGCTCCGAAAATTTGCAGAAACCTAAATTTGTAGTGTATCTATACCATATTAAAAAGAAAGGAACCGTGGTGTCCGTTCTCACTAAAGCCGCTCCAAATAAAAACGCCTCCCTCTCTCTCGCTCTCTCTTATCTTCTCTCGCCTCAGCGCCTCACCGAAGCCGCCCGCGCCAGCCGTCTGACCGTCTCTCTCTCCTCATCGTAGCGCCGCCGCTCCTCCCGCGCCGTCGCGCCCGCGCGCCGGCCATCCCGCCGCCCGCCGCTGCCGCGCCTGCCCTCCCGCGCCAGTCCTCCCCCGCCGTCGACTCCTCCGAAAATTTCCAGAACGCACAACTTGGTTCTTTAATTTTTCGGAAGTTCCGAAAATGATTTTCGGACAACTCCGAAAATTTCCAGAACGCACAACTTGGTTCTGTAATTTTTCGGAAGATCCGAAAATGATTTTCGGACAACTCCGAAAATTTCCAGAACACACAACTTGGTTCTGTAATTTTTCGGAAGTTTCGAAAATGATTTTCGGACAACTCCGAAAATTTCCAGAACGCACAACTTGGTTTTACTAATCCCATCCAAACGGGGCCTTAAAGTTGCCCTAATTTTTTTCCCATTGCAACGCATGGGCATCCAACTAGTATGTTTAAAAATTCCGAAAATACTTTTGGGACAACTCCGAAAATTCATCACTCCTCATATGTCAATACATCATCCTTTGGGCGGTTTCATTCCACCATGGTGTGACCGTCCGTTGTGCCATTGTGGTGATGACTGTATATTTTAGTCGTCTCTCAACTCAGATACTCGGGGGAGGCGATTCTTCCAATGTGGCAACATGGATCGGGTATGACTTATGTGCTCCAATTTCTAGTACCAATTCTGAATACGCAGAACGCTAACTTGATCGTACATAATGATAACATGTTACATAGGCATATCGTTGGGTCTGCAAATTCGTTGAGTGGATAGATATGGAGATCCCACGAACCGATGGAACACGTTCCTACCCACTTAGCGAAACAAGGCCGGCCTAAACCCTAACACCATACAACTACCAACTCGTGCATACTACTGAGTGCAACGAGGCCACTTTCCCTTCCTCTGTGCATCGGGGTTCTCCTCCATTGCTGCCTTCGCTCGCCGCGCACGCTCAAGCTTCCGCTCCCGCTCCTCCCTGTACGCAGCAACACGCCTCCTTTCCGCCTCAGCCTTGTGCTCTTTTTCTGCGGCCTCCTCCTTGCGTCTCTGCTCTATCTTCTCCTTGCGCTCTGCATCCCATTGCCGCATGTACTCCAAACGCTCCTTGTTTTGCGGCTTGATCTCGGTGTCGATCCACTGCTCAAAATCACATAGCGGTGGAGGGGTCTACAACAAATGCAATGTTTACTAACCAAATAAGTTGTTGAAGACTACTTCATACACCAAATAATCATTACAAAACATCAGTTCCTCACCATTAAGTTAATGCGGCGTATCTCAGGTGTTGGCTCAAACTCAAAATTGGCACACATCCAGTATCTCTGCATGTACGTCTCCTCTTCATCGGACTTGGCTACCTTGCAAGGATCACCGCACCAGCACATGGGCACTGGAACACCGCTAGGCAAAGGCAATGGGTTGAAGGCATTTCCAGTCTTCGGGCGACTACAAGTGAACAATAAATGAAACACCCTAACCCGTTAATCTAGGATTCCTCATTTCATGCACAACGAATAACACATAATATCACAAAAACGATTTATGTTACCTTGAGTTGGTAGCTTTTCCACGCCTTGGCATCCTACAGTTTAAAAATACAACTATAAAATATTGTAAACACCCTTAACACTTCTCATTGTACGGTCAAATATAGTACTACTACAAACCAAACGTGTGCACAACAAATCTAGTCTAAAATTATTCACACTTCTAAGTGCTACAGATCTACTCACAAATTTCAACATAACTACTAACAGTGCTACAGATCTACTCGCAAATAAACTAGGGTCCGTATCTAAGTGCTACAAATCTACTCACAAATTTCAAATACATGGTAATTACACTAGTATGCGACACAAAATATAACCATACGTCGGAATATTGTACTAACCTGCGCTCGAATAAGCACAGCAACAATGCTTCGCAGCTCTTCTCCTTCTTAGTCACCTCTCTTTTTTTTCCTTCGGTTGGACCGGTTGAAATGAGCACCCTGCCACTCTATATATGGGCGGAGTAAGGCCTTCCGCCCTTATAGAGGGCGGAATTCTCGCCGAAAGTAAGATTGGACATATGCTGATGTGACATGTAAGGGCATGAGAAGCCATTCCGCAGTCGTATCGCACGCGAATAAAGAAAGCTGCATCGGCTCGACCGAAAGTACCCTGCCACTCTATATATGGGCGGAGTAAGGCCTTCCGCCCTTATAGAGGGCGGAATTCTCGCCGAAAGTAAGATTGGACATATGCTGATGTGACATGTAAGGGCATGAGAAGCCATTCCGCAGTCGTATCGCACGCGAATAAAGAAAGCTGCATCGGCTCGACCGAAAGTACCCTGCCACTCTATATATGGGCGGAGTAAGGCCTTCCGCCCTTATAGAGGGCGGAATTCTCGCCGAAAGTAAGATTGGACATATGCTGATGTGACATGTAAGGGCATGAGAAGCCATTCCGCAGTCGTATCGCACGCGAATAAAGAAAGCTGCATCGGCTCGACCGAAAGTACCCTGCCACTCTATATATGGGCGGAGTAAGGCCTTCCGCCCTTATAGAGGGCGGAATTCTCGCCGAAAGTAAGATTGGACATATGCTGATGTGACATGTAAGGGCATGAGAAGCCATTCCGCAGTCGTATCGCACGCGAATAAAGAAAGCTGCATCGGCTCGACCGAAAGTACCCTGCCACTCTATATATGGGCGGAGTAAGGCCTTCCGCCCTTATAGAGGGCGGAATTCTCGCCGAAAGTAAGATTGGACATATGCTGATGTGACATGTAAGGGCATGAGAAGCCATTCCGCAGTCGTATCGCACGCGAATAAAGAAAGCTGCATCGGCTCGACCGAAAGTACTCGTCCATGTGGCGAAAGGGACTCCTGTTTTTGGAAAACGTAACAGCGAAGTGTAGGAATGCGAGTCCCGAATATAAACAACAACATATTCAGTTTACAACCATATAGTACAAGAATGTAAAGAAAAATAAAGAGATGTCTGCTCTACTGGCCGTGACTCGCGCCGCGACCCCGCTTGGTCCTCCGGGCCTGTGCTCGCACGTGGTCCTGGGAGTACGTGAAGCGATCCGGTGGGACAGCACGGGTAGCGCGAGGGTCTGGGAGTGGGGTGGAGGGCGACTGCTCCTGCGTGTGCACCGGCGGTGCGCCTCCAAGCTGTGAGGGACCGATAATGTCCGGGAAGTCGAAGTCACTAAGGTCGAAGTGCGTGGCGGAAGCCCACCCGTGCTCGGACGAAGTCCCGGTAGGACCCTGCCAAGACGTGCCGGGCGGCTGTGACGAAGTCCCGGCGTCCTGCCAGAACTGCGCAGACAGCGAGGCCGACGCAACAGACGTGCCGCCCGGCTGTGACGAAGTCCCGGCGTCCTGCCAAAACTGTGTAGACAGCGAGGCCGACGCACCTGCCTGTGACGATGACCCCGCAGCCTGCCAGGAGTGGGCGCCCGGCGTCGTCCCAGGCTGAGCGAAGCCTACACATCGACGACGCGACACTTGTAAGCTTACACATAAATTGAGTATCAATTGATTGATGATGTACAAATAGACCTTGAATATACGTACCTCCGAAGGGAGGGGGTGTCGGCCTAGGAACGTGCGCAGCTGGACGAGGAGCAGTCGGTCGGGGACGCACCTGTGGTGCTGCGTCTGCCTGAGCAACGTCGGCAGCACGACAGGTCAGCGCACGGAGAACCGAGCGCATCGAGTCCCGTATCCGCGTGTACGTCGACAGGTGCTCGTCTGCCCCCACCTCAATCCCCGCGCCTAACCGTTGGATCGCCGTTGTAGCATCAACGACGACCCTGTTGCACTCAACGGCCTGCACGGTTAATTACAACGTAAATATTCGTAGCCTTTGTCCAACAGAAAGGATGATGAGACGATGGTGCGATGCAAGGTACTCACCGCACGAGCGAAGTCCTGGTCGCGGTGCCTGGCGTAGAGGTCTCTGGCGCTCGCGGCGTGGGCCTGTTGCTCCGTCGGAGCGTAGGTGACTCTAGTACGGGTGCGTGGCTGGTACCAACGTAGGTACGCCTCATACCCCTCCTCCGTGTGTGGCTCTCCCGCGTGGTCCACGACCTCCTCGGTAGCAAGCAACCAGTCGTCGAGAAAAGGCCCCAACTTGGCAGGCCAGTGACCAGCTGAGTGCTGACCCTTGCGCGAGTACCTGCAAATTAATGTATTGTATTAGGGCGAACGACAAACAAAGCAAATTATTATGGACAGCCCGATGTTAATGCAACATATTAAATCGTAGTAAAACGGCTTACCGGTGAACGGCAGCCGTGACGCCCGCCGGAAACGGGACTGGAAAGGACTGACGGAAGCCGAACTGCCGCATCACGCGGTAAGGTGCGTGCGGCTCGACACAGATGTCGAACACCATCGGAACCGTAGTCATCCAGTACGCCTGGTCCCTCGTGCAGAGTGTGGACAGGCCTAGCGGCGCCCGACTGTGGGTAAGCAAGGCACTGTAGGGCTCCCACACTACGTCCGTCGGCAGAAGGCGGTCGAACTCCATCACAAACTCCGCGTACGACCGCCTAACCTGCACGTGAGCCCATCGGCGCTGCAATACAATAAGGTCAGTGTGACGTAGGATGAAGTTAACAATAGTAGGACAACATTACCAAATACTAGCGACGTACCTGACGCCGGCACCACAGAGTACCCATCGTTGGGTAGTCGACCGCCGGTCTGTTCTCGTACAGCGACGCGTCGTAAGGGTGGTGCTCCACAAGGGGGCGGCCGATCGCAAACCTCTCAGCCGCCCAAAGAGAAATGAAGAGAGGGCACCCACCGAAGATCGCGCCAGGGTCCGTCCTGGTACAAGCCTCGCAGAGGCCACGGTACTGAGCCGCCAGCAACGCGGAGCCCCAACTCCACTGAGGCACCTCACCGACCGCGGCGTCGGCGATGCTCCTGGCGTAGTGCACGAGACCCCGGTCGACCGAGTGTCCGTGACTACCACAGAACATCACCCACCCAAAAAGCCACAACAAGTACGCCTCCAAACAACGGCTGAAGGAGTACTCGTCGGCCTCCTCCGGTAGCTGGTCAACCTGCAAGCGTTGGATGAAATGTTAGGCACTTTACAAGTTACGTACATAATACACGTCAGTTTAGGTAGAAAGAACTTACAGTGAACTGAAGCAGCCACCTCTTCGTAGGCCCGGTGTTGCGGTGCTGCTGCAACGGCTCGAGCGGTAGACCTGGTAGGCGCTGCACGGGTGCGAAACGTGCCGTCAGCTCGTCCTTCCAGTCCACACCCATGTCAACTGGCCCGACAGCGTCTCCCGCGAGCGGTAGCCCCAACAAGTACGAGACATCCTGCAGGGTAGGGGCTACCTCACCGCACGGCAGGTGAAAAGTGTGCGTCTCCGGCCTCCACCGGTCGACCAACGCTGCTAGGAGGGACCTGTCCGGGTCCCAACGTCTCGTCACGTCAGCGTCGCCGGTGGCGGCCTCAACTAGCCGAGCCAACGGTAAGAGACCGGCCTCACGCAACCTGCGAAAGCGAAATAATACCAGACGTTAAAATGAACACATTGCTAAGCCCCCTCCACCGTAGTAAGGTAAGCCCGGTGTCGTGAACACAGTAAAACCATACCTCTCGACGAAGGAGTCGTGAACCAAAAGTCGCTCGCGTGACGACCGTGGACGGAACGTCCCAAGCTGAGCCCCCTCCACCGCAGTAAGGTACGACCGGTGGCGCTGATCTATCGCCGGATCCAACAACTCAGGATGTGCCATCTCTGCAAATAACGTGTTACATGTTAGGGTAAATAAGAAGGTAATAATATAATTGTAAAAACAAGTTATCTGAAACGGAAGAATACTTATAGAGACATGCAAGAGTGCAGATTATTGAGAACATAACTTTCGTTACACAAAGGCACGTAACGAGAATGAAATAACATAAAACAAAATTACAAGCCGTAAAACATAAAGACATTACATGCGGAAGTCTAACAAGTGGTTCGCAACACAACACAATGCGAACATATCGATAAGTTCGAACGAAATTACAAGCAAAGCCTTTTGCCAACATACAACACACGAACTACACCACGTAACCGGACGTTCCACGAGAACGTCTAGGACGGGGTCGCCTTGAAGTAGTGCCTTCACCCGTAGGGCGAGCTCCATCTGCTGCTGATCCTGATAGACCTGCCTCTGCCGCACTTGGTTTTTCCTTGTCTTCAGGACAATACTTGTAGGTGTGGCCACGTTCATCGCATTTGCTGCACCGCTTCACCCTGCCTGCCTCCGACTCGTCCATATCGTTGCGGATGCGCCGAGTCTTCCTCCGTCCCGCCTTGTCTCGGAGTTTCGTTGGGTCAGGAATATAGATTATCGGATCGTTAATCTTTGTGAACTCCCCAGCTACACCGAAGCCAAAAATCTCGCCACTCCATGTGTGATATATTGCTTGCTTGGAGAAGTATTGTGACACATATACTGCATCTTGGATGCCACACTCAGATGCCGCGGAAATGACATGGGTGCATGGCCTGTGGAGCAGCGTCGGCTTTCTACAGGAGCAATGACATGTGCCGTCGTCTTTGAGAACGCACTCCTGCTTTACTCTCTTGCGGTAGATACCCCTGCCTGCCTTGTCTTGGCAGAGTACCTCAAACCTGTGTTGTTGGGTACCTTGCACTAGAGCTCGATGTTTCATGGCCTTTGCACGCCACTCCGCTAGTTTTTTCTCCATGAAAGTTCCAAATAAAATGTTGTTGTTCGGCATAGAGGGAAAAACTGCTTGGAACCGCTCCCTGAAATACTTGCATGTCCCATGTAAAATGAACTCCACTATACCAACTAGTGGGAGTCCACGGACACCGCGCATCACCCAGTTGTAAACTTCCGCCAAATTTGTTGTCATTATACCATATCTAGCACCACCTGTGTCATAAGTCTTAGCCCATTTCTCTTTTGGCTCATTCTCAATCCACTGAGAAAATTTTCGAATTTGCTCCCCAGTTCTTCTAACCAATGTTACACTGTCTGTTGGGAGAGCTCCGAGTGCTTGAGGAGGGTCAGGTACAGCGGCCGCTGGTCTTGTTGCACGCTGGTCACTACATTTGCCTGTCAACTCATCTAATCTCTTCCAAAGCTCATTGAATTTTTTCTCCTGGTTCTGATTGCATAGCCTCTTGAACATGTTCATCAACTCCTTGTTCTTAAATTGCTTGAAGAAATTAGCTCCCATATGACGCATGCACCACCTGCTTTGTACATCTTCCCACTGGCCAGGGTATCCTCTTTCCATACTCCCAAACTTTAACTCTTCTATCGCTCGAAGCATACCGGCGTGCCTGTCATGTATTAGACACACATTGGGCCTCATACCAACAACTTCTGTCTTAACCAGATGGAGGAACCAGTACCAGCTGTCGGTGTTCTCGCTCTCGACAAAAGCAAATGCCAACGGTAATACCTGATTGTTCCCATCTACCCCAATTGCTGTTAGTATCTGGCCCCGATACTTCCCGGTCAAAAATGTGCCATCAATACAAAGAACTGGACGACAGTGCACGAATGCCATCTTGCATGCATGTAGAGCTAAGAACGCTCTTTGCAGCACAGTCTTGCCAGGATGTTCAATTGAGGGGAATGTCTTGAGTGCACAAGAGGTCCCAGGGTTTCTTTGTTGGATAACAGATAGCAGACGTGGCAAATTGTCATATGAGGCTTCATAAGTTCCAAATCTCATCTCTATTATTTTCTGTTTGGCCCTCCACGCCTTGGCATAGCTAATTGTATACTTGAATGTCTGTTCGATATGTCGGATTATTGACTTCGGTTCATATGCCAGATTGTCCACGACATGCGCATACATCTCAGATGCAACAAATGCACATGTAATGTTCCTGTGGTATTTCTGAACACCAGGTAGATAACAAGTATGTTTCGTAACGACCGACGCTGTCCAGTAGTCCTTCCATTTCCCCTTATAGGCGTGCACTCTCCACGGACACCCATCTTTTTCATTAACACACCTAACTTCATATTGTGTCCGGTTAGACTTGGCAACCCAAAACTCCCTATGAAGTGACACTGCATAATGCTTCACCGCCTCCTTCATGTCTTCTCCATTACCATACCTCGCTCCCTCGATAATCTCGTTTTCCTTGTACTCCCATCTCACATTTTCCCCTTCAGAGATGACCAAACCAGAAAAATCATCACTAGCCCATTCAGCTGGATTAATATTGTTCTCGTCATCATCTGACGAATCATCTTCCTCCACACGCTCGTTGTCACGATCCTCTTTTTCCATTTCGTCCACAATGGCACCCACAGTCTCCCCCTCGTCAGCCACTCCACCAGGTTGCATGCCTACTGGAGCTACTACTGGAGCTACTCCATCTTCCTCTGGTGCATTGACCTGATCCACTTCAATCTCATTCACTTCTGCACTTGGCCCCTCGCCATCATCCATGTTCATCTGTACACTTGGATCCTTCGGATGAACATACGGAACCATAGCTAGAGGCCACCCACGTTGCAATGCATTCTCCACATACCATCTCCACATCCCAGAGTTTTGAACCGGCATTAGTTCCCAATAAAAACCCTCTGTTGCCCGACTTACTACAACATAGATTGTAATGTCACTAGTCTGTGGATCAACTCCCAAGCCCCGCATCAACCATTTTTTTATAGAAGGTACACTCCTCTCGGCTGGCCTATCAATTCCCCTTGCTGTTACAATAAATTCTGACAGATCTACCCCAGTTGGCCCATAACGGACGTTTCCTTGACCATGGTATAGTTGAAATATAAGTTTACTGGACATATCTGTAAAGTTAATTACTAGGCCGTTATTTTACATAATAAACGACTACAGTGTAATATCTTCTTTGCAACGTACCTAAATTTTTATATATTCTATTGCAATGTTACTCAACAACATTTAAAACTACAAACCTAATAACTACAAATACTACAGATCTACTAAGTTACCTACATCTAACAATATATATTTATATAGTACCACAGGTAAAACCCTATTTCATACAATGCATTTATCCAACCAAAGTTCTACAAAAATACAAGTGATATCCTAGTTAACATCATATATTTAGTCACGTATATAATCTACGAATATTACCTGAAATCGAAGTTTGAAACCGGTAGGGCTTCGCCTCTTCTTTTCTTCTCCTCCCCTTCTCCTTTTTTTTTTGGATGTGGAGAGGTGAGGAGGGAATGGCCTCCTGAAAGCAGCCGGCTGGGTTTTATAGGCGGGCAGGCCTGCCGCCCTCTGTAAGGGCGGCAAGGGGGTCCTGCCGCCCTTTGCCAGGGCGGCAAGAGGGCAGGAGGACGGCCGTCCCGCGCCGTCCAGCGCGCGTGCGCCACGTTGGCTTGCCGCCCTTGCGAAGGGCGGCAGGGTCTAGTTTTGCAAATTTTTTCGGCGCTATAATATTTCTGTAAATATTAAAAAAAATATCTAAAAATACAAAAAATTCTGCTATGGTGTTTCGCCCCGGTATGGTTACGGCATCGAAGATCTTTTCCCCCAAGTCCCCAACCTACCCCTCATCTCGAACACCGGTGGGTTCGGGTAAGGAAGGGTCTCCACTTTGGGTTCCCATTAACACCACGAGAGATCGAGAAATTTGGAGAAGGAGCTCGCCGAATCTGGAGAGTGCCAAAAAGCAAGGTTGACCACAGATCGTACATGGAAGTGCTGATGGATCGAAGGCCACCGCAGGAGTGGATGGCGAACAAGAGGAAGATCACCGAGGGGGCTGTGAGTTTGTGGGGAAACCGCGAGCCAAACCCGCACGAGAAGGAGGAGTTGCGCCAGCAGCTGCTCGATCAGCGGAGGTATGAGGGGAACAGGCGAGAGTAGAAGAGGCCGTGGCAACCAGAGGAGAAGCAACCTGAGGTGGAGAGGTCGTGGATCCCTGAGCAAATCAAGCAACAAGAGCTCGCAAAAGGATGGCAGCCAGATCCTACTCGCCCCTATCAAGACAAGCAGTGGAATCAACATCAGTTCAAACAAAATCAACAGCAGGAGGCCTCCAGGCCATGGTTTCCCCAAGCACAAAGAGGTTTCCCCTTGAAAGGAGAAAGATTTGGGAAGGGTGATCCACAATTCCAGCAGGAAGCCCCCTCCAGATTTGATCGAGAAAGGAAGGAGTTCATCAATGAGCTACCTAGTCCACAGCAGCAACCCCCAAAAAGCCCCCCATCAAATGCTTCAAATGTGATCAGGAAAGCCACCATTAGGCGAGTTGTCACAATCCCCCTTTGTGCTATGCTAGTCATATATACTGGCCACATTTCTGCTCATTGTCCTGTCTCCTTGGGGAAAAGAGGTGTTCATTTGTGTGGCTTTGGCATCCCTAGATAAGGTTTCTGTAGCTTACACATAGATCCCCTAGGTTTTGACAAAGAGTTGATTGCAGTTAGAGGTATTCTGAAAATCCTTAGAGGTATCACAACTGTGGATTCAGTCCAAGCTGGGATTGGAAAGTTAAAACTACTAAATGACAAAGAGTTTTTGATTGTCTTCCCCTCTGATGAATATAGATCCCAATTGACTAAGTTTGCGAGTTTTGACTTTAGAGACATGACAACCAAAGCTTGTGTAATCCCTTCCAATATGACAGAAGATGCATTTGATGAGTTGGTTGTGATGTGGGTGAAGATTTTTGGAGTTTCACAAAAGTCTAGTAACGAGCTAGCTGTAAAGGCTTTAATTGAGCTAGTGGGAGAATATGAGGAGATGGATGAACAATCCCTGAAAGGTGATGGTCCCATAAGAGCTAAAATCTCCTGCAAGGATCCTAATCAGATTCACTTTACCCTTCATGTCTACATCAACAAGGTGGGATACAAAATTAGATGGGAGGCAGAAGATTACCCAAAAAGAACTCAACCACCTCCTAAACAAGATGATGATGATGATGATGATGATGATGATGATGATGGTGAGGATGAGAGAGATGACAGAGATGACAAGGGTGACAAGGGTGATGACAAAGGTACTAAGGATGAAGAGAACTTCCTAGATTCTCAAGGCAACCATGATGAGAGCTTTAAAAATCTGGCAAAGTCTCTACAAGTCCAATTGGGATCTAAATCTGCTCCACCTGGCACAAAAAAAGGGAAACATATGCAGAGGTGTTGAAATAAGAGGCAAACTAAAAAATGATGAAAGCTGAAGAAGACTCCAACAGAGAATACTTGATGGCAGTGACATCTATAGCAAGACAATCCCGGGCTCTAGTGCCCCTACAGATCCAGAGAGAAGAGGAGAAAGGAGAGGTGCAAGAATCCTAGGAACATGAACTACCTCGTAGTGCTCCAATGCAAAGCCTTGCTGACATGATGGATACTGATCTGGAAAAATTCAATGATGATTTAATCCTAGAGGAAGATCTAGAACAGAGTATCATCCCTACTGATTCTGATATTGAGAGGTGGAGAGCTGAGGAAGAACAGGATGAGATTCAATCTTTCCAAGAGGTGCCAAAGAAAAAAGTAAGAAAAGGGAACAAGTCTGCTAATACAGTGGTGGTTGCCACTAGGTGGAACCTCAAACAGAAGAATAATGTTCCAATTCCCATGAAAGCAGAGATGCTCACATAGAGAAAGAATCTTGAGGTGCCAGGTAATTTATCTAACCCTTTTACTGTTTTCCAGTTATTAGAACCTGAAACTTTAAAGTCCATTGCTAGCTCTGTGAACTTATCTGTAGGCAAATCTGATGAAGAGGTGGCTGAGGTCATTGAAACAATCAGGGCAAAGGAGATAGTCTAGGCTAGATTAGCATAGGTGAATTGGAAGAAAGCAAAAGCAAAAAAAGCAAAAATTAGGAAGGAGAAGGGCCCTGAGACGACTCCACCTCTAGACCCTTCCTCCTCTGATCCATCAGAGATTAGAGTTCCTGAGGATAATTCTATTAAATGAAAATTCTTTTCTGGAATGTTAGGGGATTAGGAAGTAATGCTAGGAGAAGCCAGCTAAAAGAGATCATGAATAGATTTAGAATAGATATAATATGTTTGCAAGAGAGAAAAAAATCAGAGTTTAGTGAAAAGGAGCTAGAATCTTTTCAAGGAAACAGAGTTTTTGATTGGGCTTGGAAACCTTCCTCTGGTGCTTCTGCAAGCATACTAATAGGAGTGAATACTGATTTGATAGAGGTGCTTGAGACTCATGTAGGTGCTTTCTTTCTAAGTAGAATTATCAAATGCAGAGTTGATGGTTTTATTTGGGAGATTGTTAATGTGTATGGCCCAGTTTTAGACTCTTTGAAACATAACTTTATCGATGAACTTTTGTTTTACTTTCAGGAGTGTGCAAACCCTCTGATTGTGGGTGGAGATTTTAACCTTTATAGGTTTAGAGATGAAAAATCTAACACAAATGTAAACCTAGGAGCTATAGACATGTTTAATGACTTTATTGCTATCATGGGTCTCAGAGAACTTTTTAGAGCTGGAAGTAGATTCACATGGACAAACAAACAAGATATTCCCACTCAAGTACTAGACAGAGTTTTAATGTCCTTATCTTGGGAGGATCATTTCCCCCTTCCTGTACTGGCTAGTTTGTTAAGAGTGGGGTCTGACCATGCCCCTTTACTCCTTGACACTGGTGAAGAGAGACTAACAAGAGCTAAAATCTTTAGGTTTGAACCTTCTTGGTTTCTTGTTCAAGGTTTTAGAGAGATGGTCCTTTCAAAATTCCGCAAAGAGATAACACCTATATTTTGGAGTTCTGGAACAAAAAATTAGCACGACTAAGAAAGTTTCTTAAGGGTTGGGGTGCAAATAGTGGAAGTTATCATAGAGCCCAGAAGGCAAAGATTAAGATGCAATTATAACTAATAGATATCCAAGCAGATCTGAGAGAGTTTTTTGCTGAAGAATGGAAAGAGAGGTATGAACTTGAAGCTAATCTGGAGAATATTTTGGACATGGAATAAACCTATTGGAAGAAAAGAAGTGGGATAGATTGGATCCTTTACGGAGATAGAAAAGAAGTGGGATAGATTGGATCCTTTACGGAGATAGAAACTTCATGGCATGATGAAGAGGATCAAAAGGGGAGAGAAGTCATGCGGGCTGGATTCGGACTGCAGGACAACACCAACTTGTGACGACCACCACGACTTCATGTGGACTTTATGACGACCACCACGACTTCATGTGGGTTCACATCATAATATCTAATGCTTCTGTATAATTTGCATTGCTAATTACATAACTTGTTCCAACTTTTAACTCGGTTTTGCAGGTGGTGATGCTTAACTCTTGAAGACGCATATCGGCGGTTTGGTGAAATGGATGTGATTGTGAAATGCATGTATATGTTATTTTGAATGTATGGATGGCATGTGAATGAATTTGTGAAATGTTGGGAATGCTGGGATGCTGTGGATGTTGGGAATGGCAATATATATGTGTTTCTGTTATTTTGCAGCGGGCATGGCTAGCAAAGGTCTAAGGCTAGCCAAAAAACAAATTTATTTTTTGAGATAAATTATTTATCGGTGACGGGTTCAAAAAAACGTGCACATCAAAGACGTTGGTTCTAAAACAGGAGCTGTCATGAATGAGTCATCCGTGACAGTCTCGAAACCATATCGACAAAGGTCACATCGACATCTTTGTCGGTTTATAGCAGGGGACTGTCACGAATGACTCATTGTTGATGGACACTAGTTTGACTACTTTGCTGGGTCAAATCTATTGGTGACGAGTTTTTATATTGATTCGACACATATTAGTGTCATCGGTGACGGCGGCCGGCCCAAAACAAATGACTTTTCACATCATTGATCAATAATTCGTGATGCAGCCTTTCGTCGACATAGATAAGGGTTTTCACCTGACACAGATGACCTGTTTCGTACTAGTGAGAAGCTTTATGTCTTGTCCCAAATCTTCAAGAATTGGTAGAGGACACACACCGTTAGGACGCTGATGATGTCAGAGACCCAGGCGTTGTTGGTGAGGCCGGCTGTTACCAAATCGGACTTTGGGCGGCGTGCAGCGATGACGAGGAACAGATCGGGGCGAGCAGCTGGACAAATTGCCCCTGGATCCAGTTATCAGACTAGAATAGCGAACGTCGGCGGCGGTCCCCAATTGTGATCTCTGGACAGACGCCTTGAACATCTCTGCTGCTAATGCATGTTTTATTCTTTGTTTTTATATTAATTCTTCTCCATTTCTCAATCTTAATATGTTTTTTTCACATTCCTACATATTGAATCAATTTTAGATCAGCATCGCATTTTTCCTTACGAACGATTAAGTAATAAAAGTACACCAGATAGCATGCACTACTACAGAAAGGGTCTTTCCAGACGGCCCGAAACCTATTTTCACGTGCGGAAGGCTGGCCCGCCTGTCCTAGAGGGTATGTAAAAATCGCTATCTTTTTATACGGCTGGTGCCCCCGCACGCAAAAATCAAATTTTCGTGCAAAAATAAAAAACCGAAAAAAAACAAAAATCATTAAAAATAAAATGTCAAAACCCTAAGTCACTATCGTAGACGTTCTCGTTGTCGTCGTCGCCATCGCCGTCGTCACAGCTCGTCGTCGCCCCTCCCTGTGGTCTCCATTATCCCTCCACCGCTGAATCCGCGCGGGGGAACGCGGAGGAGGGCGTCGACGCCGGGGGAGCGTGGCGGGAGGGAAGCATGGGGGAGGGGCACCGCCGCGGGAGGGGCACCGCCTTCGGATCGAGGGCCTCCACCGCCGGATCCGGTCGGGAAAGGGGCGCCGTTGCCGGGGGAGCGCGGCGGGAGGGAAGCGCAGGGGAGGGAAGTGCGGGGGAGGGGCGCCGTCGCCGGCAGAGCGCGGCGGGAGGGGCGCTGCCTCCGGATCGAGGGCCTTCGCCGCCGGATCCGGTCGGGGGAGGGGTGCCGCCTCCAAATCCGAGCAGCGGAGGGGCGCCGCCACAGGGGGAGCGTGCAGACGGCCACCGACGCTTCTGAAGCTGGGGGCCGCACCGCCCCTCCCGGCCGCCGCGCGCTGCGCCCGCTCCCGCCCGTCGCGATGCATCACCCGTCCCTGCCGGCGCTTGCATGAGAGAGGAGAGGAGGTGAGAGGGATGAGAGGTGAGGAGAGGATAAGAAAGGAGAGGAGGTGAGAGGTGAGGAGAGGATAAGGATGAGTTAATGGATAAGGGTAAGGAGAGGAGGGAAAAATAAGGAGATAAGTCAGACTTTAGGCGGATCCTTAAGAGACCCGCTTGTGAAAATATATTTTTGCGTGTGGCTCTTTAAAAGGTCCGCCTGCAAAAATAGGTTTATTTTTGTGTGCAGACTCTTAAGAGACCCGCCTACGAAAATCGATTTTTGCGTGTGGTTTTTTTAAGGAGCCGTATGTGAAAATGAAAGTCGATTTTTTGAAGACACGACCAGTTACGGTCTGTCTACAACCTAAAGAGGGTCTTGTCCGAAAAATCATTTATGTATCAGTGAAGATAACATTTAACAATTTTGTTGCGTATCACAACGAGGGAGTACTGTAACAAGGAAATTAATTAGTACACTGCAGGTTTACTCAGCAAGAAGCTGGAGTAGCTAGCTAGGTCCAAGTCATTTGGACAACATGCAATTCATCAAACGTATAGGATTACACGTACACAGAATGTACATACTGAAGAAAATTAAGATAGCATGCACACAGGGAGCGTGCAACATAAAGTATGCAGCTGTGATACAGAGATAGATGGAGCGCTGCATGTCTGCCGCAGCTGTTATTTTACTTTGTTCATATATACTGTAGCAAGTACGTACTTAATTACTGGCCGATCAACTCCGACCCGATCCGATCGAGCTATCGTGTTAAGCTCGATCGATCGATCCAAGCAGGATTGATCTAGCTGACCCTGCACCAAAGAAATCATATATATAGAAAATTAGTTATTTTAAGAGAAAATGTTTCCATATCTCGAGAAATATCATCGTTTTTTCATTGCCACCTCTAAATAGTCATTAAAAAATTAAAATAAAATAATAAGATACATTAATATAAAATATTATATCAGCTCCTAAGCATAGATGTAGATCCAGTTATTTATTTTGCTAGTAATTTTCCACGTGCAACTGACTAGCATGCATCGAGGTACATGTATACACATGTGGAGGTTATAGAGAGATATATGATTTACTTGTTGCAGTCGGTGGAGAGGCTGATGGGGAAGCCGACGTTGACGCCGCACTTGGCGGGGACGCCGGCGACGGTGCCGAGGTTGAGGGACTTGATGGTGCCGGCGAGGCTCTTGAGGCAGCGGCAGGCGGCCTGGCGGTCGGCGGTGGTGCGGGCGGCGTTGTTGAGGCCCCTGACGCCGTTGCAGCATCCCTGTGAGAGGCCGCTCCTCCCCGTCACGTACGGGATGCACGGCGCGATCGCCGACCCCACCTGCCCGCAAGTGATCGCCGCCGACGCCCCCGGCGCCGCCACCACCATTGCCAGCACCACCACGGCGACCACCACCTTACCGTTCAAAGCCATATTACTAATTAACTACTATTCAAGACGAAGATGATCAGTATTATTACTGATTTGATCGTCGGATGATCGAGTAGCTAAGCTTCAGTGAGTGGCCGGTGATGGATCGTCCGTTGATCGGTGGAGGGTATAAATAGGAAGGCAACGAGATGAGGCCACGTGCTATGATGGAATCGTCCATTGATGGCAGTCGCTGCTAGGTCGTTGGGAGTTGGACTCCATCGAGCTAGCTACTAGAGTCTTCTCAATCTCAATGATGTTTCCAGTACAACATGTGTTCCGTTAGTTCTATCAGTATCAGGAGATTTATTGATCATCATACATGGGCGAGTAGAAACAGTTAAGGAGCGTTTAAAGAGGGGAGGAAAGGGTAAGATGCAGAAGATAAGTGAAATGAGGTGAACTTGATTAATTAAATATTTATTATTTTAAACTTAAAAATAGATTAATATAATGTTTTAAATAATTTTTCTATATAATTTTTTTCAGAAAACATACTGTCTAATAGTTCAAAAAACGTGCACGTGAAAAACAAAGATAAATCTTCTCACTTTCACTACTTGCTTCTACTAGCATTCTAGTGAATTCATCTTCTAATTGATGCAATGAATTATTTGAAATACCATAATTAATATTCGGCTAATCTAGCTTTAATTTGGGTACGATTGATGAATTTTATATTACTATGTGCTCCTATTTAGCTAGCAAAACTAAGGTACCAATATTTGTATATTACACTCTCTATTTTTTTAATATATGACATTATTAACTTTCAAACATTATGTTTGATCGTTTTTATTTTATTTAAAAATTTAGTGTAAATATAATTCATGATTAAATGATACTTTGATGATAAAAGTTGCAGTAATAAATAAATGAATGACATTTTTAAATAAAATGATTAGTTAAACATCATATTTAAAAATAAACAGCATATTGCATGCTTAAAAACAGAGGGCAGTACAATGCAACGTGTGTGGATGGGGTTGTGTGCGCTGTTATTCTCTTCCGGTTCCCTCAGGATGCTGTTACTGTACCTCTACAGCCAGCAGAAATGGATTCATCTGCTGTACTTCTGCTCATGCGACGATTCAGCAGTCAACACGATGTCTGCATGCCAAGCAAATTGCCCCACTGCAATAATCATGATAAATAGTTTGTGTCTAGGATTTTACCGGCGTCGATCCATGGTTATATCCTGTTACAGCCAATCAACAATCAACAATCTGGCCAGCAGCTGATCTTCAATCACTTCATTAAATATCGCTAATAGTGATAGCTTTAAATTTTCTGTTGAAAAATCATTGTTGTAATAATGTAGCTCCGCTAGCTCCTCGCGCGATCGTTGAACACGTATTTGGAGAAATTAAGTAACATTAATGTAGTTTTGCAGAATATAATTAAGCTAATACAATCGAAAAAACTAATATATCGTCACATAGGTGGCATGTATTGGATTTATAGGCATGTTCAGTTTGTTGTCATTTTTAACCTTATCAAACTTTAGCATTATTAAATTTTGATAAGACAACAAACTAAATATACATAGACCATTACCAACTTATTAAATTTTGACAATTCTAAAAGTTTTCTATGTTAAAACTCTACCAGAATTTGATGAAGACATCAAAGCAAACAAAGCAAACACCATCGAAATTTGATAATATCAAAATGTAGTATTGTTGATTTGGGCAACAAAGTGAACAAGCCTTGTATCACTTTCAATTAATTTCCTGGTTAGTGATAACATATTTGGAAATTTTAATTACTAAAGTTTAACATTTGAAACTGTATTAAAAGGGTATATACGCCTTATATCTTTTTCAGCGCCGCGGAGGAAAAATATATAGTTCTCGTAGTAGCAGAACGTTTTAAAGCTAAAACATTCTCACCAAGTGATGCATTAATATTTGCTCTGATCGATCGATAATGACCCGTCAAATTTTCTCAACCATACAACAATCCAACTCATATATATTTTCAATTAATTCCAACTGTACATATATCTCTACTGCATTTGTTTGGTTCAGATCTATATATATTATTATATTATATTATATTATACTAGTAAAATGCTCATACTTATTTGAATATATATTATTTTCAATTCAAACAAATATTAAACTATTACATAATATAAAAAATTATTATAGACTAATTTGTAAAACATATAAAAACAGTGATGTTGAGCTGTTGACCACCACCATTATTGTTTTTTAGTAGTATAGATTATACCTTCAATTCAAGCTACCAAAGCAAAAATATGAGTAAATTATACAATGTAACAACTTATAAAAAAGCTTATTTTAGTGTAACAACTTACTTGATTAGTCCATATGAACCTAGATTAAAATAGACTACACAAGTAAAGAAAATCTAACATGGAGCTCACAGATGACTCACATGTTTGCAAATACACGTTCGATCCAACCTATCTGACAGGCTTGCAAATTTGTATTTTGTAGAAAAAGAATTCCAATCTTGCCTCTCCAATTACTCTGCCTTCCTGACTTGTCATAGGGCAGCACAGATTGATTGCAAAGTCGCGATCACCGGATGGAACCACACCGGAACTGCACTGCTAGCTAGCATGGAGACGGAGTAAACTCCACTACTACAGAATATAAGATAGGTGCCGGTTTGGAAGGGCTCTTAGGTGCCGGATTTTCATCCAGCACCAATTGGTCGGCACCTATAATGTATACTGGCACCTATGAACCATATAGAACCGGCACCTATACATTCGCACGAGCCAAAAAAAAAAGAGCCGGCTCGAATCGAGCCGCACTCACCAACGGTGTCGTCGCCCGCCGCTCGCCGCCTCCCCTTGGGCGCCGCTGCCTGCCGCCTCCCCTCCCGCCGGATCTGGAGAAGGGGAGGGCGCCTCTGCCGCCCGCCACTCGCCGCCTCTCCTTAGGCACCGCCGCTTGCCACCTCCCCCTCGGGCACCGCCGCCTCCCTCCTACCGGATCAGGCGGAGGGGAGTGCGCACGCCGCCGTGGCCTGCCGCCCCCCCCGGGTGCCGCCGCCTGCCTCCCCTCCAGCCGGATCTGGCGGAGGGGAAGGCACCGCAGCTACCCACTACCTCCCCTCCCACCGGATCTGGAGAAGGGGAGGGCGCCTCCGCCGCCCGCCACCCGCCGCCTCTCCTCGGGCACCGCCGCCTGCCTCCTCCCCCTCGGGCACCGCCGCCTCCCTCTCACCGGATCAGGCGGAGGGGAGTGCGCGTGCTGCCGTGGCCCGCCGCCCTCCTCGGGTGCCGCCGCCTGCCTCCCCTCCCGCCGGATCTGGCGGAGGGGAAGGCACCGCAGCTACCCACTACCTCCCCTCCCACCGGATCTGGAGAAGGGGAGGGCGCCTCCGCCGCCCGCCACCCGCCGCCTCTCCTCGGGCACCACCGCCTGCCACCTCCCCCTCGAGCACCGCCGCCTCCCTCCCACCGGATCAGGCGGAGGGGAGTGCGCGCACTGCCGTGGCCCGCCGTCCCCTCTCGGGTGCCGCAGCCTGCCGCCTGCCACCTCCAGAGAGCGAAAGGGAGAGAGAGAGAGGGAAACAGAGGAGGAGGATAAGGATCGATAAGGAGGGACCGACGGATATATCGCGTGTGGCCGGGGTCGATCGGTTCGATCTTATGCGCGTAGACGGATCGGCTCGGCTCGCGCGGCTGATCGATCGGTTTGCCTCATTCTTATGGGTGCCGGTTTTTTTAAAAAACCGGCACCTATCATATATTATAGGTGCCGGTTATTTTAAAAAATCGATACCTATAGTATTGGTCTCGGTTTTTCCTAAAGAACCGGTACCTATAGTGTTTAAAAGTACCGGTTCTTTTTTTTTACCGTGTGGAGGTGAGAAAAGACCTATAGGTGCCGGTTTTAAATGAACCGGCACCTATAAAGCCGGTCCCTATGAGGGTTTTTGTAGTAGTGTTCTCCAATCAAAATTAGCCATTGGAATATACATAGGGACATTAAATACTTATAAAGTTACAATGTGAGTTTCGGGTTTTTCTGTAAAATACCTCTTTCGTCTTATAATATAGTAATATTGGATAGAATACATCCTTAGCACTATAAACCTCGACAGGTTTCTATCCAGATTTATAATACTAGTATATGTCTCATACAGTATTATTAATTAGTTATGTCTTATATTTTAAAACGGAGAGAGCAACGATTAATTAGTTCCGTCTTGCTAGCATGGGTTGGAACATGCGTGTTAGAACATGCGTGTTATGGAGAGCGTCATGTAAGATCATTTCGGTTGAGTGGTCGGTTTTAACCAAGTTTGCGCGGACTAAGTTGCCGCACCGCAATAAGCGTTTTGTAAGTTGTTATGCCTATCAAATTCATCCACCCTAAATGCAATTTACTCAAGGAAGAATTAATATATATGCTTCAATTGCTGGAAAATATAATAGAAAAATAAATTTAAAAAGGTGCCCATATTAAAGAAACAAGAGTCGTACTTGATCAGTTTTATTTTTTGAAAAGCATATATAAATGCTAATTAAGACACTATTAACTTGAATTAAACATCTATCAGTATAGGATCGTACACTAGCTAGTACTATCACACAAGCAAAGCTCGGCAGCTCTCAGTGGTAGCATTCATCAGTGGGCCAAGATAATTGTAATTTGTAGTGGGCCGTGGGCCATATATTTTATCTCGGTTTCATATATATCCGAGCCTGAAAGGTTGACAGGCTACATTCAAGAGTTAGCATGCATGTGGACTTTATTAATGTTGTAAGCAGAAGTTACGTCATCCTCTCAGAAAAGGAGAGTTTACCTCCTTGATTAATTCCTGAGGGAATGTTGAACATACCCATGTGAAAATATCGTAAAAAATCCTACTTGAGTTCTACACATACCTCTTGAGAATTCCGTTTTTCCATGAAGATGTGGTGAATGGCCCAACAGACCACTGTGTTTTCTTTTTCGAACATTCATGCTCCATTTAATTTGTAGGAAAAACATAAAAAAAACTTAGAGTAGTTCAATCCTAAAGAAAATTTTCTAGGGAGGCCTTTGAAATAAACGATGATTTTGGAGAAAATTTTCTAGGGAGGCAAAATTTATTTTTAATATTTTTTCCATACTATATTCATGTTCCTTTTAATTCCTTCATTTCATACCTGGTTAACCGGATTTTCTTCATATAAACCTGTTATTTTGAAAACCACTGATCATATGGTGTTAGAATCATGGTTACATGACAATATACACATGATGGTCAAATTATGATACCCACAAATATCATGTACAAGTAGGTGTGCTTTCATGAATAGGATTTTATAGTGAGGTCAAGGCTAGAGTTAGTATTAGCCTCTATCTAGCGTACCTACGGATGTGTGAGTATGGTGTGTGTGCTAGTGTTATGCGCACGTGAGTTGATGTAATCTAAGAAAAACAGCTACCCGTATTTTTTTTTCTGGCCAAACAAATATATAAGAAGCAGTTGCCTTTTGTGTTAGCTAGCTAATTAAGCTAATAGCAACTATGTATCGAGATCGATAATGGCTTATGGAAGATGCACACAGGCGGAGGACGGCCGCAGAGATAGATGGAGCTCTACACACAAGAATGTATAGGTACCAAAAAGAGCTATATATATGTATGTGTAATAATCCAAAACAAGCCCGTAGTGCAAGGAGTATAGCACGTACATGCATGTACTACAAACTTGATCTCTAGCTCTCTGGTAAACACCTCAAAAAAGAGCAAATGAGACGAAGACACAACAGTACAAGAAGCTAGCTAGCCTGACCGGGCCGATCAACCATACACACACGCATGGTGATCGACTTAGCTAGCTCATCTTTTATTCCAGAATACAGATACTACTAGTATTGGATACAGACTTCGGCTCCACACAAGCATCGACGCAGAAGGTGGCGGCCGAAGCTGCTGTATATGATCCATCCGAATGATAGCTCAGCTCACCCTGCACACAGTACGCACATAGACAGATGGATTAAGATGATATACTATCATTATGCAAAACTATGCGTATTTTACTGAACTGGATATAGAGATCATCATACGATGCATGCATGCAGTACAGGTATCATATGCGTACCTGGAGCAGTCAATGGATGCGCTGATGGTGTAAGGGACGCTGACGCCGCACTTGGAGGGGATGCTGGCGGCGTTGCCGGCGTTGAGCCCCTTGATGCCACGGGCGGCGTTCTTGAGGCAGTTGCAGGCGGTGCGGCGGTCGGCGGTGGTGCTGGCGGCGGACTTGAGGCTCCTGACGCCGTTGCAGCAGGCCGCGGACGGGCCGGCGCCGCCGCGGGCGTAGGTGAGGCAGGGCCCGACGGCGGAGTTGACCTGGCCGCAGGTGATGGCCACGGTGGCGTGCGGGGCGACGAGGAGCAGAGCTGCCACCAGGGCGACCAACACCAACTGTGCACGGGCCATCTCGATGATCGAGGATGCTAGCTAGCTGAGCTCAGCTCACTTGGCTACTGACTCTTCACTCTAGCTAGTTGCTTGATTGATATATCGGTCAATCGGTGATGAGATGAGATGAGGAGAATACGCGGGAATGAAGGGGCTTAAATAGGTAGAATTGCTAGTGTGGATGCATGCACCGATGCAGCTGCAGGAGGAGCAATTAACAAAGCAAGGATGGATGGGTTTGTGTGTGGTGTTTAGACGGTGCATGTGTCCATGCGTTCATTCAATGCGATTGGGAGCTAGCTTAGCAGCTGGTAGTTGGGTGTTGGGAAAACAAGAGCTACTGTATCTATTCCCCTCCATCTCTACAGTCCACAGTACTGGCTCCCCTTTTACGGTACACGTTTCGTAACTCGTAAGTGGTTTGGATATTATTGACTACGTGGATGATCAGTACGTAGTAGCTGTACCTATTGGATGTTGTCATATCTAGCATTTCTAATCACAATTTATATGGTAGCTGATATGCTTTTCTTTTGTTTCGTCTTCTATTTTTCCTACCATCTAAATAGTTATAATTTTTTTTTAAAAAAAATCGACAAAAAATTTTGATACGTAATATATCATTCTAAGCATGTAAGTTTTAAGTTTGACCTTAACAAGATTGAACTCTAGCTAATATGAGTACTATTCAAAATATGGTGTCTATTAAATTTCATTTATTCATCCAAAAACTAGTCTTTTTCATAGGTTGTTTATGGGACCGACAGAAAATATCATGGCTCACAGCTTTGCTCCTAAGATCTGGTAGTGATTCACTTGTATTTCAACACCATTCGTATATATATAAGTTGATGTAAATGTGTAGAAAGTGTAAATATATTTACATTATTTTTTGGGCAACGAGGAAACATGTGCTTGAGGTTTTCCATGAGGAGGATATATGAAATGCGAGTAGTTGACAGTTAACCCTTAAAAAAGTCATTGACAGATGGTCAAGATTAAAATTAAGTTTTGCTCTCACCTGAAGAGTCAGAATATTGATCGGTTTACTTTTATTCCGAGGGATAAGTAAGGAGACATGGGCCATGAAGCATTTTCCCTCGTATGATCTAAACGGATAAATATTTATGCATGACATACTCCTTTTTCATATTTGAGAATTTTTTGACATGTATTTGGGCCAAGGGCTTGGGCAGGAGAAATATGTCATTAATGAAACAAGGCCGCCCTGCAGTGCAGCCGGTTCAAATGAAGAACATGAAACTTTAGGATCACTATATATATTATATTAGTACAATATAATCTGCCTGTATATCGTCTATCCATCTTTTCAAATATTATATATATATATACACACACTAAAAATCCATTAAACATCCTAAATTCATTTCTAAATCATCACATAGCGCACCAATAAATTAGAGAAATTCCTAGAAATTCTAAAAAAAAGCAAAACATCTGTCCATTCGTTTTCACTTAAATTGGTGTCGGATGTTCACCTATCACGTATGAAGTTTTTTCATCAGTGACCAATAATCACTGACGAGGCTTTTCTCTGACACAGATGTGTGTTGTCACCCGTTACGAATGAAGGGTTTTGTTGTAGTGTCACATGCCATGTCAAAAAAAACTCACGTACGTGCAGTGCATATATCTCCTCCTTTTCTTTCTAGCTACTCCCTATTTTATAGCTAGTAATTCAACATAAACATGGTGAGTTAAATGGTCACAATTTAATTAATTAAACCGATAACTTAAGATCAATGAAATCCAAAATATTCTGAGGAAAAAAAAGCTAAACATTGAACCATCCATTTACGCATAAACAGGTGAACTATTATTTTCAACCATTAGATTAGATCATATTTAGATTAGATCATATTGAAGTAATTAATCTTTCTCTTCTAATCTCCTGTGTATTTGCAAGAGAAAAATAAATATGCACTATTCGTCTGGAGAAAAAATACGTATGTATATATGCATGTACAAGAGACTACTATTTACGCTGAAAAAACATACATATGTATGTACATATGAAGCATCTAGGCCCCGTTGTTAATTTTGGTAATTAATGACAAGCGCTAATTGTGGACTAACGATTCTTTTGAGTTACACATATTTGAGTTAGGATCACACAATATGAGTGCATGGATGATCACCGAGGATGTTTTTCGATGGTGCAAAGCGAAAGGATTGAAGACAGTAAAACTAGCGGTTTTATTTTAATTGATCGAGGAGTTTGGGCGATCAAATTTGCTAGAATTTATTTATAGCTTTGCCGTACTATCAAGGAGGGTAATGACCTAGTCAAAAAGATGATCAAAATGCCACATTAGGTCATTTGCACTTAAGTCTTAGTTTGCATCTTTATTTTCTCCCGTTGACTGTCCCTAGGCGGTTTGACCGAAGTGCTTGATCCGGTCTGACCAGCCCTTCTTGGGGGTCTGACCAGCCACTTGCCGCCGGTCTGACTGGCCGGCTGGAGGTTGGATGGCCGCCTCTGGCCTGGCGATCCAGAGCCGCCAGAGCTTCAACTGGTCAGACCGAGCCGTGGGCGGTCTGACCGACCATTTAGTCTCTGGTCTGACCGGCCCCCTGATCCCAGTGCATTTAATGCAGTCCAACGGCTAGTTTTCCACCCGTTGCGAAGTAGTCCGGTCTGACCGGCCACACAACGACGATCTGACCAGCAATACACAGAGTTGGTGGATTTCGTCCCTAACGGCTAGTTTTGGGGGTTTGGGGTATAAATACCCCCTATTTGCAGCAAGGGAGCCCTCTTGGCACTTGTTTCACTTGCATACACCCCTTGCACTTCTCTCACACTCACTTGAGCATTTGATCATTCTTTTGTGTGATTGAGAGTGGATTAGCCAAGAGTCAAGTGCATTTGCTTTCTTATTGAGCTAGTGTGGCACTTGATCATCTCCAAGCCGGGTCATCGCTTATTACTCTTTGAGGTTGCCGCCTCCTAGATGGCTTGTGGAGGTGCTTGCCCGGTGACCTCTCTAAGGAGATTGTGGAGGAGGCCCGGTGCCGATTGTGAGTGGTTTGGAGTTCACCACCTTCGGAGTGAATGAAGAACTACCCTAGTGATCGAGGCTTGGGTAGTCCTTTCCGTGGGCCGGCTCCCACCTTGCCCACCTGTCACGCCCCAAACTAGCCCCGGACGGCGGCCAGTGTAAGGCGATCCAAATTAACCTGTATAGCTGTACCAGTCCCAGGAAACAATGCTGGTACAACAGGAAGACTAAATATCACAGCAACAGGGTTCTCTTTATTAAGAGTAGAATTACAACCAAGGTTGGAACTGCGGACAGACCCCGAGTTCGCAACTGCATTACAAAAAGGAGGGAGCGAAGGCTAGCCCAACGCCACAAGCATGACTTGGGAGTTAAGCCGAAACCCTACTATAGCTCGTAGTTCGCTTGCTCCTGGAAGAACTCCTCTTCTGTAGGGTCCACTTCTTCGTCTTCAAGAACTGGGGAGGTTTATTTATATAGAGCAAGGGTGAGTACGGGAGTACTCAGTAATTCAAGGGAGATTAAGTGTTTGATGCAAGCTTCAAAGGAGAGCCAGATATTTTCGCATTCGATTTTAGTTTAAGACTTTCAGAAGATCTAAGTGAGTGCTTCTCAACGACACGGACGAGAGAGTGCGTCTCATCCGGCCGGAGCAGTGAAATGCATGGATTGATTCTGTCGGCACGAAAGGCTCCCTGCCAATCGTTCACCGACACCGACTGTACCAACAGCCACAAGTCAAACACTGAACAGGTTTCTCACACCCACAGCAGTTCACAAAGTAGTCAACAAAACTATGCTAAGGAATCACCTCACATCCGCCCATGACCATGGGCACGGCTGTTCAAACAATTTGTCAACCTCTGCAGAGGGGGTACACTTTACCCACACGACGTTACTAACCCGGATCACCCAACCCGTGCATCACAGCCATGTCCGGTGACCTTGAGGCTTTCACGATAAGGCATTTCGAAAGCCGACTCAGGGTCATCTTATGCCAACGGGAGGGGTCCCGTGGACCAACACCAGGTTAGGTCCCAGACCATACTGTGCCAGGAAGCCCAGGGGTCCTCCCCGACACCACCCCGGCGAATCCACTTGTCCCTTGGCATCAAGATTTCCCTAGCCTAGCTAGTTACTCAGCCAGGGGTGTCCCATCCACCCATGTGGTCGTACTTGTCATATGCTCGGATGTAATTCCCAAGGAATCGGTCCTTAGGACGAGAACAGGCAGACCGTACCTCCAGTACGTCTCCCGCATCGCTAGTTTTGGAAACTCAACTTATTTTCAAGGCACCGACCCAGGTGTCGGGTTTTTCAAGCATTTTGTAAACTCAAGTTTTACCCAGTTGATCATTTTAAATTTTGATGGGAGCCTTGATATTCGTACGCGGAGTACGAATACCAAGACCTAACCTGAAGGGTGACAAGGGGTGTTAGGTTATTCAACAATCAAGGAGATTAAATGCAGCAAGTGGGTAGGGCCTGCTGGTTGTATTACAAATCGAGGCCAAGTGTCAAGTCTAACCTAAAGAATGCATAGTTTGCGGAAACAAAATACTTAATTTCAAATTATAGGTTCAATTGATCAAAGGTGACTTGCCTTGCTCGAGATCTGGAGCTTCCTCCTCGAAATCTGCGCACTGCGAGTCTTCTGGCTCCGAAGCTACACGCGAAACGAGGCAACTCAACACAAAGATAAAAAGAAAGCCCTATTAATGACCACTAAGCGTGCCATTAGATAGATCTCGACTTTTGAGGAATTTTGGAAGTTGAACGGAGTCAATCGGACGAACGGTTGAGAAGATATGAATTTCCTAAGATTAAATGATTTTCTGTCTAAAGGAAATGGAATTATTAATTCCCTTGAAAAAGGAAAAGAAAGAGGGACTGGAATTGGACTTTTATTGAATGGATTCGACCCAAGGCCGAATCGGGCGCGGCCGGGCAACACGGGCCGGCGCGCTGGAGGGAAGGCCCAAGGCCAAGCGAGCGCGCGGGAGAGGCCAATGGGCCGGAGGCTGAGTGGACCAGGCCTGGTTCGGCCTCCCGAGTGACTCGGGGCCGACCGGCCTCCCGAGTGACTCGGGGCCGACTGGCCGGACCGAGTGGCTCGGGGCCGTTTGGGCTGTACCGAGTGCAGCTTAGCTAGGGACGGATCGGTGGACCGAGGTCCACCGCGCGGCGCTAGGACGGGACCCGCTGGTTAGCAACCTGGTTCACGTGGACGAGGCGCACGGAGGGAGAGAGGGCAGTCGACGCTCGCGTGGCGCCGACGTGGCTGCCACGGAGGCCGGCGGGAGGAGGACGAAGGGTGTCACACCCCGAAGTTCTCCCAAATCGTAAAAATTAAATTTAATAATTTATCTGAGAAATTGTTTAATTAAATCTGGAGAAAAATCCAATCAATTAATGCATTAAAGAAGTGGAACTGGCAAGGTGGAATTTTTCTTGAGTTTCCCATGTCAAAATACATTAACATGATTTTTAGTGGAATTTTCAGAGCCCTAGAAATAATTTTAAACATTTTAAAAACCTCAAGCGCAATAAATTAAACCCTGGAAATCCTTTTTCCTTTCCTTTTTCTGTTTTCTTTTTCTTTTTCCTCTTCTTGGGCCGTCGGCCCATTCCTCCACCCTCCCGGGCCGCCGCCGCGTGTGCCTCCCCTCCCCTCCCGGGCCGGCCCAGCCGCCGCGCCGCGCCCGCGCCGTTTCCCCTTCCCGGGCCGGCCCGAGCCGTCGGGAAGTCCGCTCCGCCTCCCTCCGCGCCGCTCGGTCGCTGACGGGTGGGGCCCGCGGCCGAGTCCGTCTCCGACTCGGCCGGCCGCCGCGTTTCTCGGCGGGGTTCCCGCGCGCCGCCCCTATTTATTTCCCCGTCCCGAGGCACCCCTCCCTCCCCCTCGTTTTCCCCACCGCCGCCACCCCAAACCCTAACCCTAACCCTAGCGCCGCTCCGCCGCCGCCGTCTTCCGCCGCCGTCTTCGCCGCTGGTAAGCGCCGCCGCTTTCCCCTGTTCTCCTTCCCTTCTCGGCGCCGTGCGCGCCGCCCGCGCCGCTGCCGCTGCGCGCACCCGCTGCCGCCTCCGCCGCCTCCCGCGCCGAAACCCTAGCGCCGCTGCGCGCCATGGCCGGCTCGGTCGAGCCCGAGCCCGGCCGCTCGGCTGTCCGCGCGCCTCAGCCGCCCGGTCGGTCGCTTGGGCCGATCTGGGCCGTCCGCGCTTGCCCGCGTGGCCGCCGCGTCACCCGTGCCGCCCCGCCGCGTGGCCGCCGTGTGGCTGCCGCGTCGACGCCACGTGGTGCGCAGCCACCGCCGCCGCGGCTGACGTCAGCCTTAGCCGCTGACGTCATCGTGACGTCAGCCCTAGCCCGCCGCCGCCGGCCCTGACGTCAGCATGACGTCAGCCCTAAGGGTTTATTGCGCAATAAATAATTAAGGATTTTTCTGTTATAGTAAAAACACAGATAACTTCAAAAATTCATAACTAATTCATCCGGACTCCGTTTTAGTCCGTTCAAGTCTCAGAAAATTCATAAAAATGTCTAGAATCCATTAAAAATAGTTTTGTTCTCTGTTTTAGTAGTACTTATAGCATGTATTGTTGTTTGCTTTGTTTGTCGCGTAGATTCCGGTAATTCCGACGCTTCCGTTTACTTCGAAGTCGTTGCCGAGGTCGACCCAGGCAAGAACAAGGCAAGTCATACTTATTCATTTGATCATGTTGTACCTAAATTGTGAAACAGTCTTATTTTTCTCTAAATACTGCATTGTTTTATAATGTCATCTATGGGTTAATTTACCTATTGTACTCAGCCTTATATTGCAATTACCTTATTCCTTTGATAGCTTGGGAAATAATTTGATTAGTTGCTACAATAGAATTTGCTTAGCCTTGCTTAGAAACATTAGATCACTAATGGGATAACTAAAGTTTCACTATTACTTGATGATGATTATCTCATGATGGTTCACGATGGTTAATCGTGGGCGATTTAATAATTATTTCAACTAAAATCTTGATTAATGGAGGGTTGTGAGCACATGGTTTTGATGGTCGTGCTCATGACATTTAAGGACCGGTTCGCGGGAAACCCTGGAATAATTACCGTGCTTTCCACAAGCCAGCATGGGTAATGGCTGGATTTGTAGTATAGCTTTTTCCTAGCCGACGTACCCAGGCGAGGGTGGGCGTGATGGAGTTGAGTCGGCGGGGGGGTACCCGTTGATCAGCTGCCGGATTCACCTAGGCACGAGAGGGGGCTGCCTACCTTGGTGTAAAGGTGGGGGCGAAACCTGAGGTGTGGTGCGATTGGTTAGGAAGGGTTGTGCGAAGGGTCCTGTCACAGCTCCTTTTCCGGTGTACCGTGGTGGTATGTCGGTGCACGGTAACGTGTTGTAGGACTGTCTTGTGGGTATATTTTTACACCTCTGATCAGAGTAAAACTATTCGAATAGCCGTGCCCGCGGTTATGGGTGATCAACCAGATTCACCGTGATTAGTTGAACTTTCTAATAATTTGACTTAATGGAACTGGTGTAGTTTAGATGGTGGTTTGGGCCTGTCGCAACGTGGTGTAGCGTTGGACAGTGATGGTTAATATTGATCAATTAATTCAACGTTTTACTACTGCTTTCAACTATTGTTTTTAAATGCGTATTTTATGCAAAATGACCATTGCAGCTCTCCTTTGTTATTACTTGCATCATTATTATTTTCGTTTCCGGTATGACTTGTCGAGTACAGTGGGTAGTACTCAGTCTTGCTTTATTTTCCCCACATCAAAGTTGGAGTATGTTTCAGAGGAAGACTTTTCAGAGGAGTAGGCTTGTTGCTACCGTTGAGGAGTGCCTGTGGAGTGGAGTCGCTACGTTGCGAGTGTTTAGTTTATTAGAATAGTTTGTTTCCTTTTTCCGCTGCAGTTTTGTAAGAGATTTTTATTGTTTTGTAAGACGTGGATCTGTATGGCAACTTTGTCATTTGTGTACCCTGGCTGGTCCTGGACAGGGATTTTAATACACAATTTTCTTTGGAAATTCTGGTAGTGAATTTCTAGGCGTGACAAAGGGGGAGGCCGAGATCGACGGTGTGCGACGGCGGAGGAGCTCGGGACGGCGCGACGCGAGTTCGACGAGGGGAAGGGCACCGGAGCGGAGTGGGGAGAGAGAGGGAGCGAGCCAACGGCTTGGATAGGGAAGAGAAGGCGCGACGGCGGCCGACAACGGCGCTATGCGGCGGCGGCGTGGGGAGGGAGCGGAGGAGAGGGGCGGCACCCACGGCGGTGCCCGAAGGGGGTCGGCGGTGCTACCTAGCATCCTAGGCTAGAGTGGAAAGGGGGAGGGGGGGGGGGGGGGAGCTCGCCGGAGACGAAGGGGGATGACGGCGCACAGGCGGCACGGCTCGGCTCCAGGCCGAGGGAGAGGGGAAGGAGGCACCCGGAGCCTCCTTCGGGCATCTTCAGCGGCGGAGGACGGACACGGCAAGGCACGGCGGCACGGCACGGTGGATTGGAGGAGGAGGAGTACTCGACGACGGAAGAAGGGGGATAGCGGCCGAGCGGGAGGAAGGGATTAAAAGGGGCGGCTAAGGCGGTGGAGCCACGCGGAGAGGGGAGCGGTGCGCGCTAGCGGCCAAACGGCGGCTGCCGGATGACGTCGGCGGCGGTCGGGGAAAAGCAAAAGAGAGGGAGAGAAAAAGGTGCGGCCCCCTTGCTGAAACGGGCAAGGGCACGCGGAGAGAGAGGGAGCATGCGGGGAGGGCGCTACTCTCCCCTTGGCAGCAGCGCGCGCAGCGCGGTGGGGCCGGGGGGATTGGCATCGGCGGTTTGGCGCGGCGCGGAGGCNGGCAGGTGGCGCTGGGGAGGCCCGGGGTGACGGCGGCGTCATCCGGCCGGTCGGCCACGGCGCGTGGGGGCGGGACCAGCGGCGAGACGGGACGGGCGGATGGACGCCGGTGAAAGGCTGCGGGAGGGAGAGAGAGACGAACGAGAGAGAGAGCGAGAAGGATCGAGAGAGGGAGAGAGACGACGCTCTCTCTCTCGCGCGCGCGGGTCGGTGCGGTGCACATGCGCGCACGTCCCCGGCGCGCTCGGGCCGCGCGGTCTGGGCCGGGCGGCGCGGCCCAACGGGGGAGGGGAGGGAAAGGGGCTGAAGGGAGAGAGGAGCGAGGGGATGGGCCGAAGGAAGGAGCGGCCCGAGAAGGGAAGGGAGAGGGGAAGCAGGCTGAGCGGGAATCCGGCCCGAGGACAGGGGGAGGCAAAGCAGACTTTGGCAGCGAAGGAGTTTTGGGAGAGTTAGGGTTCGGATTCGAAATCCGATTTCGCGAGTTTCTCTGGGATTGAGCTGAGAGGGGAAACACGAGACCCAAGGCACACGACAAGACACAACTGAAGAGCAAAATTTTCACAAATAGAGTTTTTAGGAATTAGGTTTTCCCGCTAACGCCACGATGAAACGGGCGTTACAAACCGACCCCCCCTAACAAGAATCTCGACCCCGAGATTCAGCACCTAAGGGAGCAGCTCCGGAAACTCGGCACGGAGAAGATCTTCGTGTTCCCAAGTTGCCTCATCCTCTGAGTGGTTACTCCACTGAACCTTGTAGAACTTGACGGTCTTTCTTCGAGTCTGACGTTCAGTCTCTTCAAGAACTCTGATCGGTCTCTCTTTATAGGTTAGGTTCTTCTCCAGTTCAATACTTCCCAAGGGAACCTGTTCCTCTGGAACACGAAGACATTTCTTCAACTGGGACACATGGAACACATTGTGCACGTCTGTCAGTCCTTCCGGAAGTTCAAGCTAATAGGCAACTTCGCCGCGTCTGGCGGTGATGAGGTAGGGGCCGATATAGCGAGGAGCCAACTTGTCGGACATCCCAAACCTCTTCAGCCCACGGAGTGGAGACACTCGTAGGTACACATGATCTCCTACCACAAACTCGAGATCACGCCTCTGGTTATCTGCATAGTTCTTCTATCGGGTCTGTGCTGTCTTCAAACGGTCTCGAATCAACTTGACTTGCTTTTTCGCTTCGTTTAGCACATCAGGACCAAACACTTGCACTTCACCCACCCCATTCCAACACAACGGGGTGCGACACTTTCGTCCGAGCAAGGCTTCATTTGGGGACATCTAGATACTGGATTGATAATTGTTGTTGTATGAGAACTCATCGTAAGGTAGACAGCGATCCCATGTGCCTTGAAGTCCAAGGCACACGCACAAAGCATGTCCTCCAGGATCTGGTTAACTCGTTCTGTTTGCCCATCTGTCTGCGGGTGATATGCGGTGCTGAAATTCAAGTTGGTACCCATTGCCTCGTGCAACTGTTGCCAGAACCTTGAGGTAAACTGAGTGCCTCGATCCGACACGATCTTCTTTAGGCAACCGTATCGGCAAACCACGTGGGTCATATACAGGTCTGCCAACTTTTTCCCATCGTAGGTGGTTTTTACAGGTACAAAGTGGGCTGCTTTGGTTAAGCGGTCCACGATTACCCAGATGGAGTCATGCCCGCTAGGGGTTCTTGGTAAGCCGGTGATGAAATCCATGCCGATCTCTTCCCATTTCCACTCGGGAATTCGGAGAGGTTGTAACAAGCCGGTAGGTTTCTGGTGCTTGGCCTTCACTCTTTGGCATATGTCGCATCGGGTTACATATTCGGCAACATCTCGCTTCATTCCAGCCCACCAGAAGTATTCCTTTATGTCTTGGTACATTTTGGTACTTCCCGGATGAATGGAGTAAGCAGACTCATGAGCTTCTCTAAGAATGAGGTCCCTTAATTCCTTTTTAGCTGGCACACAGATGCGGGATCCGAACCAAACAGTACCCTGGTCGTCAGTGGTAAAACCTTTGAGACTTTTCTTACGGATCTTATCCTTCATCCCTTTTATGACTTCGTCATCTCGTTGCGCTTCTCGAATTTGAGCTTCTAGGGTGGGTTGCACCGTAAGATTGGCAAGGGTTCCGGTCAGGACCACGGTCAATTTCAACTTTTCAATTTCGCGATACAGGTTATCCTGGGTCAGCCAAACTAGTGCGGTGGTACAGTAGGTCTTGTGACTTAAGGCGTCGGCGACCACATTTGCTTTTCCAAGATGGTAATGTATACCGAGATTATAATCCTTGATTAATTCCAACCATCTTCTTTGTCTCATGTTCAGTTCACTCTGAGTAAAAATGTATTTGAGGCTTTTGTGGTCGGTATAAACCTCACATCTGTTTCCAATCAGGTAGTGACGCCAAATCTTTAGAGCATGAATCATGGCTGCTAATTCCAGGTCATGCGTAGGATAGTTGACCTCATGGGGCCTAAGTTGTCTTGAAGCGTAGGCCACCACCTTTCGGTCTTGCATCAGGACACATCCCAGACCTTGCCTTGATGCATCACAGAAGATCTCAAAATCCTTTTGGATGTCTGGCAGGGTGAGGACGGGAGCAGTCGTCAATCTTTTCTTGAGTTCTTGAAAACTGCACTCGCATGCTTCCGACCATTCAAACTTATTTTCTTTCTTTAGCAGTTCCGTCATTGGTCGGGCCAGTTTGGAGAATCCTTCAATGAACCTCCGGTAGTAACCCGCTAAACCGAGGAAATTACGGATCTCGGACACTGTCTTAGGTGAGTTCCAAGCAAGCACGGTCTCAACCTTACTAGGGTCTACTTCGACACCTTTGGTGGAGACGACGTGGCCAAGGAAGGCTACTTTATCCAACCAGAATTCACACTTCGAGTATTTGGCGAAGAGCTGGTGTTCTCACAACCTTTCCATCACTTTCCGTAAATGATTTGCATGATCTTGTTCATTCCTTGAGTAAATCAAAATATCGTCGATGAAAACCACAACGAACTTGTCCAGATAGTCCATGAAGACTTTGTTCATCAGGTTCATGAAGAAGGCTGGAGCATTGGTGAGTCCGAAGGACATCACTGTGAACTCATACAAGCCATACCGCGTTGAGAAAGCGGTCTTGGGGATGTCTTCTGGTCTGATTTTAAGTTGGTGATACCCAAATCGTAGGTCGATCTTGGAGAATACCTTGGCTCCTTCTAGTTGGTCGAACAAGTCGTCAATACATGGCAGAGGGTACTTATTCTTTATGGTTACTTCATTCAGGGCTCTATAGTCTACCACCATTCTTTCAGAGCCATCTTTCTTCTTACCAAAAGCACAGGGGCTCCCCAGGAGGACGAGCTGGGTCGCACGTAACCCTTGTTCTGAAGTTCTTCGATCGGTTTCTTAACTTCTGCCAGCTCGTTGGCGGCCATTCTATAGGGTCTCTTGGCAATAGGAGCTGTGCCTGGGGCAAGTTCTATGGAAAACTCGATCTCTCGATCCGGAGGCATACCGGGTTGTGGAGATTATGGGTACCGGATACCCTCACGGATAGCTTATCCGACTTACTATAAGGGATAGGTTATGCTTTATGATTATGTAAACCGGCTATGACTTGGGTATTATGTTACCATTGAGATAAGGTAACAGCCCATAGTTTATAGTTGGTAAGATTGAGGAGCCCGACTTAGAATAGAATAGGTCTCTGACTTGTAAACCCACCCTCCGAGACTATATAAGGAGGGTAGGGCGTCCTTTGAGGGGCAGACACAGAAAAATACAAGGACAAGTAGAAGACTAGCGAGAGCCCCTATTGAAAGAGATCAAGAGATCAATAAACACACGGCGGATCAAATCCCCGAAATAGGAGTAGGGTATTACCTCTCGTCAGAGAGGGCCTGAACCTGTCTAAACCCTTGTCCCGACTAACCCATTGTGTTTGGCGCTTGACTGCTACCCCCAGATTGATATTGCCAAAACCAAGTTTCGACAGTTGGCGCGCCAGGTAGGGGCTCCGCGTCAAGTTCTTCTTCGACATCTCGCCAACGAGCGCAATGGGATCTCCATCAAGCTTCGCCGACTTCGTCTTCGCCCCTGGGCAGACACTTCGCTTCGGCGGACTCGACTTTGTCACCGACAAATTCGGTAAGCTCTCTCTTCTCGACTCGGGTTCGAACCAGTCGAGGAGGGAAAGTTCCTTAGCGCCGCCCGGATTACCGGACGACGCTAAAATCTATCATAATCTCTTGTCTTCTGAGTTGGATCTGATCCACTCGGGAGAACCTTCTGAATCTTCTAAGTCATCATCGCCTTCATGCTGTCCCTCGGCCTCACGAGAGGTCGTGGTCATACTCGAACGACTCGGGTCCTACTCATCCACGGATATCGACGAACATATGAGCTCCACCAACTTCGACGACCTCTACGACATCTCCACGGATGAAATCAACAGCTACGACGCAGATAAAGACTACTACGATCCGGACCTTCTCAACGTTCTCATGGCCGAAGTAGCTGAGACCGACTCAGCCGTAGCCCGGAAGATCGCGGAGGAGGAACGGGCTAAGCTTGAGCAAGAGCGCAAGCGCATGGAGGAGGAACGAGCCAAGCTGGAGCAAGAGCGCAAGCGTGCGGAGGAGGAGAGTAAGCGCAAGGAGGAGGAGGAGCTCAGGAAGAAGCAAGAAGCCGACAAAAAGAAACGAGACCTGAGGGCGACTGGGCGCTCAGCCCGCGAGGCCATAATGCAGACGCGAGTCGACAACGCCAATATCTTCCAGACACCTCAACAAAACGCCGTTGCTGCCCTCACCCTCATCGACACCGTCATAGAAGCGGCGCCGGCTGCGGTGACGCCGCTCCTGGACAAGATCAAGACCATTGTCGCAGCTACGGCCAACGGCCATCCTTCCAGCTCCGCGCGTAGGCCGACCGAGTCCGTTGCCGAAACACCGGACAGAAGTCGACTGCCGTCGCTGTGGTCCAAGGACTACAAGAGACCCGAGCAAAGCAAGACACCATTCAGATCTAAAGACCCTCGCCATGAGGCGGTATGGAGGCCACGAGTTCATACGGCTGACTCTCGCGAAAGAGAACACAGCCGACAACCCGTCCACGACCGGAATCGTCGCTACAACTCCAACCATCAAAGCCGCCTGCGAAGGCCCCCACCGAGTGATCTGTGGGAGGTACTCGACCGATGCTACCGGGAACATGAACGGCGCTCTTCTGAAGACAGAAGGAAATCACCCGACGATTACGATGATGGAGTGCCCGCTTTCACCAGGAACCTGCGTCGAGTGGACTGGCCGAGTGGTTTTAAACCTACCGGGATTGATAAGTATGACGGTAAGACCGACCCCTAGTCCTGGCTAACTGTGTACACCCTCGCCATCCGCGCAGCAGGAGGAGACAGCAAGGCTATGGCCAACTACCTGCCCGTCGCTCTCGCCGACTCAGCTAGGAACTAGCTCACGAGTTTGCCAAGAGGCTCGATCGACTCGTGGAGTGAGCTTCGGGACCACTTCATCGCCAACTTCCAGGGTACTTTTCAAAGACCCGGGACCCATTTTGACCTTTACAATGTCATTCAGAAGCCGGACGAATCGTTGAAGGACTACATTCGACGCTTTTCGGAGAAACGGAACAAGATTCCCAACATCACCGATGATGTCATTATTGCTGCATTCCAGAAAGGCGTTCGTGACGAGCTGCTTATCGGCAAGTTTGGGCGCAAGCCACCGAAGACGGTCAAGCAAATGTTCGAGACGGCAAACTCCTACGCCAAATCTGACGACGCAATCAAGGCCTCGCGACAAGACCGACACGACAAGAGGGACGACAAGCCATCCGGAAGCAGCTGGCGTCCTAAGAAGGACAACGGCAACAACAACGGGGGCCAAAAGGATCGCAAGCGCAAGCCCGAGGATCTGGTCGTCACGACATCAAACTACCAGCAACAACGTCCCCGAGTCGCTGCCTACGACAAAATCATGAACGCTCAGTGCACGCACCATCCAAACCACAAGCATGCGGCAAAGGATTGCTTCATCTATAAACAGTTCGCTGAGCAATACGCGGTACAACTACGACAAAAACCGGCTAATGAAGCCGACCCATCGGGCACCAAGAGGAGCGACCCGGTTAGCAACACAGAGCCCTTCCAAGACCCCGTAGGCGAGCTAAATCACATCTTCGGGGGACCGCAGGCGTACGAGTCCAAGAGGAAGCAAAAGCTGACTGATCGCGAAGTCAACACCGCGCAACCTGAAGTCCCGCATTATCTACGATGGTCAGAGGTGGCTATCACGTTTAACCGCTCGGATCACCCTGACCGAGTGGTTCACCCGGGGCGGTATCCCCTGGTACTAGACCCGGTGGTTCACAACATTAAACTCAAGCGCGTCCTCATCGATGGCGGTAGTGCTCTCAACATCCTATTTGCCAAGACGCTGGACGAAATGCAGATTCCAAGATCCGAGTTGAAGCCGAGTTCAGCTCCTTTTCATGGAGTCATCTCGGGGCTGTTGTCCACGCCACTCGGGCGCATTACTCTTCCAGTCACCTTCGGGGTTCGGGAGAACTTCCGGACGGAGAATATCACTTTTGAGGTCGCCGACTTCGAAGCTGCCTACCACGCGATCATCGGAAGACCGGCGCTCGCTAAGTTCATGGCAGTACCACACTATACCTACCTCATCATGAAAATGCCCGGGCCCAATGGAGTCATCACCCTGCGCAGCGACGTCAAACAAGCCTGCACTTGCGACAAAGAAAGCTGCGACATGGCCCAGTCTCACGAGAGACTACGCGGCCAATTAGAGGTCCGACTCACTGCATCGACATCTGGAGAAGGTGAAGTCCCTACCAAGAAGATCGCCAAGTCGGGAGACGGCGACGCCAAAACTAAGAAAGTCCCCCTTGATCCATCTGATTCTTCTAAAACTGCTGTAATAGGCGCAGAGTTAGATCCTAAATAGGAAAGCGTGCTCGTCACCTTTCTTCAGAATAATAAAGATATTTTTGCTTGGAAACCATCTGACATGTCGGGTATTCCTAGGGAGGTGATCGAGTACTCTTTAAACGTCAAAGATGACGCTAAACCTATAAAACAACGATTGCGCCGTTTCGCTCAAGACCGAAAGGATGCCCTCAAGGAGGAACTCGCCAAACTCTCAGCTGCTGGGTTCATCAAGGAGGTTTACCATCCCGACTAGCTAGCTAACCCAGTTCTTGTCCGGAAGAAGACAGGGCAATGGCGCATGTGTGTGGACTACACCGATCTCAACAAAGCTTGTCCCAAAGATCCTTTTGGACTACCTCGAATAGACCAAGTCATCGACTCAACAGCCGGCTATGAGCTTCTGAGCTTTTTGGATTGTTACTCGGGTTATCACCAGATCAGTTTGAAGGAATCTGACTGCCTGAAGACGTCTTTCATCACCTCGTTTGGAGCTTATTGCTACATCATGATGCCTTTTGGCCTGAAGAACGCCGGGGCCACCTATCAGCGCATGATCAAGAGGTGCCTCCAGACCCAGATCGGGAAAAATGTGGAAGCCTATGTCGACGATGTCGTCATCAAGACCAAGCAGAAGGAAGACTTGATTGTCGACTTAGAAGAAACCTTTGCGAACATTCGGGCCTTCAGAATGAAGTTGAACCCGGAGAAGTGTACCTTCGGTGTGCCATCAGGGAAGCTGCTCGGTTTCATGATATCACATCGTGGCATTGAGGCAAATCCAGAGAAGATCAATGCTTTCCGGAGCATGAAGCCCCCGAGTACCCAGAAAGACGTCTAGAAGCTCACCGGTTGTATGGCAGCATTGAGCCGTTTTGTCTCCAGATTCGGCGAACGAGGTATGCCTTTTTTCAGGTTACTAAAGAAGACCGATGATTTCCAATGGACCACTGAGGCCCAGAAAGCTTTCGAAGACTTCAAGGAGTTCCTCACGACACCACCTGTATTGGCGTCACCGCACCCTCAAGAACCCCTGTTGCTCTACGTCTCCGCAACTCACCAGGTGGTCAGCACGGTATTGGCCATCGAGCGCGAGGAAGAAGGCCGCACCCAAAAGGTTCAACGGCCAATCTACTTCGTCAGCGAGGTGTTGGCAGGAGCCAAAACTCGCTATCCACAGGTGCAAAAATTGTTATATGGAGTTTTAATCACTGCTAGGAAGCTAGCCCATTATTTTTAGAGCCACCCGGTCACCGTCGTCACTTCCTTTCCACTCGGCGATGTCATCCACAATCGGGAGGTTACTGGATGCATCGCGAAGTGGGCACTGGAGTTGATGCCGCTGGACATATCTTTCAAGGCGAGGACGTCTATAAAGTCTCAAGTCCTGGTGGATTTTGTAGCCGAGTGGACCGAACAACAAGAAGATGTACCTAGAGAAGATTTGCAGTACTGGACCATGCACTTCGATGGATCCAAAAGAGTCACCGGCTTAGGAGCGGGAGTTGTGCTGATTTCCCCGACTGGGGAGAGGCTACGGTATGTCCTTCACATCCACTTTCCCGCCTCACACAACGTCGCCGAGTATGAAGCCCTCCTTCACGGCCTACGACTCGCTGTTTCACTCGGGATACGACGGATGATCGTGCGAGGAGATTCCCAGTTGGTGGTTAACCAGGTGATGAAGGACTGGTCCTGTTTGAACGAGACCATGGAGGCCTACCGACAAGAAGTTCGCAAGCTTGAGGACAAGTTTGACGGATTGGAGTTATCCCATGTCTTGAGACATAATAACGAAGCGGCAGATCAGTTGGCTCAGCTTGGGTCCAAGCGCGAAGCAGCCCCGACTGACGTTTTCGTGGAACATCTCTATGAGCCGACTGTTGCCAAAGCACTAATTTCCGATGAAGGAGTTACCTGCCAAGTCGCCATGCTTGACACTGATTGGAGGACACCGTTCATCAAGTTTTTAACTCAGCAAGAGCTGCCGGATGACCGGGATGATGCGGAACGAGTTCGACGTCGCAGTCAAGGCTATGTCATGGTTGATTCAGAGCTATACAAGAGAAGCCCCTCTAGAATTTTGATGAGATGCGTCACTCCAGAGGAAGGACGACAATTATTGCACGATATTCACTCGGGCATCTGCGGCAGTCATGCCGCGGCGCGCACTCTGGTGGGTAAGGCTTACAGACAAGGATTCTTTTGGCTCACGGCGGTCACCGATGCAGATAAGGTAGTTCGCACATGTGAAGGTTGTCAATTCTTCGCTCGGCAGAGTCATGTTCCAGCTCAAGATCTCCAAACAATCCCCTTATCATGGCCTTTTGCTGTGTGGGGCTTGGACATGGTGGGTCCATTCAAGAAGACGCCAGGTGGATTCACACATCTGTTCGTTGCGGTTGATAAGTTTTCCAAGTGGATCGAGGCTAAGCCGGTTGCTACGATAACTGCGGACAAGGCGCGAGATTTTATTCTAAACATCGTGCATCGGTTTGGTGTCCCGAACAGAATTATAACTGACAATGAGACTCAATTCACTGGAGGCGTTTTTATGGAGTTCTGCGAAGATTTCGGTATTAAGATTTGCTATGCATCGGTGGCACACCCCAAGAGTAACGGACAAGTTGAACGAGCTAATGGTATGGTTCTTCAAGGTATCAAAGCCCGAGTGTTTGATAGACTATGACCGTATGCCGGAAGATGGGTTCAAGAGTTGCCTTCAGTATTATGGTCATTGCGGACCACACCCAGTCGGGCTACCGGCCAATCCCCTTTCTTCTTGGTTTACGGAGCAGAAGCAATGTTGCCGAGTGAGATGGAGTACGAGTCTCTTCGTGTTCGTAGCTTCGATGACGAGCGCTATGACCATGACAGAGTTGATGACCTCACCCGACTGGAGGAAGCTCGCGAAGCCGCATTGATTCAGTCGGCACGGTATCTTCAAGGACTTCGGCGCTACCATAACCGCAATGTTCGGTCACGAGCCTTCATTGTTGGAGACATGGTTCTACGCAAGATTCAAACCACCAAAGATCGCCACAAGCTATCTCCACTATGGGAAGGGCCCTACATAATCGCTGAGGTAACTCGGCCGGGAGCATATCGTCTAAAGCGTGAAGATGGGACCATGGTGGAGAACTCCTGGAACATTGAGCATCTTCGTCGATATTATACTTAGGCATTTTTTTGTCTCTATGTTCTTCTCGACTGCCAACTTCAAGCAGGATGACCTCTTGGGTTGTCAGTCGGGGGCTATATATATATCAATAAAGTATTATTTTCTTTGATAACTTGTTTATATTTAGTTTATCGTTGTTTAGTGTTTTGGTTCGAGTCCAATAGATAAGGACTGAGAATTTTTTGATGGCTTAATCAAGCTCAGGCTTGGTGACAGTCGGACGAAAATTCTTAAGAAATTATATATGAAGACTTGGATCAGGGCATTAACATAAATAAGCTATATATTTACAAGTCAACATTACAGTGCGTCATATACTTCAGGACAAGTTAGCTACTCCTGGAAGTTTGCGGCTACATCTACGGCTACCTTTTTCGCCGACTCCTGTGCTTCACTTATGAGCTCTAGGGCTCGCTCATCTGAGGTACCAGCTGCGAAGCCTTCTCCGACAGAGTCTACATCTATCCGGGGATAGAGTGACTTCGTCTGCGCAAGGGCGAAGCTTGCACCCATAACGGCCGCATCAGAGATATTTTCCATATATTTAGCTGGGGCCGTCCTGAGTTTGTCAAAGACTTCAACAGCATCCAATGAGCTTGTCCCGAGTCCGTTCTTATATAGTGCTGACAAGATCGGTGCGGCAGCATTGACAATGTCATCCCTAACACTTTCAGCCCTCCGGACTCTCTCGGCAAAGACATCGAATTGTGCTTGGGATTTGACCTTATAAGCTACAAGAGGGATATGACTACATAAGTATTCAAGACCGAGCAAGTTGCGGAGTGCTATCTCAAAAGGCTTACCTTCAAATTCTTCCAGGATCTTCTCATTGTCAGACTCCAGCTTGGCTTTACTGGTGCTTGTTTTCTTCAGCTGAGCTTTAAGAGAATCAATTTCGGATGAATTTGCTACAACATGAAGATAGAGCGAGCATCAGGATCAAGACATATTATATGCGAAGATAGAGCAAGTATAACGGTGATTTGACTTACCCCCGATTGAGCCACGGAGTTCCAGGTTTTCATCTCGAAGTTTTGCGATCTCTGCCCGCAAGACGACCTCTCGAGCTGTGGCTTCTTCTCTGGCGGCCTTGAGGTCTTGATGAATGTTTTCCAGAGAATTTACGTGAGGAACCAGCTTTTCGAGGGTGTCTGTTTTGGCCATTGAGCGACAATATATTCTCTGCATAAAGGGATGAAGATAGTCAATTACATCGAATAATGATGACAAGACAAAGAGGAGATACACTTACATTCATTAGCCGGGTCGCTTCGTTGAGGCTGGCTACGAGCATGTCGCGTTCCTCATTTTCCTTTTGCTTATTTAGCACGATGCCTTGCTTCACGCCTTCGGCATCGCGCCACTCGATCTTGATAGGAGGGACCGAGTCACTTGAAGACTTCAGTCGGGAGATTTCCTCCTCTTCGGCTGATTGATCTAGAGAAGATGAATAATGAAAGAAGAAGGAATATGATGAAGACAAGAATCTGGCGCTAATTGCAAGGTTTACCCGTTTTGGGAGCCGGATCCTCGGATGGTGCTTCTTGACTGCACGGGCCCCGTAGATTCTCGTCTGGCTGGTTTCCAGTCGGAGCATCTTGACTGGCAGTCGGGGGCTGTTCTTCTTCGACCGACTGAGTTCCAGCTGGGAAAACTTGGCTGGCAGTCGGGGGCTCGGCCTCAGGAGCATTTTTGCCTAAAGATTCTGCCCCAGAAGCGTCTTCACTTGGGACAGGGTTTTGAGCTTTTGGTTCTGCAGGCCTTGGCTTTTCTAATGCTGCAGATGGATTGATGGCTTCAGCCCGCTCGGTGGGATCAATATCTTGAGGTTTCCTGCAAAAAGGAAGATAAAGACAATTGAGTAAGAGGCGAAAAAGATTTTTAATCGAAGGCTGATTCTGGTTATATGAGATACCTATTGGACCTCCTGATTTTAGGAGTGGACTTGGCTGTTGGTTTCGAAGGATTTATGCTAGATTGTGGAATCTGGACTTCTTCATCATCCGAGTCATCAACGACCAGTCTCCTTTTACTCGCCCGCCTGTTGATATCTTCGTTGGTAGCGGCTCTTTTTTCTTGAGGCTCAATCTTGAATTTGGGGCCGCCGGTTGGTTTTTTGGCAGCAGGCCGAGTTGGTATATCGTCATGGTACACCTTGTATGGCTTGGAGATAATAAGAGCGTTTGCCTGCAAGTAGAGTTTTTGAGATATATTGAAGGATGTGTGCAAGATTGAAAGAGTTTTGAAGACCCGAGTCGACTTACCGGAGGAGGAGGTCGGAACAGGTTGAACGGAGGAACCGGCATCTTGTGGTTGCGATCTACTGTGATTCCAGAGGAGAAAATCTTGTACATACGAGTGCACAAGGCCTGGTAACTCAGAGCATCGCGGTCCTCCCGATTGGGGTCGCTTTCACCCTCGTACTCGAACGCTGGCTTAGATCTTTCCTTGATGGGAGCCAGTCGGTTCTTGATGAAATGACGGGTGATTTGTTCTCCTTGGAGACCTTTTTTCTTCATTTCAAGAATATTAGCCAGGAGGTTATTTGCTTCTACCCAATCTTGGTTTTCCGGCAATGTGCTCCAGTTAGCTCTCTGGATCGGTGGAAGGCCGACGAAGTCGGGCAAACTGGGATTGGGGTTCGATATATAGAACCAGTTTGCGTGCCAGCCCTTGTTGGAAGATTTCAAGGGGAGAGAGAAGTAGTCTCTGCGGAGAGTCCCGCGGAGTTGAAAGCCAGCACCGCCGACGACGCAGGGGTCATCCTTGTTTGGGTGTGGCTTGACATAAAACATACGGCGAAATAGATTGAAATGGGGAAGGATGCCTAAAAATGCTTCGCACACATGGATAAATATTGCAATGTGGAGGATAGAATTGGGATTCAGGTGATAAATTTGGAGGCCGTAGTATTCGAGGATACCGCGGAAGAAGTCGGAAGTGGGAAGACCAAATCCGCAATAGAAGAAAGAGGTGAAGACCACAATCTCACCGGTGTTTGGAGTAGGGAACTCCTCGCCGGCCGCCGGACGCCAGCCGATGATTTCCTTGGGTGGGAGAACTCCGTTCTTCACCATTTCTCGCAAGGTCAACTCCTTCACGTCTGAGGTCGCCCACTGGTCGAAAGGGATTTCTCTCTCTTCCGCCATGGACGCGAGTTAGGTGGAGGTGGGTCTTATGCAAGAGATGGGGATTTTTTGAGGGGATGCTGGTGGCTGGATGCGGATGATGGATTGCGGTGGAATGTGAGTTCTTGAATGGATGATTTTGCGTAAGCACGAGATTCCGGAATTCCTTGGAGCGGTTGATGAACAGGAGCGCGAAAAGGGGAAAAATTTCGGGAAGAAGAAGCGGCAGTGACGACGCTGGCGCTTTGAGAAAGATTTTAGGGTTTTTGTTGGGTTTTCTCGTATTTGGGCCGAGCCCATGAGAAACTTACGGCCCATCTTATGAGTACGGCTTGACATAAGTCCATGAGGACTTAAGCAAATTTGCTCTAGCAATATGCGTATGTCTCATTGCCCGATGGCTTTAAAATCCTTTCATACGGCAGTTACACAACTTGTTGAAGGTTGGTATGATGCAACTTGAAAGGTGACAAACAGTAAAGTTTTTTATAACTGTCCTGGTAATTTGTTTATAGGTTGCGGGAGCTGTTTGGTTTTTTATAAAGCATTTGATTTTTTATTTATCAATGCTGATTTGCCACCTTGGTGTGCTCTTTTTATCAAGATCAATATTACGGCAAGAGCTATTAAATATTTCGGTCGTATTTTTCAGATGACTGATACATTTATTAACTCATATTTTATATTCATGAGAATTGATTGAGCTATATGTTTCGGGACGACTCGGGCATAACGGCTTGGATAAGCATGAGCTTGCCCAGTGCTTGGATTTATTATACACTATGCCTTGATTATAAGGTTATGTGTTATAGGACCTTTTATAATAAGCTCGGGAGAGTATAATTAATATAGTTCTTGACTATATGCTTAGTTTATTTAACTAAACACATAGTCGGGGGCTACACCTAATTAGGTGCATCAGTCGATGCACCTAAATTTTTATGTTTGAACTTTTTTGAATTGATTTAAGCCCTTCACAGTCTTTTCTTGGATGCTGAAGCACTCGGGAGACTCAAGCAGAGGTGATGGAGGCACTCGGCAGTAGAGGCACTCGGCTAAGAAATCACTCGGCTGCGTGTTATTCAAGTTTGAGGCTAATTTATCTCATCGACTGCGAAGGTCTCGGGGGCTACTGTGGAGATTATGGGTACCGGATACCCTCACGGATAGCTTATCCGACTTACTATAAGGGATAGGTTATGCTTTATGATTATGTAAACCGGCTATGACTTGGGTATTATGTTACCATTGAGATAAGGTAACAGCCCATAGTTTATAGTTGGTAAGATTGAGGAGCCCGACTTAGAATAGAATAGGTCACCGACTTGTAAACCCACCCTCCGAGACTATATAAGGAGGGTAGGGCGTCCTTTGAGGGGCAGACACAGAAAAATACAAGGACAAGTAGAAGACTAGCGAGAGCCCCTATTGAAAGAGATCAAGAGATCAATAAACACACGGCGGATCAAATCCCCGAAACAGGAGTAGGGTATTACCTCTCGTCAGAGAGGGCCTGAACCTGTCTAAACCCTTGTCCCGACTAACCCATTGTGTTTGGCGCTTGACTGCTACCCCCAGATTGATATTGCCGAAACCAAGTTTCGACACGGGTAGTTCTTCTGGGAACACATCGGGATACTCATTGACTATAGGTACCATTTCCAATGGAATGGCTTGCAAACTATTTAGAGTGGATTGGTTTCCGGAAGGGAGGGGAGTGAAATGCACTTGCCTTCCTCCGGGTCCGTGCAGAGTGATGGTTCTCTCAGCACAATCTATTTGTCCTTTGTGCTTAGCCAGCCAATCCATCCCTAGGATGATGTCCAAACCTTAGGAGTCTAGGACTATGGGTTTGGCTGCAAAACTAACCCCTTCTATTTCTAGATCAATCTTAGGGCATAGTTTATCTGCCCTTATATCCCTTCCAGGGGAGTGTATTACCATAGGTACTTGTAAATTTTGGATTTTCCAACCATTTCTTTTCACAAAAGCTTGCGATATGAACGAATGAGAAGCTCCTGAATCAAACAAAATGAGTGCGGGTATGGAGTTGACAGAGAACATACCCATCACCACGTCGGGGGCCTCTTGGGCGGTTTCAGCTTGAATGTGGTTCACTCGACCTCGTCCAAAGTTGTTGGAGGCACGAGAACCTTGTCCACTTGCCTGAGTGACTGGACGGGACGGAGCAGGTGCTGGGGCCCTGGGGAAGCTAGCATTGGAGCGTCCAGAGTCAGAATTTCCCTGATTCTGAGGACACTGTCTGGAGTAATGCCCCATTTGTTTGCAAGTGAAGCACTGCACACTCGCCATTCCTGAGGGCGACCTGAAGGAGGTGACACTCTTCCTTGCGGTATTGCCACTCGGGGCATGCTGCGGGGGCGGTGGATTTGGGCGAGGCACCGGCGGACGGGGAATGAGGCCAGGTGGGCGATTAGCTTGAGGAGCAGGTTGGTGGTACTGCATGGGGTGACCAACTCGAGGGCGTGGCGCCCCACGGGGTGGATGCGCTTGGTAAGTGGACTTGCGTTTCTTGTATTCCTCAGTTGCCTCTTTTCTGGCATCCTCTAGAAGCAAGGCCTTGTTGACCATATGCTGAAAGGTGGGAAAATCATGGGCAAGCAACTGGATTCTCAAACCTACTATGATTCCCTTCAAGAACTTCCTGATCTTCTTCTTGTCAGAGTCCACTTCCTCGAGAGCATACCGAGCCAACTTGTTGAAGCGACTCAAGTACTCATTGACACTTCCTGTTCCCTGTTTCAAGCGATTGAATTTTTCTTTCTTCATGTCAATGGTGCTTTCGGGCACATGAGCTGCATGAAAAGCATCGGCAAACTCTGTCCACTCAATGTTGGCGGAGTCCGGATGGGCATTACAGTAATTCTCCCACCAATCGGCTGCAGAGCCTCTTAGTTGATGTGCAACAAATAGGGTCTTCTCTACCGGAGTGCACTGCACCAAGTTGAGCTTTCTCTCAATATCCTTTAGCCAATCGTCAGCCTCAACGGGCTCGACGGTGTGAGAGAATTTAGGTGGACGGGATCTTAGAAAATCTGTCAGCTTAGATCTATGGTTGTTATTGAAAGGCACTGGGTGTGGAGCCTGTGGCTGCAAATTCTGCTGGATGCCTGCAATGGCTTGGGCTAAGCCCTGCAAGATCTGAGTTTGAACTGCCATCATATGTTGATAGTCTGCCTGAAGCTGGGAAGGCAGGGGTAAGTTCTGAGCATGATTCGCACGGTCTGCTGTAGGATCTGCCCGAGCTGGAGCATTAACCGGTTCATTTCTTGACTCATGTTCCGATTCTGGTTCTTCCCAGTTGGGTTCATAGCCCAAACGAGCTGGAGCACGAGCCACGCGACGGGGACGGCCAGCCATCTAATCTCCCAGAAAGGGGCGGGGTAAGAAGACAGAACAGAACTTAAAAGGGAAGGAGTAAAGTAAACGAGCACAAAAAGCACACACTAGTCATAAAGCTTTTCTCAACTCGGAAAGCACCTAATGCAACGGGTGTGGACAAGTCACAGAGCTGCGCCGAGCTTGACTGTACGCACACCACCTTAGAGATCCAGACTACTAGACAACACCCACAGCAACACACTCACACACTACCTCGCCACGACTTCGAAAGAGTTGGCGGCGGTACAAAAGGTCTAGCACACGAACTCCACCTGCAGCAGACGAGCTCTACTGCTCTCCTGCCTGACTGGCTCCAGTGGTCGGCTCGTCTGAAGAAGACACGTTGACCGGCGCACGCGAAGGGACCGACGGAACCTGTCGAGGGCCAGCAGCAGGACGGCCTGCTGGCGGGGTAGGAGCTGGGTGGTCAAAACGGAACACGGTGGAGGAGCCCACAACGCGCTTTCGCGCGATGCGGATCAGTTGGAGCCCACGATGGCTGACGATTGGGGTGTGGCCTGGGGTGTAGGAGGGGCTGGCATGGTGAGGGTAGGGAGAGTAAACTGGCGAGTATGGCACATGCAGATTGGGGGAGCGTGGGCCACTGGGAGTGCGAGCAGAGCCACGAAAACTATAGAAAGACAAGTGGCTAGAGTGGCAAAGGCGGCCAGAGTCCCAGGAGGTAGTGTCCACTGAGGTGACACCCTCCTCAGCAAGGCGGGCCTCCAGCGCGGCGTAGCGGCGTGTCAGAGAGCGGTAGCCTCAAGGAGTAGGTCGTGCTGATTAGCCTGGGCGCCAGAGAGCTCCACCATGCGAGTCAGCGCAGGGTGTGACTCGCGGTAAGGACAAGGGTAGCGACTGTCTGCACGGCCAGGAAGGAACTGCGGGATCAGCTGGAAGGCCGAACCTGCAAGGCGACGACGGTAGTCGTAGGCCAAGCGACGCAGAGCGGTCCAGGAAAGGTCCTGGTACGCAAGCTGGAGTGTGGGGCGGGCCAAGTTGAAGTGGTGAGGGCGAAGGCCAGCGCCGTGTGTACCTCAGCGGGGGTAAAGGTACACAGACAACTCACAGCGGGGAGGGTAACAGTCCACGGAGTACCCAGCGTACTCGGGACGACAGAAGCCAAGGAAGCCAGTGAGATCTCTCAGCTGGTCGATGTGGTGACCCTCACCAACGCCGTGGGAACTGTGGGTGGCGTTGACTGCCATCTACAAATTTTGAAAGTCAGTAACCAGTTTTAGCAAGCAAAATAAGAAAAAGAAGAAGAAGTGCCTAGCTTTTCGCAAATAGCTTTTTAGAACTTAGCATCCTTATGGTCATCCTAACGTCGGGTTTCGTCCTAAGGCCAAATCTGCGCTCTGATACCATCTTTTGTCACGCCCCAAACTAGCCCCGGACGGCGGCCAGTGTAAGGCGATCCAAATTAACCTGTATAGCTGTACCAGTCCCAGGAAACAGTGCTGGTACAACAGGAAGACTGAATATCACAGCAACAGGGTTCTCTTTATTAAGAGTAGAATTACAACCAAGGTTGGAACTGTGGACAGACCCCGAGTTCGCAACTGCATTACAAAAAGGAGGGAGCGAAGGCTAGCCCAACGCCACAAGCATGACTTGGGAGTTAAGCCGAAACCCTACTACAGCTCGTAGTTCGCTTGCTCTTGGAAGAACTCCTCTTCTACAGGGTCCACATCTTCGTCTTCGAGAATTAGGGGGGTTTATTTATATAGAGCAAGGGTGAGTACGGGAGTACTCAGTAAGTCAAGGGAAATTAAGTGTTTGATGCAAGCTTCAAAGGAGAGCCAAATATTTTCGCATTCGATTTTAGTTTAAGACTTTCAGAAGATCTAAGTGAGTGCTTCTCAATGACACGGACGAGAGAGTGCGTCTCATCTGGCCGGAGCAGTGAAATGCATGGATTGATTCTGTCGGCACGAAAGGCTCCCTGCCAATCGTTCACCGACACTGACTGTACCAACAGCCACAAGTCAAACACTGAACAGGTTTCTCACACCCACAGCAGTTCACAAAGTAGTCAACAAAACTATGCTAAGGAATCACCTCACATCCGCCCATGACGGTGGGCACGGCTGTTCAAACAGTTTGTCAACCTCTGCAGAGGGGGTACACTTTACCCACATGACGTTACTAACCCGGATCACCCAGCCCGTGCATCACAGCCACGTCCGGTGACCCTGAGGCTTTCACGACAAGGCATTTCGAAAGCCGACCTAGGGTCATCTTATGCCAACAGGAGGGGTCCCGCGGACCAACACCAGGTTAGGTCCCAGACCATACTGTGCCAGGAAGCCCAGGGGTCCTCCCCGACACCACCCCGGCGAATCCACTTGTCCCTTGGCATCAAGATTTCCCTGGCCTAGCTAGTTACTCAGCCAGGGGTGTCCCATCCACCCATGTGGTCGTACTTGTCATATGCTCGGATGTAATTCCAAAGGAATCGGCCCTTATGGCGAGAACAGGCAGACCGTACCTCCAGTACGTCTCCCGCAGCGCGAGTTTTGGAAACTCAACTTATTTTCAAGGCACCGACCCAGGTGTCGGGTTTTCCAAGCATTTTGTAAACTCAAGTTTTACTCAGTTGATCATTTTAAATTTTGATGGGAGCCTCGATATTCGTACGCGGAGTACGAATACCGAGACCTAACCTGAAGGGTGACAAGGGGTGTTAGGTTATTCAACAATCAAGGAGGTTAAATGCAGCAAGTGGGTAGGGCCTGCCGGCTGTATTACAAACCGAGGCCAAGTGTCAAGTGTAACCTAAAGAATGCATAGTTTGCGAAAACAAAATACTTAATTTTAAATTATAGGTTCAATTGATCAAAGGTTACTTGCCTTGCTCGAGATCTGGAGCTTCCTCCTAGAAATCTGCGCACTGCGAGTCATCTGGCTCCGAAGCTACACGCGAAACGAGGCAACTCAACACAATGATAAAAAGAAAGGCCTATTAATGACCACTAAGCGTGCCATTAGATAGATCTCGATTTTTGAGGAATTTTGGAAGTTGAACGAAGTCAATCGGACGAACGGTTGAGAAGATATGAATTTCCTAAGATTAAATGATTTTCTGTCTAAAGGAAAAGAAATTATTAATTCCCTTGAAAAAGAAAAAAAAGAGGGACTGGAATTGGACTTTTATTGAATGGATTCGGCCCAAGGCCGAATCGGGCGCGATCGGGAACCACGGGCCGGCACGTGGGAGGGAAGGCCCAAGGCCGAGCGAGCGCGCGGGAGAGGCCAATGGGCCAGAGGCCGAGTGGACCGGGCCTGGTTCGGCCTCCCGAGTGACTCGGGGCCGACCGGCCGGACCGAGTGACTCGGGGCCGACTGGCCGGACCGAGTGCAGCCCAGCGCGGGACGGATCGGTGGACCGAGGTCCACCGCGCTGCGCTAGGGCGGGACCCGCTGGTCAGCGACCCGGTTCACGTGGACGAGGCGCACGGAGGGAGAGAGGGCAGTCGACGCTCGCGTGGCGCCGACGTGGCTGCCACGGAGGCCGGCGGGAGGAGGACGAAGGGGGAAGCCGAGATCGACGGCGTGCGATGCGGAGGAGCTCGGGATGACGCGGCGCGAGTTCGGCGAGGGAAAGGGCATCGAAGCGGAGAGGGGAGAGAGAGGGAGCGAGCCAACGGCTCGGATAGGGGAGAGAAGGTGCGACGGCGGCCAGCGACGGCGCTATGCGGCGGCGGCAACGGCGACGCGGGGAGGGAGCGGAGGAGAGGGGCGGTGCCCACGGCGGTGCCCGAAGGGTGTCGATGGCACTACCTAGCGTCCAAGGCCGGAGGAGAAAGGGGGAGATGGGGGAAAAGGAGAGTTACCGCGGGGAGGGGGGAAGCTCGCCGGAGACGGAGGGGAAAGACGGCGCACGGGCGGCACGGCTCGGCTCCGGGCCGAGGGAGAGGGGAAGGGGACGCCCGGAGCCTCCTTCGGGCGTCCTCGGCGGCGGAGGACGGACGAGGCAAGGCACAGCGGCACGGCATGGCGGATTGGAGGAGTACTCGGCGATGAAAGAAGGGGGGATGGCAGCCGAGTGGGAGGAAGGGATTAAAAGGGGTGGCTAAGGCGGTTCGGCGAGGTCGGTTTGGGGCGAGGCAGTGGAGCCGCGCGGAGAGGGGACCTGCGCGCGCAAGCGCCCGAACGGCGGCTGCCGGATGACGTCGGCCCCGAGTCACTCGGGAGGCCCTCTTGCCGAAACAGGCAAGGGCACGCGGAGAGAGAGAGAGCACGCGGGGAGGGCGCTGCTCTTCCCTTGGCAGCACGCGCGTGCAGCGCGGCGGGACGGGGGGGATTGGCGTCGGTGGCTTGGCGCGGCGCGGAGGCAGGCGGCGCTGGGGAGGCCCGGGGTGACGGCGGCATCGTCCGGCTGGTCGGCAACGGCGCGCGGGGGCGGGACCCGCGGCGAGACGGGACGGGCGGACGGACGCTGACGGAAGGCTGCGGGAGGGAGAGAGAGACGAACGAGAGAGAGAGCGAGAAGGATCGAGAAAGGGAGGGAGACGGCGCTCTCTCTCTCTCGTGCGCGTGGGTACGTGCGGCGCACGTGCGCGCACATGCCCGGCGCGCTCGGGCCGCGCGGTCTGGGCCGGGCGGCGCGGCCCAGCGAGAGAGAGGAGGGAAAGGGGCCGAAGGGAGAGAGGAGCGAGGGGATGGGCCGAAGGAAGGAGCGGCCCGAGAAGGGAAGGGAGAGGGGAAGCAGGCCTAGCGGGAATCCGGCCCGAGGACAGGGGGAGGCAAAGCAGACTTTGGCAGAGAAGGAGTTTTGGGAGAGTTAGGGTTCGGATTCGAAATCCGTTTTCGCGAGTTTCTCCGGGATTGAGCTGAGAGGGGAAACACGTGACCCAGGGCACACGACAGGACACAACTGAAGAGCAAAATTTTCGCAAATAGAGTTTTTAGGAATTAGGTTTTCCCGCTAACGCCACGACAAAACGGGCGTTACACCACCCCTTGACAAAGGGGGCATGCGGTGGTGTTGGCGTAGAATTTCGAACTCCTCGGGATATGGATGCCGATACACTGTAGAACTTTCCTTGGGCTTCAAGCCGAACTGATGTCGCATCACCTCGGCTATCATGTCGGCCCAGTATCCTGCAGGCTGATGTGGGAGCTCCTGGTGGTAAGACTGCTGCAGGCCTTCTGCTCAATACTGCCTGGGGGAGTACGGTTGGAAGTGATGGTTTAGATTTTGTGCGTCGTACTGCCCTGCGGTGTACTGCTGGTAGCCTCGCGGTGCGTTGTACACAGCTGGTTGCGGAGGGTTACCAGACATGGGGATTTGAGGTTGTCTGGCCGATGGTGGGTTGACAGGAACTTGCTGCATCGGCTCGATCACCGGTTGTTTCCCCTTCGTCCATTGTGCATACTGTTCCTCCGTGATGTGCGGAGGGCTTCCTCCCATTTGCCTAGTGAGGACCAGTGGCAAGGTTGATGTTGGTTGAGCCGATGGAGGTGGGATCGGCGCCGTCGGCTGTGGAGCCACGCTCAGGTCGGTCCTCAAGGTCCGATAAGCAGGGAATTTGTTTTCTGGCAAGAAAATCGGCCCTTGAGGCTTGTACTGATGAATGGAACCATCTAAGATTGATTTGACCGTGTTGGTCAATGTGTTCACTAGGATTCCAGACTGGTTGAGTAGCGTAGAATGAACTGCGGAGTCGATTCGGTCTTGCAACGTCGGCGCAGCGTTTTCTTCGGTCTTGACGGCGTGGTCGTGTGCCGCCACCGATGTGCTGGCTCCATCTCCAGGGCCCGGCATTACCATCTTAGATTTTTGGATGAGGGTGCCTTGCCGAGTCCTAGAGTATGTCTACAGGTACATATTTTGGAACTGCTCGACCAGCTTGTCCATCTCAGCTTTCTGCTCTTCATTGAGCTGGTCGACGGTCACGGAGACGACGTTCTCCTCGGAGATCTCACCCTGCTTTGACATCTTGCAGTGGTCTTCTTGTTGTCGCGAAGCTTGCGCTCTTGTGGTCCCACTGGGCGTGCCAAAAGCATGTTGGCGTAGAATTTCAACCCACCTCGCGACGAAGCGGGTTCCACGTTTCCACGGCGGCCTGGGAGATCTGCTTAACTCCAGTGCGGGTCCAATGGCTTGCCTAGGTGCGTATAGGGCGTGCCAGTTGATTTGATCTGCAATCAACAAGAATAAACAAGTAAACCATGTTAGAGACGATGGTCGATCGGCCGATAGGCCGATGTTGCATTGCGGGAGCCTAGCCAATAGGGCAATGCTATATCGGCTTACTTGAGGTAATAATATGATGGACTAGATAAAATGAACCTAATCCCATCGGCCCATGTTAATATGCTTATAACAATTTAATGGAATCGGCTGATGAGGGTTGCATANTAGCCGATACATGTTAGATTTACCCAATCGGCTATTCTATGAATGTGTATAATCTATGCTTTATAATATATTTAGACATAAGTGATTTATACTGTCTCGGTGCCCTATCCGATCTATCCCAATCACTTGGTTTAAATATATTCTAAGACTTATATTATATTTTGTTGATATCTACAGCCGATTGAGTAGATTTAGCTTTATCTTGCTTTATCTGTTATAGCCGATTTAATGCATCTTGCATCGGCTCAATGCGCAATGATATGTCATCGGCAAGCCAGCCGATCGGCTATCATTGGTGGATTTAACTGTGTTTTCTTTGTTTCCTATTGGTTGCAGGATCAAACCAATTGGCACGCCTAGAACCCGAAAGAAATATTTGGACCTGCACTGTAGTTAAGCAGATCTCCTAGGCCAGTGTGTGTTTTTTGCATCAACAGATTCATGGCAACCTCATCCCTTCATTCCAGCAAAACTGGAAAAACTCGCACTCCCAATGAGGGTCGTAAGAGTTGTCTTGATCGGCACGGTCTCGCGCTTGTTCTTCCCACCGTCGCTGGTATTTTCTGATTAGGACCTCTGAGGACTGATGAGGTCACTTGCCGGTCCGATGGCTATTGCCATCGGCCCTGTCTGCCCACACCATGTTAACTGGGAACGGGTGTCCTTCTATCTTCATCGGCTGCTTGGCTTCATCAATCTTGATCCTGCCTTGCTCGATGGCCGATTGAATCTACTGTCGGAAGATCTTGCATTCGTTGGTGTGATGCGAATATGTGTTGTGCCACTTGCAATATCTTCTCTTCTTGATTTCCTCGTCCGATGGCAGTACATGACCTACTGGCAACTGGATCTGCTTTTCTTGCAAGAGTAGATCAAATATTTTATCGGCCTTGTTGATGTCGAAGTCGTACTTGTCCTCTTTGTCGCCCTTCTTGGCCCATTGGCATGTTGTCGGCTTCTTCATCCGGGCCCACTCGGCCAGGTCAACATCAGCATCATCTTCATCGTCTTCGTCGGAAGCGTACTGATAGACAGTATTGACTTTCTTTGCAAACTTCTTCGCCTCCTAGAATCTTTGTTCATGGGCCGATACCCATTGCACTAGCTGAGCTAGGCTGTCGAATTCCTGAGATGAGAACCTTTCTCGTATCGGCCCCAATAGTCCTTGGAATGCCAGATCGGCCAGTTGAGAATTGGTCAAACTGAGGCTGTAACACCTATTCCTTATGTCCCTGAATCTTTGGATGTATTCTGGGACCAATTCATCAACCCATTGCCTGATGGCAGTGAGATCAGACAATTTCATCTCTTGTACTCCGTTGTAAAAGTATCTGTGAAACTGCTTCTCTAGATCTATCCATCCTCTGATGGAATTGCAGGGTAAAGAGGAAAACCATGTGAACGCTGACCCCGACAAAGACAGGGGAAAAAATCTCACCCTCAACGCCTCTATGGCCGATGCCTCCCCACATTGTGCTAGGAATCGGCTTACGTGCTCGTACGTAGAGACGTTGTCTTGCCCCAAAAATTTGGAGAAGTTCGGGATCTTGTATCGGTTCGGCAGTAGTACTCTGTCAAACTCCTCGAGATATGGATGCCGATATACTGTAGAACTTTCCTTGGGCTTCAAGCTGAACTGATATCGCATCACCTCGGCTATCATGTCGGCCCAGTATCCTGCAGGCTGATGTGGGAGGTCCTGGTGGTAAGACTGCTGCAGGCCTTCTGCCCGATACTGCCTAGGGGAGTACGGTTGGAAGTGATGGTTTAGATTTTGTGCGTCGTACTGCCCTGCGGTGTACTGCTGGTTGCCTTGCGGCGCGTTGTACGCAGCTGGTTGCGAAGGGTTGCCAGACATGGGGATTTGAGGTTGTCTGGCCGATGGTGGGTTGACAGGAACTTGCTGCATCGGCTCGATCACCGGTTGTTTCCCCTTCGTCCATTGTGCATATTGTTCCTCCGTGATGTGCTGAGGGCTTCCTCCCGTTTGCATGGTGAGGACCAGCGGCAAGGTTGATGTTGGTTGAGCCGATGGAAGTGGGATCGGCGCTGTCAGCTGTGGAGCCGCGCTCAGGTCGGTCCTCAAGGTCCGATAAGCAGGGAATTTGTTTTCTGGCAAGAAAATCGGCCCTTGAGGCTTGTACTGATGAATGGAACCATCTAAGACTGATTTGACCGTGTTGGTCAATGTGTTCACCAGGATTCCAGACTGGTTGAGTAGCGTAGAATGAACTGCGGAGTCGATTCGGTCTTGCAATGTCGGCGCAGCGTTTTCTTCGGTCTTGACGGCGTGGTCGTGTGCCGCCGCCGATGTGCTGGCTCCATCTCCAGGGCCCGGCATTACCATCTTACATTTTTGGATGAGGGTGCCTTGCCGAGTCCTAGAGTATGTCTGCAGGTACATATTTTGGAACTGCTCGACCAGCTTGTCCATCTCAGCTTTCTGCTCTTCATTGAGCTGGTCGACGGTCATGGAGACGACGTTCTCCTTGGAGATCTCACCCTGCTTTGATATCTTGCAGTGGTCTTCTTGTTGTCGCGAAGCTTGCGCTCTTGTGGTCCCACTGGGCGTGCCAAAAGCGTGTTGGCGTAGAATTTTGACCCACCTCGCGACGAAGCGGGTTCCACATTTCCACGGCGGCCTGGGAGATCTGCTTAACTCCAGTGCAGGTCCAATGGCTTGCCTAGGTGCGTATAGGGCGTGCCAGTTGATTTGATCTGCAATCAACAAGAATAAACAAGTAAACCATGTTAGAGACGATGGTCGATCGGCCGATAGGCCGATGTTGCATTGCGGGAGCCTAGCCAATAGGGCAAAGCTATATCGGCTTACTTGAGGTAATAATATGATGAACTAGATAAAATGAACCTAATCCCATCGGCCCATGTTAATATGCTTATAACAATTTAATGGAATCGGCTGATGAGGGTTACATAAAGATAAATACACTAGCTAATACTCTAGTGCGAACTTATACAAGTCCATCGGCCAATATAAATACACTAATCACAGATGTATCTGAGAACACCCTGTAACCAATATACTTATATTCACCAATCCGCCTGCATAAGTGGCAAATACATGCAAGAACATAGATGATCACATGCATTGGGCAAGACCGGCTGAAACCCCGGTGCTATCCTTAATTACGATCGAAAAATAGGCTTTGAATTAAACCTCGAAACACAACTAAGGTCGATAGCAACTCAGAGTGTAGATCGAGAATTAACACAAAGAAAATCAAGTCGTTGATCGCTTTTGGGGATGGTAGATGCCTTAGATAATCTAGACCAGCAAGCTAATTTGGTCATCGTCGGCAATAAACCCTAAAACGAGTTAGCCGCTGGCGAGATAGAATTAGAAAACCGCATCAAGATTATCTAACACACGATAAATGACGATCACATCGCCAGGGCTTAACGTGCCTAAAACGACACGCTAGCCCCGACGATATAGATCGTCGGGTACGAGTTCTTACCTCTGCTCTGGGGAAGCAAGAACTCGCCGGGAGTTAACCTCTTACGAGGGTTGGCGATGCGCTGAAAGTAGATTAAACTTGTGTTCGTTTTGTTATGATTGATTGAGAGAGTTTCTATGTACAAACTACCGGGATATTTATACCCGAGATTACAACATGGTCCGTGTAGGACACGATCTGATCCCTAACTAACAAATAAGTCTTTGCGGCAGACTCTTGCCAAAATTTAGATCTAAACCTACTTAATTTACAAGATACAATTGCCTAAAACCAAGCCTTATCTCTATTTGGCAACCACCTTGAAGTTTATCTCGAGCCCAGACCAAGCCCATGCTAACTCTATCAACTTCCTGACTCTATTGGCCGATGGCTGTATTGAATCCGTATCGGCCGATACACCCTTTCTGCTATAGCCTCTTTTGGTCCGATACGCTCACCGAGTCCGATACAACACCTGGTCCGACTCCAACTTGGCCCTTCTTCTCTGCGTCGGTTTTCTCTTTCCTCTCTGGTAGATTACGAAAATCTGCTGTTAACACATGCCCCCCAATTCCGCTTCATTATATAATGTTGCGGAATTAGCTCCAAGAAACCCATCGACTTCTTCGCTAGGGTTTGTCTGAAAACCGCGCAGATCCAAATTCATAGCCCTCCACCACTGAGTTCCTCGCAGATTTCTCCATTAGCCACCTGCGCCTCCCAACTCCGGCGACTCCTCGACATCCCATCGGCATCAACCCTTTCATCGGCAACATCTTCAATCGCATCGATGGCCTCCCTGTCGTTCTACGCTTCTGAGATCCCCGTGGTGAGTCAACCCTTTCTGAGTTCACATTTTCGTTTTCCCGCCGAGTTTTTCAAACTAGGGTTCCTACTCTCGCCCCCCGTGCTTTATCTCTAATCACTGTTCCACGCTGTAGGTCTTCAAGAACCAAATCTTGATTCCCACCAATGACAAGTCACATCGGTTCCTGCTAGGCCCTATGGGCAACCTTGACCCAACCTGGTTGATAAATGCAGAGACAAACAGGATCCCCTTTGAAGAAGTGAAGCCCAATGTTGCCTCATGGAAGCATACCTTCAGATCTTGGCCGTCCAAGCTCAATGGCTACAGGACTTGGTACAAGAGATTGCTGCGGCCAAGCAAATCCATTGGGATGAGATAGGAATCGGCCAGTGCATTGCTCTGTCTTTGGCCGATACCAAGAAGAACGAGCCCCTGACGTCAGCAGCCACCTACTTCTGGTCCAACACTTTGAACGCCTTTCTGTTCCGGCAAGGTCCGATGACCCCAACGCTGATAGATGTCAAGATGCTGACAGGACTGGATATACACTCCGAAATAAATCCCTTCAACCTCCTCATCAATAGCAGTCATAAGCTGAAGACCAAAAAATTGGAGGTTGGTCTGGATACATATCTGAACATATGGAACAGGGATCTGTGTCAGAGAGAGAACACGTGGCTTTTCTAACCCTGTGGTTAGAGAGGTTCGTCTTCTGTGGGTCAACCTGCGGCCCTACTTTGAATTGTCAACATCTAGCCCAGGCCTTGGCAGTAAAGAAACAGATTCCTCTCGGCCGATATCTCCTTGGAGCTGTCTATCGGCTGCTTTATTCTGCCACTCAGGATCTGATACTAAAACGGACAGTGGCACACGGAGGCCCATGGTGGTTTATCCAACTGTGGTTAATAAGCCATACCAACACCATGGTCGATCGGCCTCCATTATCAGACTCAGCCTTTCCATCGGACTACACTGATAATGAAGATCCCTCAACAAGGAGATGCATGTCCTTCGGAGAAGCAGCTTCAATTTATCCCGGAGTAGAGCAATCGGCTGAAGACATGTCCACTTGGTTCACCCAATTATACACTGGCCCTCCATCGGCCAAAATGGACATGTTTGTATATCCTTCAGACTCTGAATTTGAACTTCCTGCCGATCTGACGCTGGGCCAACTAAATGATGACATGGTCTCCAGAGAAATCTTCATGATCGGCATCACTCCCTGCCTGCTCCCAGTAGGCATTTTCCAAGGCAGAAGTACCAATCTATCATATGAATTCTACAACCCCATGGTGGCTGCCAGGCAATGTGGGTTAGGACAACTCCCAATCAGCCTACACTTCCATCGGCTTCTGGAGAGCAAGGGCACAGTCCCATCGGCCCTGGTCATGAGCAAAGCTCTGGAGATTAGGGTGCCAAATCTGGGCGATTGCGACCGATTATGGTTGAGCCCTTTCATACACATCAGTTTCCAATCTTGGTGGCAGGAATGGGCTTCTCACATCTTCCATCAATCGGCCAGGTTCTATCTGACAGAACTCATCGATAACATCAGCCCTCAGGTTCCCTACGCCCCAATGCCATCCATCAGCAACAGTGGGCAGAAAATCTCTTATGCAATAGTCCTGGCTCCATCGGGAAGAACTATTCTGTAGTCCATTATCGGCCTCACTGCCCCAAAAGTATCATCACTGCTCCAAGGGCCGATAACCAAAGAGACTCCTAAGAGGAAGGCGCCAGTAAGAGAAAAAGCTCAGAAAACCATCAAGAAGTCCAAGACTAATGATCAAGCCAAAGTTGATGAACTAGACCCCTCCATAGAAGAATTCCTCGATGAACAAGTAATGGAGGAAGAGATCGATGCAGCAGCTACCGATCTGCCCGAAGAAGAAGATCCATCGGCCGACACCACTAAAGGACCATCAGCCGAGACCACTACGATCCCACCGGCCGATGACCAAGCCGATACTGCCCAACCAAGGAGGACCAGACGTGCAGTCCGCAAGGTTAATAGAATCCCTTTCCTGAATTTATACAATCTCCTCCTGCTGGTATGTTATAACTTGACATCCTTTTCAGGTCGTCGCATCGTCTTTGTTGAAAGAAAGAACTCAATCGGCCCCTTTGGCAAGAACTAAGAAGGCAACCTTGCAAAGACGTGAGCAAGTCAAGGCCCGATTGAGAACACCATCTCCTTCTCCACCACCCTCTCCGATCACTTCGGTAAGAGTTAATCTTTATATTACTCCTCTGGTAACACAGATCTGATCATCATTTTCTTACCTTTCTTCAGCCACGAGCCCCATCACCTGCACCGCATCGGCCAACCCCTTCGCCTACTGTTGCAAGACAACAAAAGGAAGCCGATGCAAGCACAGCCGATACCCCATCACGGGTAAACCAGATCACTTTGATTCCTTTGTCAGTTCCTTGTCCGTCTAGGCTAACCGTGCCCTATATTGATATTTGCAGAACTTAGCTGATATGTTCTCTTTTGATATCGGCCAATTTCTTGATGACGAGGACAAGGAGCCACCCATCACAGCCAAGGCGTCAATCTCTGACGAACTGAAGAAACGGCTGTCCGATATTGCCAATCGGCTGGAGTCATCACTGGAATTCTTGGTGGAGGATTTCACTCCCATCAGGGTCAGGGTACAAGAAATTCAAGATCAACTGCCTGAAGACCTAATGGAGACCCTGTAACGCCCGTTTTGTCGCGGCGTTAGCGGGAAAACTAATCTGCTAAAAACCCTATTTGCGAAATTTTGCTCTCCGGTTGAGTCTTGTCGTGTGCCAAGGTCTCGTGTCTCCCCTCTCAGTTCAATCCCGGAGAAAACCGCGAAATCGGATCTCAAATCCGAGCCCTAATCCTCCCAGAACCAAACCCTCAGAAAAAGTCTAAATTACCTCCCTTGACCCGGGCCGATTTTTCCCTTCTCGGCCTGTCCCCTTCTCTCTTTTCCCTCCTGGGCCGCCGCTGGCCCAGCCCCTCTCGGCCTGCTCCCTCCTTCTCCTCTCCTTCTCGGGCCGCCGCCGGCCCAACCCCTTCGGCCCAGCTCCCTCCCGCGCCAGGCCGCTCGGCGCCAAGCCTGCATCGGCCGCCTTTCTTCCCGTCGGCTCCCGCCGTCGGCTCGGCCGCTTTTCTACCCGTCGGCTCCCGTCGTCGGCTTCGGCCGCCAGCCCGCATCGGCCAATCGGCCTCCGGCCCATCGGCCACTAGGCCCATCGGCCATTTCCCTCCCGCGCGCCGATCGGCCGTGGGCCAACTCTTTTGGGCCATCGGCCGGCCCATCGGCTCCCCTTGGCCCAACGGCCTCCTTGCTCGGCCTAGGCCGATTCCCTTCGGGCCGCCGGCCCAATTATTTCGGCCGCGCCCATTCAATCTTTTGGGCTGCCCTTAGCCGCCCAAAATAAAGTCTAATTTCAGTCCCTCCTTCTTTTCTTTTTCCAGGGAATTATTAATTAATTATTAATTCCTTTTCTTTATTCCAGAAAATCCTTTAATCTTCGGAAATTCATATCTTTTCAACCGTTCGTCCGATTGACTCCGTTCCACTTCCAAAATTCCTCAAAAATCGAGATCTACCTAATGGCACGCTTAGTGGTCTTTAATAGGGCTTCTTTTTATCGCTTTGTTGAGTCGTCTCGTTTCGCGTGTAGTCTCGGAGCCCGAAGACCCGCAGTGCGCGGATTTCGAGGAAGAAGCTCAAGATCTCGAGCAAGGCAAGTCACCTTTGATCAATTGAACCCATAATTTAAATTAAGTATTTTGATTCCGCAAACTATGCATTACTTAGGTTACACTTGACACTTGGCCTCGGTTTGCAATACAACCGGCAGGCCCTACCCATTTGCTGCATTCACCTTCCTTGATATTTGAATACCCTAACACCCTTGTCACCCCTCAGGTGATGCCTCGGTATCCGTACCTCGCGTACGAATATCGGGACTCCCCTCAAACTTTAAAATTGATCACCTGGGTAAAACTTGAGTTTACAAAATGCTTGGAAAACCCGACACTTGGGTCGGTGTCTTGAAAACTAAAGTGAGTTTCTAAAACTCGCGGTTCGGGAGACGTACTGGAGGTACGGTCTGCCCGTTCTCGCTCTAAGGACCGATTCCTTGGGAATTACATCCAAGCATATGTCAAGTACGACCACATGGGTGATATGGGACGCCCCTGGCTGAGTAATTAGCTAGGCCAGGGAAATCTTGATGCCAAGGGACAAGTGGATTCGCCGGGGTGGTGTCGGGGAGGACCCCTGGGCTTCCTGGCACAGTATGGTCTGGGACCTAACCTGGTGTTGGTCCGTGGGACCCCTCCCGTTGGCATAAGATGACCCTGAGTCGGCTTTCGAAATGCCTTGTCGTGAAAGCCTAAGGTCGCCAGACGTGACCGAGGGTCGCGGGCTGGGTGATTCGGGGTTAGTAACGTCGTGTGGGTAAAGTGTACCCCCTCTGCAGAGGTTAACAACTGTTCGAACAGCCGTGCCCACGGTCATGGGCGGATGTGAGGTGATTCCTTAGCGTAGTTTTATTGAACACCTTGTGAACTGCTGTTGGTGTGAGGTTTTCCGTTCTNGGAGCTGCTCCCTTAGGTGCTGAATCTCGGGGACGAGATTCTTGTTAGGGGGGTTGGTTTGTAACGCCCGTTTTGTCGCGGCGTTAGCGGGAAAACTAATCTGCTAAAAACCCTAATTGCGAAAATTTGCTCTTCGGTTGAGTCTTGTCGTGTGCCAAGGTCTCGTGTCTCCCCTCCCACTTCAATCCCGGAGAAAACCGCGAAATCGGATTTCGAATCCAAGCCCTAAAACTCCTTCTCTCTCCTTTTCTGGTAAAGTCTACTTTACCTCCCTCTGTCGTGGGCTGCCTCCCCCTTTCTCGGCCTGTCCCCTTCCCTCTTCTTCCCCTCGGGCCGCTGCCGGCCCAGCCCTCTCGGCCTGTTTTCTTTTTCCCCCTCTCTCCTTCTCGGGCCGCCGTCGGCCCAACTCCTTCGGCCTCGCCCGGCCCAGCTCCCTCCCGCGCCAGGCCGCTCGGCCCGTGCACGCCGCGCACGTGCCCCGCACGCGTCGGGCCGAGAGAGCCAGCGCTCTCTCTCCCCGCGCGCGCGCCCTTGCCCAAATCGGCTAGGAGGCAAGCCTCCTTTTTCTTCCCCCTTTCCCCCTTTTTCCGACCGGCCGGCGTCACCGCTGCCGCCGTTGGCCGCTAGCGCCGGAGTGCGCCGGTCCCCTCTCCGCGCCCCAAACCGACCTCCGCGAACCGCCTATTTCCCCCCCCGACCAAACCGACCTAACCCCCTACAAATCCCCCCCTCCGCCGGGCCGCCATTGCCGATTCCACCACTCCGCCTCGCTGCCGCCGCCGTCCTTGCCGTCCGCCGCCGCCGCAGCCGAGGGCGCCCGAAGGAGCTCCGGGCGCCATCTCCGCCGCCCCCTTCCCCGGCCCGGAGCCGTGCCGTTCTGTGCTTGGTTTAAGGCTGTTGAAGCAGCCGGAGTCGGTGACGATTGGCAGGGAGCCTCTCGTACCGAAGTGTTGACTTGAGGCTGTTGAAGCAGCCAGAGTTGGTGACGATTGGTAGGGAGCCTCTCGTACCGGTGTGTTGGCTTGTGGCTGTTGGTGCAGCCGGGTCGGTGAACGATTGGCAGGGAGCCTCTCGTGCCGGCAAGGATCAATCGATACATTATCACTGCTCCGGCCGGATGAGACGCACTTTCTCCTCCGTGCCATTGAGAAGCACCCACTTAGATGTTTCTAAAGTCTTAAACTAAAACCAATTGTGAAAAATAACTGGCTTTCCCTTGAAGCTTGCATTAAACACTTAATTTCCCCTGACTTGCTGAGTACTCCTGTACTCACCCTTGCTCTATATAATTAAACCCCCCCCAGTTCTCGAAGATGAAGAGGTGGACCCTGCTGATGAAGAGTTCTTCCAGGAGCAAGCAGACTTCGAGCAGTAGTAGGGTTTCGGCCTTCCCCAAGGCTTTGCTTGTGGCTTAGGGCTAGTCTCCGCTTTCCGCTTCCGCCTTTTTGTAATGCTGTTGCGAACTCGGGTTCTGTCCGCAGTTCCAACCTTGGTTGTAATCCTACTCTTAAATAAAGAGACCGCTGCTGTTGTGGTATTCTGTCTTCCTGTTGTACCAGCGCTATTTCCTGGGACTGGTACAGGCATTCAGGTCAATCTGGACCGCTCTATCCTGGTCTCCGCCCGGGGCCAGTTTGGGGCGTGACAGACCCTGACACCGGCCATCTTCTTGGAATAATACCAATTCAAGCTTCATAAGGCAAAAGAAAGACTCGCAGAGTGACAGGAACGTGAAAGAATGGAATCGGCCCTATCCGCCATTAAAGCTCAAGTCAATTCTGACGAAACCAGATTGGATGAGCTGGCCGTTGAGCCGATTATCCTAAACAACAGGCTTGAAGAACTCTGCCGTCTCGAAGCAGACTTGGTACTGAAGCTAGAAGCCACGCGCAAAGAAATCCAAGAAGTTGAAGCCAGAATAGCTGCATCACCCAAGGCCATCGAAGATCAAACAGCGAAGCTGAAGGCATCGGCCAAGTACCTTGCCACGCTGAGCAAATCTTTGAAGCCAATCCCAGGATCGATGGCCGATGACGCCCAAGCAATAGAAGATATTGACCAAATCCGTCGCAAGGCCATCGCAGCTATTGAAAACTTTATAGGGTGATGTAACATATTTTATGTCCTCATATTTTGTAAACACAATTCTCATTGGCCAAGCAGCCGAATTTGATCTGAACAATCCGGAAGAAGTTCAAACTCGAAAAAAAATTTAAAGTCCATAATCTTGAATCCTTGAATCAATCTAACAAACTTGAAAAAAAAATTGCGCCGCACTTATATATATGCCCCCCAAATTTTAGAAGATGAGGGCTCATGTTGTAAAATTTGAACTAAAGATGATAGTATATATCGGCCATCTAGAGGCGATGCGTTGTACATCGGCTATGATCATACATCGGCTGGAGGGCCGATCAGGAGTCTATCCATATGCTCGGATAATATTGCTTTAAGTATTTGCCGTTAAGAGCCCTGCCATAGATTTCACCATCCAATCCTTTTAGCAAATAAGCATTATGAGGAACACATCGATGAATCTGAAAAGGATCTTTCCAATTAGGTGACCACTTGCCGAACTTGTTATCTCTGGAACCGATCGGCAGTATTAATTTCCATACAAGATCCCCTTCCTCAAACGACTTGGCAACAACCTTTTTGTTATAATGACGAGCCACCCAATCTTTATCGCGCTTTATTTTTTCTAAGGCCCGCAAACGAACGTGTGCCAAACCATCTAACTCATCAACCATAAGATTATGGTATTCATCAGCTGTCAAGTCGTCTTGCAAAGCAATCCTTCTTGAGCCGATGTTGGTCTCTCATGGCAGCACAGCTTCATGTCCATAAACCAACTGATACGGCGGCACTTGAGTTGCACCATGACAAGCCATCCGATACGCCCAAAGAGAATCGGCCAGCGTGGTATGCCACCGCCTCGGCTGGTCATCGATTTTTCTCTTGATCAACTTGATTAAAGTCTTATTAGAAGCTTCTGCCTGCCTATTAGCCTGCGCATAATATGGAGAAGAATTCATCAGCTTGATGCCCATGCTGTCGGCAAACTCGATAAACTCATCGGACACGAAGATTGATCCTTGATCTATAGTCAATGTCTGTGGTAGCCCAAACCGATATATTATATGCTCCTTGGCAAATTGAATTGCATCCTTGGAATCAACCTTCTTAAAGGGAACGGCCTCAACCCACTTTGTGAAGTAGTCTGTAGCCACTAGTATATATTTGTGTCCCTTGCTTGATGGCGGGTTTATCTGGTATATCATATCTATTCCCCATCCACGAAACGGCCATGGCTTTATGATTGGATGCATAGCCGATGCCGGTGCTCTCTGAATTGCTCCAAATTTCTGACAATCTTGACATCCTTTATAATACTTGAAACAATCCTCTAGCATTGTCGGCCAAAAATATCCAACGCGCTTTAAAAGCCATCTCATTTTATGGGCCGATTGATGTGTTCCCTAAATCCCTTCATGGACCTCGCTCATAACAACTTTGGCTTCTTCGAGACTCAAGCATTTAAGCAAGACACCATCAATCGTCCGATAATATAGATCATCGTCCAGTAAGACATAATGTAAAACTTTATACTTCATTCTTCGTGACGCCGATTGTGAAGGGTTTCTCAAATACTCGATGATATCAAACCTCCAGTCATCGGCATCCACGGTAGCAATTTGAATCTGAACATCTTTAGTCATCGGCCTGTATCCTGATGCCCCCTGAGCTAAATCATTGGCCTCAAAGTTCTGCTTCCTGGGTATATGCCTCATCGTCACAATCTTGAAAGCTTGTAGCAACTCCTTGCACTCCTCATTGTAAACTCTAAGAATATCATTCTTGCATTCATACTCCCCAGAAAGTTGATTAATGACCAACTGTGAATCACCAATGATCTCTACGGAATCGGCCTCGACCTCTTGTAATAACTGCAAACCTTTGAGAACAGCTTCATACTCTGCTTGATTATTAGTATAATAAGGCTTGATAGTAAAGGCAAACTCGAAGCTTGCCCCCCGAGGGGATATGATGACTAGGCCGATACCGCACCCATGTCTGCAAACAGACCCGTCAAAATACAATGTCCATGGCACAATATCTGAATATGCAATTGAATCATCTCTATGCTGAACAATAAAATCGGCCAGGGCTTGTCCCTTGATCGCTTTGGCCGATTCATACCGTAAGTCGAACTCTGTTAAGGCGAAAATCCACTTCCCAATTCTTCCTTTCAACACGGAGGCCGATAACATGTATTTCATCACATCGGCCTTACTTACCACAATACACTCATTGGAAAGTAAATAATACCTCAATTTAGTACATGAAAAATATAAGCACAAACATAGTTTCTCCACTGGCGTGTACCTTGTTTCGACATCTAGCAACCTCCTGCTGAGATAGAAAATAACCCGTTCTTTGCCGTTAATATCCTGCACCCAAACTGAGCCAATAGACTTCTCATCGGCCGATAGGTACAGCCTGAACGGAACTCCCTTCTGTGGACGAATTAGAACTGGTGGGGAGCTCAAATATTCTTTGATGGCGTCTAGCGCCTTTTGCTGCTTGTCACCCCATGTAAACTCTTGATCATCTTTTATCTTCAACAACGGAGTGAACGGCTCTATTCTTCCTGAGAGGTTCGATATAAAGCGCCGGACAAAGTTGATCTTGCCGAGCAGAGACTGTAACTTGGTCTTGTTCGTCGGAGGCTTGATCTTCTTTATAGCGTCGATATTCTTCTGTGTAATCTCAATTCCTCTTTCATGGACCAAGAAACCCAAAAACTGTCCGGCCGATACGCCAAAGGCACACTTGTTAGGGTTCATTTTGAGACCATACTTCCTTGCTCTTTCAAGTACCTTGCGTAAATCGGCCAAGTGCATATTGTACTCTTTTGACCTCACGACAACATCATCGATATAAACTTCAATCAAAGAGTCGATAAGATCATGAAAAATATAATTCATGGCCCTCTGATAAGTAGCTCCAGCGTTTTTCAAACCGAATGTCATGACAACCCATTCGTATAGGCCGATTGCCCCTGGACACCTGAAAGCTGTCTTATGAATATCTTCTTCAGCCATAAAAATTTGATTGTAACCTGCATTCCCGTCCATAAAGCGGATAACCTTGTGTCCAGATGCAGCATCAACTAGCAAATCGGCCAACGGCATAGGGTACTCATCCTTTGGTGTTGCTTTGTTTAGATCTCTGAAATTGATACACACCCTGAGCTTGCCGTTTTTCTTCATCACTGGAACTATGGTGGAGACCCACTCCGCGTATCGGCAGGGTCTGATAAAGTTGGCATCGTAAAGTCTCGTGATCTCTGCCTTGATAGCTTCATGCATATCGGCCTTAAATCTCCTAGGAGCTTGCTTAAATGGCTGATAGCCTGGTTTGATAGGTAACCGATGTTCTACGATCGATCGGCTTAATCCTGGCATCTCATGATATTCCCATGCAAAACAATACATGAATTCTTTCAAAAGATTTATCAAATTATTCTTATAATCGCTTGGCAGGTTAGCACTTACGTACGTCGGCCTAGGCCTATCACCTATTCCTATATCAATCTCTTCAAGTTCATCAGCCGATGTAAAGCCTTATCCCAATTTGCTATCTAACTCATCCACCGCATCGTCTGTGTAGGGACTAGCTTGTTCATCTTGGGCAGTGGATGTCCCCTCTTTGATAAAGCAACTGCTTGTCTTGATCTTCGATAGGCTCTATGTTGCAGTCAGTTACCTTTAAGAAATCGGCCTCCCAAAATCGTCCGGACAGGCAGTCGATTCCTTCCATCTCCCAAACCGCAAGATCGGCATTGGCCACATGCACTGACCTATCGGCCTGCACGATCTCGACTTGGTCCCCTTGCCACTGAATAAGGCATTGATGCATTGTTGAAGGGACGCAACAATTTACGTGGATCCAATCTCGTCCCAACAATAGGCTATAGGAACCTTTTCCATCAAAGACAAAAAAGGTGGTAGGTATTGTCTTGTTGCCCACTGTGAGCTCCACGTTCAACACCCCTCTTGCCTCAGTTGCGTTGCCGCCAAAATCCTTTAACACCATATTGTTCCTAACGAGGTCCTCAGGTACTTTTCCAAGCTTCCTGAAAGTTGTATATGGCATCAAATTGACCGCCGCGCCACCGTCGACTAGCATCTTCGTCATCGGCCGCCCATTGATGAAGCCCTTGATGTATAACGGCCAGATGTGCCTGTGGCCGGTATCGGCTGGCTTGTCGAACACGGCTTGGTCTGGTGACAACTGCAGCCTAGCCGAAGATTGCTCCGTCTCGTCGTTGGCTACTGCTTCATCGGCCATCCGTACGCTATATTCTGCTGGTAATATGAAAACCATGTTAACAGAAGCCGATGCTGCTCCTTTACCTTTTGCAGACGTAGGAGCTCAAATTGACTTGGAGGTGCTCTCATCGGCCTTGACAACTGGGGGTTTTATTCTCCACTCCTTCTTGGTCTTGGCGGGCCGATGGGCTGTTGTCGCCTACTGCTCCTGGATCTGCTCCTTTCTTCTCAATCTCTGAACCCGCCGTTTTTGTGTCTTGTTAAACACGTCGCTTGGGCACCATTGGGGGTTCTGGATTTGCTCGTCGTGCTCAGTCCGACGATCATGTTGCAGCGGCCCTAGTCTTTCGTGCACAGACTTTTTCTACTTGCGTGGCCGATGCACTTGTTTGCTCGAGCTGCCCTGGTGGGAGTCGTCTATGTCATTACATGCAGGTCACTCTTGGATTCTGTTAACGACCAAATTTGGTAAATCAAGTATTGGATTTGAAGATAGAATCGAAGCGGATTTGGAGGAAGCTGGCGGTTGCTAAAACAGAGCGAGGATCGGTTGGTGACCAAATCGGCTACGGTGCGCGTCGGCTAGTGGCCGAGTCGGCTATCGTGTCCATCGGCTGAGACAGAGTCAGACAAGGTTAGCCGATGTAGCTGATTCCGATGAGAAGATATGTGAATCATTGTCGGATTCGGTTGATGAGCTTCATGAAGGTTCCCATGTACGGATTGAGTCCGAAACAGGGAATTGTATCTTTTAATTAGGATGTAATGTTAGTTTCCTAATAGATACTGTCGGTTAGAGTTTGTGTTAGGGAATTATCTTCAATATGAGTTGTAATAGAGATAAGAGTCGTGTCCGACAAGGACATATTGTGTAATTCTGGGTATAAATTAAACCCAGGTTCATGTAAAGAAAAAAACGAATCAATACAACTACTTCGGCGCATCGCCACCTTTACTCTTTCACTGTTTTCGACGAGTTCTTGCTTTCGAGTTGGGCTGCATCGGCTTCGATCTCCGACAAGAGGTAAAACTTGTTATGGCGGCTTGCGCTCTCGGGATCAGTGCTTCCATCTTTATGACACTCTGATCCTGTTTGTGTGAATCATCGAGTTATCATATATATTGTATAATCTGAATTGATATCAATATGTAACTTAGATCGATTGATGTCTGTTTCACAGAAAAGCAACCGATAGGGTTATATATCGCTATTGATCTAGATTATATAATATATCTACCATCTCGAAAAGGTTTTCATCGACTTGATCATCTAGACATTATGTTTCTTTACATATTTGGTGCTGCATCAGTTAGGTTTGACCTACTAAATCATGTTTAGAACCATAGTTTCTAGCCTGTCTATGATTGCTAATAGAGATAGCGTCGGGGTTTCAGCCGATCTTACCTGGTTTAGTTATCTTGTTATCTTGATATATTAAATCTGCCCTTTATATCGAGATATTAACTTAGTAAAATATATTGAGCTTGTTGTCAAATTTGGTTAGGATCATCTTAACATTAGTTTGACAAGTTGTTTGATATATTTTGTTCATGATAATATCTCTGTATAAAGTAGTATCGGAGTACTAGCCGATACATGTTAGATTTACCCAATCGGCTATTCTATGAATGTGTATAATCTATGCTTTATAATATATTTAGACATAAGTGATTTATAAAAGGGGTTAAGCAAGAGGAATCTCCTGAAGAACCCAGGAATTTGCAAGATCGAATTGACTATGCTGTGCATCATGCTTTGATCAACCAGTCAGGAGTGCTTGTCAACACTTTAACAAATATGATCAAGTCTGTGGTTGATGGTACTATTGCTGAACACCAAGCCAAAGGACCAATTTTCTTACCAGATGGGGTCTTCCCGCAATATAGGCCGCTTATGACCAGCCAGCCAAAACCTACCACAAATATAGCCCCAGGACAGCCGATGGCGTCAACATCGGCTACAGTTCAACAAGAGATACCAGCGTCGGTACAGAAGCAAGTAGAGTTTAGTCCTCATGTACTAGTCCGACAACAACCTCAGCATGTAGGGCAAAACGTACCTCAAATATCAGCTGAGCAAGTTGCAACTATGTTCAATCCCACTCAGCCAGTTGCTCAGCCGATCCTGCATACACCAGCAAGACAGCAAGTGCCAACCTTCCAGCAACAAGCTGCCGCTACTCAATTTGTTCCTAATCAACAAGATTTTAGTGCTCCACGAATGCCTCAAACCCACACAAGTGGCAATCTTAATTATCAATATCAACCTCACTCACCACAGGTGCAATATCGGCAGAGAACGTCTCCTCAATCATATCATCAGCCGCAGTTTTATCAAGACGAGCCGATACAACCACAGCATCAAGATGGAGCCCGGCAGAAACCTTGGGCCGATATGATAGCTGATGTGATGAGAGAACAGTTTGGATTAAAACCAAGGGATGATGACAATCTGTATCGGCATCCATATCCAGAGTATTTTGAAAGAGTGCCATTACCAAGCCGATACAAGGTCCCAGACTTTTCAAAGTTCTTAGGACAAGATAATGTATCAACTTATGAGCATGTTAGCCGATTTTTAGCTCAATGTGGTGAAGCATCGGCTACTGATGCTTTAAGAGTCAGGCTATTCCCTTTGTCTCTGTCTGGATCGGCTTTCACATGGTTTTCATCTTTACCTTATAATTCTGTTCACAGTTGGGCCGATCTGGAAAAACAGTTTCACAAATATTTCTACAGTGGAGTTCATGAGATGAAACTATCTGATTTGACAAACATTAGGCAAAAACGAGAAGAATCTGTCCAAGATTATATTCAAAGGTTTAGGGAAATCAGAAACAGATGTTACAGCTTGGCGTTGACAGATTCTCAGTTAGCCGATTTAGCCTTCCAAGGTTTATTAACACCAATCAAAGAGAGGTTTTCGGCTCAAGACTTTGATAGTTTGGCTCATTTGGCCCAGAAGATAACAGCACACGAACAAAGATTTCAAGAGGCCAATAGAGCGTTCAAAAAGGTGAACTTCATTAATTCTTATGTTTCTGATTCTGAGGAAGAGGATGTTCCCGAAGTAGTAGCAGCCGAATGGGCGAGGAACAAGAAGGTGATTCCATGTCAATGGGTTAAGAGCTCTGGAAAAGAGGAGAAGTATGATTTTGATGTCAATAAGGCTGATAAAATTTTTGATCTTTTGCTTCGGGAGAAACAAATTCAATTGCCTGCTGGTCATGTGATTCCATCGGCTGAGGAATTAGGGAGGAGGAAATACTGCAAGTGGCACAATACAGGGTCTCATAGTACTAATGAATGTAAAGTATTTCGGCAACAGATCCAGGTGGCCATTGAGCAAGGCAGGATAAAATTTGATGACTCCAAGAAGCCGATGAAGATTGATGGTAATCCTTTTCCTATCAACATGGTCCATACAAGTGGGAGGACAGCCGACAGAAAGGACAATCGGCTCAATAAGTTTGACTCTACGAGTATGATGATGATAGCTTTGATCTACATTGGAACTGCGAATTTTTCATATTTTGTTGGAATAAAGGCATGAGATTACCATCGATAGAAGACTGCCCAGGTTGTGCTAATGCCGATGGAAACTATAATGGGAGTTTTAGCCGATTTCATTCTAAAGAGGATCGGCTGATGCAAAGGAAGTTGCCTGTTCATCAGAGGTTGGGCCCGATTCATCAAGATTATTTCCAGGAGGAGGATGTTGAAGATACTTCAACAGCTCAATGGTGTCCTTCTGGGATTTTTTCTAAAAGTCAGAAGAGAAGGGTTCAGAGGATGAGGAGCAGGGAACAATTTCATGAAGTTGAACAAGAAATCGATCATCGGCTGAAGAGAACAAAAACAAAACAGGAATGGCGTGTTAAGAGTAAAATAGTACCAGCCGATGAGAGTGAAGCCAATGAAGCGAGAAGGGTAATTAAAGGGAAGGCCATTGCTTCTTCATCGGTCAACATGGTATTTGTGCTACCCGCGGAGTTCGAGGCTAATCAAGACAATGCAGATATCATGGAAGAATCTTGTGCTAGATTGATATTGTCACCAGAACAGGCTGTTTTTGAGAAACCCGAGGGAACAGAGAATCGGCATCTCAAGCCATTGTATGTCAAAGGATTTGTTAACGGTAAGCCGATATCCAAGATGTTAGTTGATGGTGGGGCTGCAGTGAATTTAATGCCATATGCAACATTTAAGAAATTGGGAAGGAGTTCAGATGACCTCATCAAGACTAATATGGTTCTTAAAGATTTTGGTGGCAATCCTTCAGAGGCCAAGGGAGTTCTTAATATAGAATTGACAATCGGCAGCAAGACTGTTCCTACTACATTTTTTGTCATTGATGGGAAAGGTTCATATAGCTTACTGCTTGGAAGGGATTGGATTCATGCTAATTGTTGTATTCCTTCAACCATGCATCAGAGCTTAATCCAATGGCAAGGTGACAAGATAGAGGTTGTTCCAGCCGACAGGTCAGTACATGTTGCTAATGCCGATTTATCTGTTTGGGAGATGGATGGAATTGATTGCTTATCAGGAAAAATCTGGCAAGGAGATTATCTAAAAGTGTCTGATTGTGGTATACAGCCAATTGGAGATGGAGAACCCCAGTTGTTACTTTGAGGGTGCTGTGGAGGGTTTCGATTTCTATACTAAAGATGCTGTAGATCATCTTGATGGTAAGCTTGGTCAGGGTTTCATGTCGGCCGATGACTTAGAAGAAGTTGACATTGGGTCAGGAGATAAGCCTAGGCCGACATTCATCAGTAGGAATCTATCATCTGAATTCAAACTTACATTATTAAAGCTTTTGAAAGAATACAGCTGTCGGTGACATGGGACCGGGGGTATCATGACTAGAGGCTGGAGCAGTCGCGGTCACCCACGTGTCCCGACCCCCTCGGGGGGGTCGGGCCCGAGGGTGACGTGGCCGCTCCTCCCTCTGTCTCCCCGAGGGGTCGGGCCGCTCCCGTTTCGGCCCCGAGGGCTGGGGCGCCCCGACCCCCTGTGATTTTGGCGCCACGTGTGCGGGTTAGGTGAGCACAGCAGGGCTCACCTAACCGTATTTATAGCGGATCAGACGAGCGCGCCACGCCGCATTTAATGCGACGCAGCGCACGCTTATCCGGTCCGTGACCGGTCGCGGTGTGTGACCGGTCACAGACCGGTCAGATCGCGGGTTAGGTAGCGACAGGCGGCCTGTGGCACGCCTCGCCCCGTCCCGTCAGAATGATGAGAGCCTCCTGGCTCTCGTCCCTAGCCGGAGCCGGCATGCTAACTCCTGGAGTTGGTATGTCAGTCCCGGTCAGATCCATTCCAGACTTCAGTGCAAGCATGGCAAGGAAGTCGCTTGCCGTTTAATGAAGGTTGAAACGGGCGTCCACCGGGAGAGCTGGCGAGCGGGGCAGGAGGCGTGCACCGTGCCTGTCAGAGGTTACTTCCGGCTGTAGACTAGCCCTCATTGTAAAAAGAATGTTTCTTTTCTTAGGGAGCTTGAGGCCCATGTGGTGACCCCTTGCCAGATAAAAGGAGGCCCAGGCCTAGGAAAGGAGAGAGAGGACTCCAACGAGTACGCTCTGGAGATCGAACTCTCTTTGTATTGTTGGAGACCCTCAGATCCACCAGAACACAGGAGTAGGGTGTTACGCTTCTCAGCGGCCCGAACCTGTCTACGTCGCCCGCGTCTTATGCGTTCCCTCTCTCGCTGACATTCCTCAGATCGAGGGCGAAGAACCTCACTTAGCGCCCCCGGCCGAACCGGCAAAGGGGGGCCCGCGCGGTCTCCCGGTGAGGAGCCCCTTGCTCCGTCATCTGGCGCGCCAGGTAGGGGGCGCGCGTGTCTTTCTAAGCCCTCATCCTCTTTTGTGTGTGCCAAGCTTCTCCCGGTCAGCCCTATGGCCGAACGGGCAGTGGCGCACAGCCTCTCTCCGAGCGCTAGCGGTGATGACGGGGAGCAGAACCCGCGCCGTCGGGCTCGCACCCCGCCGTCCCCCCCCCCTCGCCGAAGTCTTGGGCGGGGGAAGACGCTCGAGGAGGTCGAAGGATCCGCGACCTCGCCGCTCGCGGGCGACGGGGGAGGACGGCGAGACGGGGCGCGTCGCCGCCTCGTCTACGGCGATGGCGGCACGCCCCAGGGCGCGCTCCAGGCTGCGGGCGCGCTACTGCGTCACCCGCCCGTCGTCCCCGATCCAGAGACTCCAGCCCGACGTTGGCTGGATGACGTGGCCAACCTGGTCATGACGGCGCAGCAGCGCCTAGGCGCCGGCGGGCGGTCCTCCGCCGCCGGGGCCTCTGGCGCTGCCACCGCCGGCTCCATGTCGTCGAGGCGGAGGGCGCGGCGAACGACGGCCGTTACACGCCGTTCGTCCGCCGTTCCCTCGTCGACGCCTCCGACCCAAGAAGATGTGCGTGGGGGGCCGGATGCCCGGCTCGATATCGAGCGTCGGCGTGACGCTCGTCGCGCCGTCCACGCAACGGAGGGCGCTTCCTCGTCCGGAGCGCCGCTTCGGTCCGGTCACGGGGGCCGGCCCCCCGTGTCCCCAGTTGGCGGTGCCGGCTGTCGAGCCTTTGTGGCGAGCCTTCGGAACGTCCGTTGGCCCCCAAGGTTCCGGCCCACCATCACCAAAAAATACGACGGAAGCGTCAACCCCGCCGAGTTTCTCCAGATTTACACTACCGGGATCGAGGCCGCGGGGGGTGACGACAGGGTCATGGCGAATTTCTTCCCCATGGCCCTGAAGGGTCAGGCGCGGGGTTGGCTAATGAACTTGCCACCCGCGTCCGTCCACTCTTGGGAGGATCTGTGCCAGCAGTTCACCACGAACTTTCAAGGCACATATCCGCGCCCGGGCGAAGAAGCGGACTTGCATGTGGTACAGCGAAGGGACGATGAGTCTCTTCGCTCGTACATTCAGCGGTTCTGTCAGGTCCGCAACACCATACCATGCATCCCCGCGCACGCGGTGATCTACGCGTTCAGGGGGGGAGTGCGGCACAACCGCATGCTCGAGAAGATCGCCTCCAAGGAGCCCCAGACCACCGCGCGGCTTTTTGAGCTCGCGGACCGTGTGGCTCGCAAGGAGGAGGCCTGGACCTGGAACTCCTCCGGTTCTGGCGTGGCAGCTCCGGCCGCCCCCGGGTCCGCCGCTCGGTCAGGGCGGCGGGACAGGAGGAGGAAGAAGAGGTCGGCCCGTTCCGACGACGAGGGTCATGTCCTCGCCGTCGAGGGCGCTTCGCGGACCCCCCGAAAGGGGAGGCCTGCGAGCGACAAAAAGAAGGAGGCCGGCGTTCCCAGCAGGGAGCGCCCAGCCGGCAAGTGGTGCACCGTGCACAACACCTCCCTCCACGACCTCGCGGACTGCCGCGCGGTCAAAGGTTTGGCTGAGCGGACGAGGAAGTGGGAGGAGGAGAAGAGGCAGGAGCGCCGTGAGGGCAAGGCCCCGGCGGCTCCCGCTGGCAACCGGCGAGGTGAGGCCAAGCAGAAGGCCCCCGCCGAGGACATCGACGATGGCGACGATGACCTGGGGTTTCAGGAGCCTGAGGCCACCGTTGCCACCGTCGATGGGGGAGCGTGCGCTCACGCTTCTCGCCGGAGCCTCAAGGCCATGAAGCGCGAGCTTCTGGCCGCGGCCCCTACCCATGAGGCGACGCGGCGGGCGCGGTGGTCGGAGGTTACCCTCACCTTCGACCAGACCGACCACCCGTCGTGCGTTGCCCGGGGAGGACAGATCGCGATGGTGGTTTCCCCCACCGTTTACAATGTGAAGTTGGGGCGTGTCCTCGTGGACGGGGGTGCAGCCCTCAACATCCTCTCCCCCGCAGCCTTTGATGCCATCAAGGCCCCGGGGATGGTGCTCCGACCGTCCCAGCCGATCATTGGCGTGACGCCGGGGCACACCTGGCCGCTGGGTCATATCGACCTCCCGGTCACCTTCGGTGGTTCCGCCAACTTCCGCACGGAGCGGGTGGACTTCGATGTGGCAGACCTCAGTCTGCCCTACAACGCGGTCCTGGGGAGGCCCGCGTTGATGAAGTTCATGGCGGCGGTCCACTACGCCTATCTCCAGATGAAGATGCCGGGCCCCGGTGGCCCCATCACCGTCCATGGCGACCTCAAAGTTGCGCTTGCTTGTATGGAGCAGCGCGCGGACCACCTCGCCGTGGCGTCCAAGCCCGCGGGTGGCGACGAGAGGCTCAGCACCTCCGTCCCGCCCGCCCCAAGGCAGCGGATGGTCACGTGCGACGAGGTCCCGGTCAAGGAGGTTGCCCTGGGCGACGGCCCGTCCAAGACCACACGGATCGGTGGTCTTCTGGACGACAAATAGGAAGACGCGCTCGTCTTCTTCCTGCGGGCAAACGCCGACGTCTTCGCCTGGAGACCGGCGGACATGCCCGGGGTCCCCAGGGAGGAGATCGAGCACCGTCTCGCCGTGTGGCCGGGCGCAAGGCCGGTCCGGCAGAAAGTGCGGCGGCAGGCCCCGGAACATCAAGCCTTCATCCGCGAGGAGGTGGCGCGACTTCTGGAGGCCGGATTCATCCGTGAGGTCATCCATCCGGAGTGGCTGGCGAACCCGGTCGTCATTCCCAAGGCGAACGGCAAGCTTCGGATGTGCATCGACTACACCGACCTCAACAAGGCATGTCCTAAGGACCCTTACCCCCTGCCACGCATAGATCAGATTGTCGACTCCACCGCGGGGTGCGACCTTTTGTGTTTTCTAGATGCATACTCTGGTTATCATCAGATTCGCATGGCTAGGGAGGACGAGGAGAAAACTGCATTCATTACCCCCATAGGAACTTATTGTTATACGACAATGCCTTTCGGGTTAAAGAATGCAGGTCCTACTTTTCAACGTACTACTCGAATCTCTTTGGGTAGCCAGATAGGACGCAACGTTGAGGCCTATGTTGATGACTTGGTTGTGAAGACACGCAACCAAGAGACCTTGCTCTCGGATTTAGCGAAAACTTTCAAAAGTCTCCGTTCCGCCCGCATAAGGCTGAACCCCGATAAGTGCGTGTTCGGCGTGCCTGCGGGCAAGCTTCTCGGGTTCTTGATCTCTGCCCGAGGCATCGAGGCCAACCCCGAGAAGATACGGGCTATAGAGCGGATGCGCCCCCCCAGCAAGCTTAGGGATGTGCAGTGCGTCACCGGCTGCATGGCCGCCTTAAGTCGGTTCATATCGAGGCTGGGAGAGAAGGCGCTACCCCTATTTAAGCTCCTCAAACGCTCCGGGCCGTTTACCTGGATGGAGGAGGCTGAGCGGGCCTTCACTCAGTTGAAGGCGTACCTCAGTTCTCCCCCAGTCCTGGTCGCCCCGGAGCCAGATGAGCCGTTGCTACTCTACCTGGCGGCAACCCCGCAGGTGGTTAGCGCGGCGTTGGTCGTGGAGCGCGATAAGGACAACCCTCACTCCGCGCGCCCCCACCCTGTGTCGACTCGACCCGGGAGAGAGCAGGGGGGAGAGGCCCCCTCGCCGACTTTGTAGCGGAGTGGACCCCGGCTCCCGAGTCCGTCTCCGCCCCCGAGGCCAGCCCGGGCCCCTCGCAGCTGCCTCACACCACCTACTGGGTGATGCAGTTCGACGGCTCCCTGTCCCTTCAGGGAGCCGGTGCGGGGGTCACTTTGACCTCGCCGAGCGGAGACGTCCTCAGATACCTGGTCCGCCTCGACTTTCGGACGACCAACAACATGGCGGAGTACGAGGGACTCCTTGCGGGACTCAGGGTGGAGGCTGGACTGGGGATCCGCCGCCTCCTGGTGTTAGGCGACTCCCAGTTGGTCGTTAACCAGGTCTGTAAGGAGTACCAGTGCTCTGACCTGCAGATGGGCGCCTACGTCCGCAAGGTGCGGCATATGGAGCGCCATTTCGACGGGATAGAGCTTCGGCACGTGCCCAGGCGGGATAACGCGGTCGCCAACGAACTCTCAAGGCTCGCTTCCTCGCGAGCCCAGACCCCACCGGGCGCCTTTGAAGAAAGGCTTGCCTAGCCGTCGGCGCGACCCGACCCCCTAGGGGAGACGGACGCGCCTGAACGGCCCCCGAGGCCCGTCGGAGTCCAGGCCTCGGGACCCGAGGGGAGCGCTCCCAGCTCCCCTAGATTGATTGCTTGGATCGCTGAGATCCAGGCGTACCTCGCAGATAAGACTCTACCCGAGGACCGCGAAGGGAGTGAACGCGTCCGTCGCATCTCCAAGCGCTACGTGCTGGTGGAAGGGACCCTCTATCGGCGCGGGGCTAACGGAGTCCTCCTGAAGTGCATTCCTTGGGAACAAGGCGTCGAGCTTCTCGCCGATGTCCATGAAGGCGAGTGCGGAGCCCACTCCACCTCACGCACCTTGGTTGGCAAGGCCTTTCGCCAGGGTTTCTATTGGCCGACGGCTCTCAACGATGCGGTCGACCTGGTCCGGCGGTGCAGGGCGTGCCAGTTCCACGCCAAGCAAACCCACCAGCCGGCCCAGGCCCTGCAGACCATACCTCTTTCGTGGCCGTTTGCTGTCTGGGGGCTCGATATCCTGGGTCCGTTCAGGCGGGCCCCGGGCGGGTTCGAGTATTTGTATGTCGCTGTCGACAAGTTCACTAAGTGGCCCGAGGCTTATCCGGTCATCAAGATCGATAAGCACTCTGCGCTTAAATTCATCAGGGGCATCACTGCTCGGTTCGGGGTGCCTAACCGTATCATTACGGATAACGGCACCCAGTTCACTAGTGAGCTTTTCGGCGACTACTGCGAAGACATGGGCATCAAGCTCTGCTTCGCCTCGCCCGCCCACCCCAGAAGCAACGGCCAGGTGGAGCGCGCCAACGCGGAAATCCTGAAGGGCCTCAAAACCAAGACCTTCAACATCCTCAAGAAGCACGGCGACTCGTGGATCGAGGAGCTGCCAGCGGTGCTCTGGGCGAACCGAACCACGCCAAGCCGAGCAACCGGGGAAACGCCTTTCTTCCTCGTCTACGGCGCGGAGGCGGTCCTCCCGTCTGAGCTCACCCTGAGGTCTCCTCGGGTCACCATGTATTGCGAGGCTGATCAAGATCAGCTTCGCTGAGACGACCTCGACTATCTGGAAGAGCGAAGGCGGCGCGCGGCCCTCCGAGCCGCGCGCTACCAACAGAGCCTGCGGCGCTACCATCAGCGCCACGTCCGGGCCCGATCACTCTGCGTCGACGACCTCGTCCTACGCCGCGTCCAAACGCGTGCTGGACTGAGCAAGCTCTCACCAATGTGGGAGGGTCCATATCGAGTGATCGGCGTCCCCCGGCCGGGCTCGGTTCGGTTGGCCACGGGCGACGGCACAGAGCTGCCTAACCCGTGGAACATCGAGCATCTTCGTCGCTTCTACCCCTGATGGGGGTCGGGTGTCATGTCTCGGGCTCGGGCCAACCCCGCACCCTCCCCGGGCGTGCAGGGTTGGCCGGGGGCTACCACATGCATATACTTATCTTTTTTCTCTTCCGTATTTCAATAAAAGCACTTTCGATTTACCTGAGGACTGTGTCTGTGCCGTCGTTTCCTTTTGAAGAATCTTGGCTTGAATCAGTACGCTCGTGCTCGACTTCGCCCTCGGTGGCCCGGGCCGGCTAAAACCGCCAAATGGGGCCCAGAACCGAGCCGTGCCCCGGGGCGTGGTGAACTCCGGGGGGGAATCGGCAAAGGCCCACAATCGGGTCCTCCTAACCCTCGGTCACCGCGCTCCCGGCCTGGCCAGTCTCGACACGCGGATCTCCCCAGGCACTAGCTCCGACCCGCGCCGTTTGAGGCTGGGACCTGGGCACGAGCCCTTGTTCAAGCCAAGACACAGAAGGACCGCGGCACAGACCACCCTCGTCTCGTACGCACAACAAACATGACTGACATAGAAATTTCCTCTTTATTTGATTGCAGATTAAACCAGTTTATACAAGAAGGGGGCTCAAAAGCCTCGGAAGAAGAAGGAAAAATTATTAAAATTGGCGGGGGCCTGGGGGCTCACTCCGACGCGCCCGGGTCACCGGCCTCGTCGTCGCTGTCGTCCGCACCGTCCTCGCCGTCCTCCTCGTCGGAGTCGAGGGCGAACGCGAGCCGAGGGGCCGTACCCTCGAAGCTGTGGACGATGTGGTCGGCGGCGTCCCGGACCTGCGCGCGCGCGCCGTCCTCGGTTCCGGGAGGGAACTCTTCCAGCGCTGCCCACAGGGAGAAGTCAAGGTCTCTGGCCTGGTAGCTTGCCAGTACGAGCTCCACCGCCCCCCGGGCGAGGTCCCTCGAGGATGACTTGATCGTCTCCTCGAGCTCCTCGGGGAGCCGTTCGAGGGCCCCGGCCATCTCCGAGAGGCGCTGGGCGAGGCCCCCCTGGTTGGCGACGTACTTCGCGTACCGCCCGCCCCAGAGGCCCGCCTGCCGCCCGGCGCGGTCTAGACGGGAGACGGCGTCCCGAAGCATGCCGGGCCCTACCTCGTTCGCCAAGCGGAGGGCCTCCACCTCCCCGGTGGATGAGTCAAGCGCGCCCTGCAGCTCGGCGACAGTGTGCTCGGCGGCTGCGAGGCGGGCGGCTAGGTCGCCGTGGCCCGCGGCCGCCCCGCCGCTGTGCGCTCTCGCGTCCAGCTCCTTCGCCCGCGCCTCGAGCTCAGCGGCCCGCTGGTCCAGCGCGGCCCTCTCGGCGCGGGCGCCTTCCAGATTACGGCGCGCCTGCTCCTCCCGCGCCGCCTCGCGGAGGAACAAGCTGTCCGCCAGCCGCTGCGCCGCGGCCTCGGCCTCCTCGAGAGCTCGCCCCCGCTCGGTGAGCGCGTCCTCGCGGAGGCGGAGTGCGGACTCCTCTTCGGCGGAGGCGGCCTCGTGCGCCGCCAGCGTTGCCTCCCGGGTGGCGACGGCGGCCTCGCGGTCCGCCAGGGCGCTCTCCTTCGCGTCCAGGGCGCGGGCGCGCTCCTCCAGCGCCGTGACGCGAGCCTCAAGGGCCTCTTCGCGCTGGCGGGACGCCGCCTCGTTCTCCGCCGCCCGCCGCTCCCGGGCAGCGGCGGCGTCGAGGACTCCCCGGGCGGCGTCGAGCTTCTCCTCTAGCTCCGCCGCCCGGCTCCCGTATTGGAGGCGGAGGTCGTCCCGCGCCTCGTCGAGCACGGCGGTGGCGATGAGGGCGGTCTCCCGCTCCTCCTCTACCTCCCTGGCGATCTCCGCCAGGTCCCTACGACGGGCCTCGAGCTGTGAGGCGTGCCGGCGGTGTGCCTTGCGGCCCGCCTCCACCATGGCCTCCACCGAGCGCCGCCCCTCCTCGACGCGCGCCCACGCCGCGTCGAGCTCCGCCCGCTCCGCCTGCAGGGCCTCCATCTGGGCACTTAGCCCGTCCAGCACCGTGCTGTTCGCGGTGGCCAGGGCCTGCAGGAGGGGCTCCGCGCTCAGCGGGGTAGCGGAAGGCAAAGGGGAGAGCCGCCTCGGTGTGGGTGCCGCGCGGCTCGGCCCGCCGATCGGCGTGCCGGACTCGGGGGCGTCCCCCGAAGCTGGCTCGTCCCGAGCGTCGCCCGGGGCGTCGGGCCCGAGCGGCGCGCCCGCGGCCTCGTCGTGGATGGCCTCGGAAGTCGTCGTCGCCTCGGGCGGAGTCGGGTCGGGGGCTTGGCAGGCTGCCTGGCGTGCACGCGCCGCCTCTGCCTCCCGGGCGGACTCCTCGGCCCGGCGGAGTCTGGCCTCCTCCCGAGCGGCCTCCTCGGCCTGGCGAACCCGGGCGGCCTCCCGGGCAGCCTCCTCGGCTTCCCGGAGGCGGTCCGCGGCTTCCCGTCGGTCAGCCTCCCGCCTCCGGGCCTCCGCGGTCGCCGTCTCCTCGGCCTCGGACCGGCCGGACTTGGAATGGCGTGGGGGGCGCGACGGGATCTCGCTGAGGCAGAAGAAAAACCAAAGACAAAAAGAAACGGGTGAGTAAAAACTCGCCTTGGGGAGTAGATACGGCCGCAGTGGGCGTGGGAACGAACCTGCGGGGAGGTCGGCTGAACGACCACCTCGGGGGCGAGATGAGGCTCCCCCGGCATGGCTCGCTCTCCCCCATCTTGCGGAGCCGTTTCTTCCTTCGCTCCCCCTCGGGCTGCGGCGCCGGCACGGCACCCTCTGGGCGCCTGCTGCTGGCACGCACCGCCCCGCCCCCTCGGGGAGGAGATGGGGGAGGAGTACCTCCCTGCTTCCTCTTCCCCCTGGCGTCGGCGGGGCGGCTGCCCCCCGGGCCCCCGTCGCGGGGCCCAGAAGCACGACCCCCTCCCGGGGTAGATTGTTCCCCCCTGCGGCTCCCGCCCGCGCCATCGTGGCCTCGGGGGGCCCGTTCCCCCGACGCCCCGACCACCTGCATGATGGCCAGGATGTTGGCGCGCTCTGGGTCGCAGCAGAGGGGGAGGACCCCTTGGGGGATGAGGGATGCCTCCACGGAGCTGAGATTCAGCACCCGTTGGACCACCATCCTGAAGTCCTCGGGGTCCCAGTCCCATTTTCGCCCCAGGTGGGTCCTCACGTGGTCCTCGGGCCCGGTGTACTCCCAGGCGCCTCGGGCGCGCCGCTGGAGCGGCGCGATCCGGCGACGAAGGTAGTCGCCGAACACCATGGCCCCCGTGAGCCCTTGGGATCGCAGACCCGCCAGGCGGTCAAGAACGGCGTCGTAGCCGTCCCCCAGATCCACCGCCGCCCGCCAGCTGGAGGCCTGCGCCGGGGGCTGGCTCGGGAGTCGGAGGCGCGCTTCGTCGGCGAGGGGGGTGTAGAACCAGTCGCTCTTCCAGTCGTCCCACTTCTTGCGGAGGACGCAGGGAATGTAGCGGTTCAGCACCTGCCCCCGCGGCTGGAAGTAGCAGCCACCGACTGCCGTCGGCGGCGACACCGGCTGCACGGTGAAGAACCACCGGAACAGCCGGAGAGATGGGCGCACCCCGATAAACATCTCGCACAGGTGTGCGAAGATGGCCAACGTCATTATCGCGTTGGGGGTGAGGTGCGCCATCTGGAGATCATAAAACTCCAGAATATCCATGAAGAAAATAGAGAATGGCGGGACCAGCCCCGCCATTGCGAAAGAGAGGAAGAAGACGGACCGCCCCGGGTAGTCTGGCGCCGGGCGTCCCTCGCCCAGCGTGACCACCTCCCGGCCGGTGGCAGATTCCGGCATGAATCGGCGCGGCAGCCCGGCCTGCCTCTCGCTTGTAATGCGGGAAGGCGGCAGCACGCTACCGTCGAGCGGTGCGGAGCCCCGTGCCATGGCGCCGGCGGAGGAGGAGCTTGAGAGCGAGCGCGTGCGGCAAGGATAGGGCACAGGAAACGAAGAGTTAGGTCACCAGTGGCGAAGGCAAGGGGAAGAATGGCGAGAGGAAGGAAACGAATCCCTTCCTCGGCGTCTTTATACCCTTGCCAACGCTATGCCCGGCTCCTCGCTTCCTGCGCCCACTACCTCGCCCCCTCGTTTCTCGCGCCCACACCTCCACTAACCCCACTCGCCCGTTTGCGGCGCACGCGGCAGACGTGCGGCCGCGGCGGTTGAGTTGGGGCAGATCGTGCGCGCATTAACTGCGCTCGCCGACCGTGCAAAATGCCATCATCATATCCCCAGGCGAAACGAACCGGCTCGTCCCGATTCCCGCGCTGCTCGAGTGATGTAGCGGTCTTAAAGAGGCCGCTCATCATTATCGGTCGGCTTTTCTCTTGCCGACGCGTGCGATTCGCAACCGTTGGGTTTCTGCCCGCCTGAAGGGACCGGCCCCACCTGTCATCGGGCCTAAGGAGTGGCGTCACGCCCGAGCGCTTCCCTCGAGGGGGGCGGTCGCCCTGGCGTAACGCCGGGGGCTACTGTCGGTGACATGGGACCGGGGGTATCATGACTAGAGGCTGGAGCAGTCGCGGTCACCCACGTGGCCCGACCCCCTCGGGAGGGTCGGGCCCGAGGGTGACGTGGCCACTCCTCCCTCTGTCTCCCCGAGGGGTCGGGCCGCTCCCGTTTCGGCCCCGAGGGCTGGGGCGCCCCGACCCCCTGTGATTTTGGCGCCACGTGTGCGGGTTAGGTGAGCACAGCAGGGCTCACCTAACCGCATTTATAGCGGATCAGACGAGCACGCCACGCCGCATTTAATGCGGCGCAACGCACGCTTATCCGGTCCGTGACCGGTCGCGGTGTGTGACCGGTCACAGACCGGTCAGATCGCGGGTTAGGTAGCGACAGGCGGCCTGTGGCACGCCTCGCCCCGTCCCGTCAGAATGATGAGAGCCTCCTGGCTCTCGTCCCTAGCCGGAGTCGGCAAGCTAACTCCTGGAGTTGGTATGTCAGTCCCGGTCAAATCCATTCCAGACTTCAGCGCAAGCATGGCAAGGAAGTCGCTTGCCGTTTAATGAAGGTTGAAACGGGCGTCCACCGGGAGAGCTGGCGAGCGGGGCAGGAGGCGTGCACCGTGCCTGTCATAGGTCACTTCCGGCTGTAGACTAGCCCTCATTGTAAAAAGAATGTTTCTTTTCTTAGGGAGCTTGAGGCCCATGTGGTGACCCCTTGCCAGATAAAAGGAGGCCCAGGCCTAGGAAAGGAGAGAGAGGACTCCAACGAGTACGCTCTGGAGATCGAACTCTCTTTGTATTGTTGGAGACCCTCAGATCCACCAGAACACAGGAGTAGGGTGTTACGCTTCTCAGCGGCCCGAACCTGTCTACGTCGCCCGCGTCTTATGCGTTCCCTCTCTCGCTGACGTTCCTCAGATCGAGGGCGAAGAACCTCACTTAGCGCCCCCGACCGAACCGGCAAAGGGGGGCCCGCGCGGTCTCCCGGTGAGGAGCCCCTTGCTCCGTCAACAGCGATTGCTTTGCTTGGGAGTATTCTGAGATGCCAGGACTTAGCCGATCGATTGTTGAACATCGGCTTCCTATCAAACCAGGATATCGGCCATATAAGCAACCACCTAGGCGATGTAAAGCCGATATGTATGATGCGATTAAAGCTGACATTACTCTTTTATATGATGCTGGTTTTATTCGTCCATGCCGATATGCTGAGTGGGTTTCTAATATAGTTCCGGTGATTAAGAAAAATGGCAAGCTTAGGGTCTGCATCGATTTCAAAGATTTAAATAAGGCTACCCCTAAGGATGAATATCCAATGCCGATTGCCGATCAATTGGTAGATGCTGCTTCAGGGCATAAAATTATAAGTTTTATGGATGGTAATGCTGGATATAATCAGATTTTAATGGCAGAAGAAGACATTCACAAGACTGCTTTTAGGTGTCCTGGTGCAATCGGCTTGTATGAGTGGGTTGTCATGACTTTTGGATTGAAAAGTGCTGGAGCTACATATCAGAGAGCCATGAATTATATCTTTCATGATCTGATCGGCTTATTGGTTGAAATTTATATTGATGATGTAGTGGTGAAATCTAAAGAGATTATTGATCTTATAGCCGATCTAAGAAAAGTATTTGAGAGAACAAGGAAATATGGCTTAAAGATGAATCCTACTAAGTGTGCTTTTGGTGTATCGGCTGGACAATTTTTGGGTTTTCTTGTACATGAGAGGGGTATTGAAGTGCCACAAAGGAGTATTAGTGCAATACAGAAAATCCAACCTCCAGAAGACAAGAAACAGTTGCAATCCTTGATCGGCAAGATAAATTTTATCAGAAGATTTATTTCTAGTTTGTCTAGGAGATTAGAGCTTTTCACGCCTTTACTCAGACTTAAAGCCGATCAGGAGTTTACATGGGGGGCAGAGCAACAGAAGGCTTTGGATGATATTAAGAAGTATTTAAGTTCTCCTCCAGTTTTAGTTTCTCCAAAGAAAGGGGTGCCTTTCAAGTTATATTTGTCAGCTGATGAGAGGTCAATCGGCTCGATCTTAATCCAGGAGTTCGAAGGTAAAGAGAGGGTAATCTTTTATTTAAGCAGAAGACTTTTGGATGCAGAGACCAGGTATTCTTCGGTGGAGAAGTTGTGCTTATGCTTGTATTTTTCATGTACAAAGTTGAGGCATTATTTGTTATCCAATGAATGTACTATAATTTGCAAAGCCGATGTGATCAAATATATGCTATCAGCTCCAGTATTGAAAGGAAGGGTTGGAAAGTGGATTTATGCCTTAACAGAATTCGATCTCAAGTATGAGTCACCTAAAGCTATTAAGGGGCAAGCTATAGCCGATTTTATTGTCGAACATCGAGATGACTCGATCGGCTCAGTGGATATTCTACCTTGGACATTATTTTTTGATGGATCGGTTTGCACTCATGGTTGTGGCATCGGTTTGGTTATCATATCACCAAGAGGGGCGAGTTTTGAATTTGCTTATACTATCAAGCCATATGCTACAAATAATCAAGCTGAGTATGAGGCAGTTCTCAAAGGTTTGCAACTTTTGAAGGAGTTTGAAGCTGATGCTATTGAAGTCATGGGTGATTCATTGTTGGTAATTAGTCAACTGGCCGGGGAATATGAATGCAAGAGTGATGTATTGATGGCTTATTATGAAAAGTGTCGGGCATTAATAGATGAGTTTCGGCTGGTGACATTGAGATATGTTCCTCGGGAGCAGAATTTAGAGGCTAATGCTTTGGCTCAGGGGGCATCGGGATACAAGCCGATGGTGACAGATGTTGAGATGGGGATTGTTACAATTGCAGCCGATGATTGGAGGTATGATGTGTTTCATTATTTGAAGAATCCTTCTCAATCGGTTTCAAGGAAATTGAGGTATAAGGCTTTGAGATATGTCTTGTTAGATGATGAATTGTATTATCGGACGATTGATGGGGTGTTGCTCAAATGTCTAAGTGCTGATCAAGCCAAAGTTGTGATGGGAGAAGTTCATGAAGGTATTTGTGGTACTCATCAATCGGCTCATAAAATGAAGTGGTTGCTTCGAAGAGTTGGGTATTTTTGGCCGACAATGTTGGAGGATTGCTTTAGATATTACAAGGGATGTCAAGATTGCCAGCAATTTGGATCAATTCAGAGAGCGCCAGCATCGGCTATGAATCCAATAATCAAGCCATGGCCGTTCAGAGGCTGGGGAATTGATATGATCGACCAGATCAATCCACCATCGAGCAAAGGACATAAGTATATATTGGTGGCAACCGATTATTTTACAAAGTGGGTGGAAGCAGTTCCATTGAAAAAAGTTGATTCCGGGGATGCAATTCAGTTCGTTAAAGAGCATATTATATACCGATTTGGTCTTCCACAAACAATTACAACTGATCAAGGATCTATTTTTGTGTCAGATGAGTTTGTTCAATCTATGGAGAGTATGGGAATCAGATTGTTGAATTCTTCACCATATTATGCGCAAGCTAATGGGCAGGCAGAAGCATCTAACAAAAGCTTGATTAAGTTGATTAAGAGAAAGATTGCCGATTTTCCAAAGCAGTGGCATAACCGATTGGCTGAGGCGTTATGGTCTTATCGGATGGCTTGTCATGGATCAATTCAAGTTCCTCCATATAAGTTAGTTTATGGGCATGAAGCAGTGTTGCCATGGGAGTATGTCATCGGCTCAAGGAGGATTGATTTACAAGATGAATTGACAATCGATGACTATCATAATCTTATGGTAGATGAGTCAGAAGACTTGGTTCAATCCAGAATGTATGCTTTACAGAAGATAACAAAAGATAAGGAGCGTGTTGCGTGACATTATAATAAGAAGGTTGTACCAAAATCTTTTGAGGAGGGAGAATTGGTTTGGAAATTGATTCTGCCGATTGGAACTCGTGATAATAAGTTCGGCAAATGGTCACCAAATTGGGAAGGACCTTTTCGGATTTACAAATCCGTCTCTAAAGGAGCTTATATGCTACAAGGGCTTGATGGAGAAATATTTGGAAGAGCTCTTAATGGAAAATATTTGAAAAAGTATTACCCGAGTGTTTGGATTAATTCATGATTCGGTTGTGTCTTGCCGATGCGTGATAGCCGATGTGTTGACATCGCCTTTAGATGGCCGATATAAGTTATATCGCCCTTAGTATAATTTTCTTAGTATAATCGGTTGTTTCATGGTATTTTTCTACGCCGATTGTAATTTTGTGATGTTTTGATCTCCATAACAAAATTAGGGGGCATATATATATATATCACATCATTGAGAGTTTCACAGCAAAATTTCAAAGTACAAATACAAGTATGGAATTTCAAAGCAAAAATACAAGTATGGAGTTTATATTATCATCGGCGGATTCATGTTACAAGTTTTTGGATAGCCGATATGGCCCTTTGCCTAATTTGTTCTATTTCTTCTATGGCTTGGGCATCGGGTGCATCACTTCCTGGGATGACTTTCATGGATTTGTTTAGATCGGCTAAGTGTCTGATCGAGGACTTCAGCTTGGATTTTTGTTCTTCAATGGCTCTTGGTAAATCGGCAAGCTTCTGTTCTTCCAGTGATAACTCAGCGTTGCAGGCTTCTAATTCAGCCAGTAGTTCAATCTTCTTATTCTTTAGCCGATCTATATTGCTTTGGATAGAACTTGGCCCAGATATCATCTGATCAAGTTTGGCTTTTTCCTCGTTTATGAATTGCCGATTGGCATGGATGGTTGTCTCAAGATCTTTTCGCTCTCGCCTATCGGCTATCCTCTGTCTTGCTCTTTCCAGCTTGTGACGATATTGTTCAAGGAAAACTGCTGGAGAGATGATTTTGGCTGCATCGTCTGGGATCTGATCTTGAATGTCTTCAAATCTTGCTCTAATTGATCCACAGTTGACAACCAAAGCATCAAGGGAACCTTCAAGCCGATGAGCAATATCCTTGAGGGTAGCTTTTAAGTCATCGGCTATAGGAGCAGTAGCCTTGCTGGATGTTTCTTCCTCTTCATCCATGAATTGCCTAATATCAAAGGAGAACATGTCGGCTAAGGCCTGAAAGAGACATGATTGTTTGTCAATAGAATATTAATGGCCGATTTATATTTTTGATACAAATACTTACAGGAATAGGAGGAATCGGCTGGTCTTCAATGTGGTGACTGTCTTTAGCCGATGGAGTATGTTCACTTGAATCATGATGAATAGGAGTTGGAGAGCGGATCGGCTGAAATATAAAATGAGTTAATACTTGATGAAATAAGATTTAAACAAAGTTTTGAAGGAAGTGTTACCGATGGAGGCGGTGCAGGTTTCTTTTTGGCAGCCGATTTCTTTTTCTACAAAAGAAGAGTTAACGCTGAGATCCAACCACCAACTGGCAACATATAGTTGAAGCCTTAGTCAACAAAAAGCAATTCCCTCTAGGCAAATACCTCCTGGGTTATCTATACCAAGTTTTGAATAACGCATCGGCTAAGCTTGCCGTCAACTCAACAATCGGCACAGGTGGACCTTGGTGGCTATTGCAGTTATGGCTTAACCTCCAAACAATCAAAGTTGCCAAGAGACCAGCCTTGCCCGAAGCTGATTTTCCTTTGGTTGAGCCGACCAAAGATGACGACGGAGATGAAGTCACAACCAGAAGATGTATGTCGTTTGGAGAGGCAGCATCTTCATATCCCGGATCAGAATTATCAGCTGAACTCTTCGTCGACTGGTTCGGCAACTTTTATGATGGATTTCCAAAAGATTCTAGAAATTGGTTTGCATATGAATTCTCTGCAGATTTTGAACTGCCAGCCGATTTCAGATTTGATGAAATAAACTCTGAAAAATTTGAGAAGTCCAGAGAAATCTTTACAACAGCTATCACCCCCTGTATCCTTCCTGTTGGCATCCATCAAGGCAGGAACATCCAGATATCTTGTGAATTCTACCACCCTATGAGCGCTGCCAGACAACTGGGAATGGGACAGATGCCAATCGGCTTGTTCTTCTCAGGAAAAATCCAAGCCAGAGGAGAAATCTCATCGGCTCTGATGATGGACAGATTATTAAGCATAGAAGGACCTCCCCTTGGAAGTTTGGAAAACATTGAGTTGGCTATGCTAAGGAGCTCTACTTTTGATCAATGGTGGATTGAATGGAAGAAACATCTTTTTCACCAATCGGCTTCCATGTATCTGACTGACATCATTCCAGACATGGTTCCACAGGTAAACATACTTCTTTTATTGATAGCCGATTTCCTTTAGAAAATAGCTTAACTCCTTTTCTTCTTGTATTCGCAGACCACAGAGTCTTCTCCTCCTCATGTCAGCAACAACGGAGCCAATATTAATTATGCTGCCGGAATTCTCCCCAATGGTGGTGGATTAGCCCCTTCAATCATCGGCTACAACGCTCCCAAAACATCTTCCCTACTCCAAGGGCAAACACGTGAGCCGATTCCCTCTGAAGCTGGCAAGAGGAAAAGGACCAAGTCATCGGCTATCCCTCCACCGGCTACAAAGAAGAAAGCCACCAAAAAACAGAAAAACTATGATCCAGATGAAGAAGATATAGAAAAAGCCATCGATGAAGCAGCTGCCGAGCTGAGTGAAACAGTAGAAGAAACTCCAACAATCAGTATCCCTATTCCTCAGCAAACTTCACCAACGCCGATCCACAAGACATATCAACCTCGGGTATGTACTTTGTACTCTTAGTCCTTTCATAACTTTCTTTGCCGATCTCAGCGTTAACTCTTCTTTTGTAGAAAAAGAAATCGGCTGCCAAAAAGAAACCTGCACCGCCTCCATCGGTAACACTTCCTTCAAAACTTTGTTTAAATCTTATTTCATCAAGTATTAACTCATTTTATATTTTAGCCGATCCGCTCTCCAACTCCTATTCATCATGATTCAAGTGAACATACTCCATCGGCTAAAGACAGTCACCACATTGAAGACCAGCCGATTCCTCCTATTCCTGTAAGTATTTGTATCAAAAATATAAATCGGCCATTAATATTCTATTGACTAACAATCCTGTCTCTTTCAGGCCTTAGCCGACATGTTCTCCTTTGATATTAGGCAATTCATGGATGAAGAGGAAGAAACATCCAGCAAGGCTACTGCTCCTATAGCCGATGACTTAAAAGCTACCCTCAAGGATATTGCTCATCGGCTTGAAGGTTCCCTTGATGCTTTGGTTGTCAACTGTGGATCAATTAGAGCAAGATTTGAAGACATTCAAGATCAGATCCCAGACGATGCAGTCGAAATCATCTCTCCAGCAGTTTTCCTTGAACAATATCGTCACAAGCTGGAAAGAGCAAGACAGAGGATAGCCGATAGGCGAGAGCGAAAAGATCTTGAGACAACCATCCATGCCAATCGGCAATCCATAAACGAGGAAAAAGCCAAACTTGATCAGATGATATCTGGGCCAAGTTCTATCCAAAGCAATATAGATCGGCTAAAGAATAAGAAGATTGAACTACTGGCTGAATTAGAAGCCTGCAACGCTGAGTTATCACTGGAAGAACAGAAGCTTGCCGATTTACCAAGAGCCATTGAAGAACAAAAATCCAAGCTGAAGTCCTCGATCAGACACTTAGCCGATCTAAACAAATCCATGAAAGTCATCTCAGGAAGTGATGCAGCCGATGCCCAAGCCATAGAAGAAATAGAACAAATTAGGCAAAGGGCCATATCGGCTATCCAAAAACTTGTAACATGAATCCGCCGATGATAATATAAACTCCATACTTGTATTTTTGCTTTGAAATTCCATACTTGTATTTGTACTTTGAAATTTTGCTGTGAAACTCTCAATGATGTGATATATATATATATGCCCCCTAATTTTGTTATGGAGATCAAAACATCACAAAATTACAATCGGCGTAGAAAAATACCATGAAACAACCGATTATACTAAGAAAATTATACTAAGGGCGATATAACTTATATCGGCCATCTAAAGGCGATGTCAACACATCGGCTATCACGCATCGGCAAGACACAACCGAATCATGAATTAATCCAAACACTCGGGTAATACTTTTTCAAATATTTTCCATTAAGAGCTCTTCCAAATATTTCTCCATCAAGCCCTTGTAGCATGTAAGCTCCTTTAGAGACAGATTTGTAAATCCGAAAAGGTCCTTCCCAATTTGGTGACCATTTGCCGAACTTATTATCACGAGTTCCAATCGGCAGAATCAATTTCCAAACCAATTCTCCCTCCTCAAAAGATTTTGGTACAACCTTCTTATTATAATGTCACGCAACACGCTCCTTATCTTTTGTTATCTTCTGTAAAGCATACATTCTGGATTGAACCAAGTCTTCTGACTCATCTACCATAAGATTATGATAGTCATCGGTTGTCAATTCATCTTGTAAATCAATCCTCCTTGAGCCGATGACATACTCCCATGGCAACACTGCTTCATGCCCATAAACTAACTTATATGGAGGAACTTGAATTGATCCATGACAAGCCATCCGATAAGACCATAACGCCTCAGCCAATCGGTTATGCCACTGCTTTGGAAAATCGGCAATCTTTCTCTTAATCAACTTAATCAAGCTTTTGTTAGATGCTTCTGCCTGCCCATTAGCTTGCGCATAATATGGTGAAGAATTCAACAATCTGATTCCCATACTCTCCATAGATTGAACAAACTCATCTGACACAAAAATAGATCCTTGATCAGTTGTAATTGTTTGTGGAAGACCAAATCGGTATATAATATGCTCTTTAACGAACTGAATTGCATCCCCGGAATCAACTTTTTTCAATGGAACTGCTTCCACCCACTTTGTAAAATAATCGGTTGCCACCAATATATACTTATGTCCTTTGCTCGATGGTGGATTGATCTGGTCGATCATATCAATTCCCCAGCCTCTGAACGGCCATGGCTTGATTATTGGATTCATAGCCGATGCTGGCGCTCTCTGAATTGATCCAAATTGCTGGCAATCTTGACATCCCTTGTAATATCTAAAGCAATCCTCCAACATTGTCGGCCAAAAATACCCAACTCTTCGAAGCAACCACTTCATTTTATGAGCCGATTGATGAGTACCACAAATACCTTCATGAACTTCTCCCATCACAACTTTGGCTTGATCAGCACTTAGACATTTGAGCAACACCCCATCAATCGTCCGATAATACAATTCATCATCTAACAAGACATATCTCAAAGCCTTATACCTCAATTTCCTTGAAACCGATTGAGAAGGATTCTTCAAATAATGAAACACATCATACCTCCAATCATCGGCTGCAATTGTAACAATCCCCATCTCAACATCTGTCACCATCGGCTTGTATCCCGATGCCCCCTGAGCCAAAGCATTAGCCTCTAAATTCTGCTCCCGAGGAACATATCTCAATGTCACCAGCCGAAACTCATCTATTAATGCCCGACACTTTTCATAATAAGCCATCAATACATCACTCTTGCATTCATATTCCCCGGCCAGTTGACTAATTACCAACAATGAATCACCCATGACTTCAATAGCATCAGCTTCAAACTCCTTCAAAAGTTGCAAACCTTTGAGAACTGCCTCATACTCAGCTTGATTATTTGTAGCATATGGCTTGATAGTATAAGCAAATTCAAAACTCGCCCCTCTTGGTGATATGATAACCAAACCGATGCCACAACCATGAGTGCAAACCGATCCATCAAAAAATAATGTCCAAGGTAGAATATCCACTGAGCCGATCGAGTCATCTCGATGTTCGACAATAAAATCGGCTATAGCTTGCCCCTTAATAGCTTTAGGTGACTCATACTTGAGATCGAATTCTGTTAAGGCATAAATCCACTTTCCAACCCTTCCTTTCAATACTGGAGCTGATAGCATATATTTGATCACATCGGCTTTGCAAATTATAGTACATTCATTGGATAACAAATAATGCCTCAACTTTGTACATGAAAAATACAAGCATAAGCACAACTTCTCCACCGAAGAATACCTGGTCTCTGCATCCAAAAGTCTTCTGCTTAAATAAAAGATTACCCTCTCTTTACCTTCGAACTCCTGGATTAAGATCGAGCCGATTGACCTCTCATCAGCTGACAAATATAACTTGAAAGGCACCCCTTTCTTTGGAGAAACTAAAACTGGAGGAGAACTTAAATACTTCTTAATATCATCCAAAGTCTTCTGTTGCTCTGCCCCCCATGTAAACTCCTGATCGGCTTTAAGTCTGAGTAAAGGCGTGAAAAGCTCTAATCTCCCAGACAAACTAGAAATAAATCTTCTGATAAAATTTATCTTACCGATCAAGGATTGCAACTGTTTCTTGTCTTCTGGAGGTTGGATTTTCTGTATTGCACTAATACTCCTTTGTGGCACTTCAATACCCCTCTCATGTACAAGAAAACCCAAAAATTGTCCAGCCGATACACCAAAAGCACACTTAGTAGGATTCATCTTTAAGCCATATTTCCTTGTTCTCTCAAATACTTTTCTTAGATCGGCTATAAGATCAATAATCTCTTTAGATTTCACCACTACATCATCAATATAAATTTCAACCAATAAGCCGATCAGATCATGAAAGATATAATTCATGGCTCTCTGATATGTAGCTCCAGCACTTTTCAATCCAAAAGTCATGACAACCCACTCATACAAGCCGATTGCACCAGGACACCTAAAAGCAGTCTTGTGAATGTCTTCTTCTGCCATTAAAATCTGATTATATCCAGCATTACCATCCATAAAACTTATAATTTTATGCCCTGAAGCAGCATCTACCAATTGATCGGCAATCGGCATTGGATATTCATCCTTAGGGGTAGCCTTATTTAAATCTCTGAAATCGATGCAGACCCTAAGCTTGCCATTTTTCTTAATCACCGGAACTATATTAGAAACCCACTCAGCATATCGGCATGGACGAATAAAACCAGCATCATATAAAAGAGTAATGTCAGCTTTAATCGCATCATACATATCGGCTTTACATCGCCTAGGTGGTTGCTTATATGGCCGATATCCTGGTTTGATAGGAAGCCGATGTTCAACAATCGATCGGCTAAGTCCTGGCATCTCAGAATACTCCCAAGCAAAGCAATCGCTGTATTCTTTCAAAAGCTTTAATAATGTAAGTTTGAATTCAGATGATAGATTCCTACTGATGAATGTCGGCCTAGGCTTATCTCCTGACCCAATGTCAACTTCTTCTAAGTCATCGGCCGACATGAAACCCTGACCAAGCTTACCATCAAGATCATCTACAGCATCTTTAGTATAGAAATCGAAACCCTCCACAGCACCCTCAAAGTAACAACTGGGGTTCTCCATCTCCAATTGGCTGTATACCACAATCAGACACTTTTAGATAATCTCCTTGCCAGATTTTTCCTGATAAGCAATCAATTCCATCCATCTCCCAAACAGATAAATCGGCATTAGCAACATGTACTGACCTGTCGGCTGGAACAACCTCTATCTTGTCACCTTGCCATTGGATTAAGCTCTGATGCATGGTTGAAGGAATACAACAATTAGCATGAATCCAATCCCTTCCAAGCAGTAAACTATATGAACCTTTCCCATCAATGACAAAAAATGTAGTAGGAACAGTCTTGCTGCCGATTGTCAATTCTACAGAGTCAGACAAGGTTAGCCGATGTAGTTGATTCCGATGAGAAGATATGTGAATCATTGTCGGATTCGGTTGATGAGCTTCATGAAGGTTCCCACGTACGGATTGAGTCCGAAACAGGGAATTGTATCTTTTAATTAGGATGTAATGTTAGTTTCCTAATAGATACTGTCGGTTAGAGTTTGTGTTAGGGAATTATCTTCAATATGAGTTGTAATAGAGATAAGAGTCGTGTCCGACAAGGACATATTGTGTAATTCTGGGTATAAATTAAACCCAGGTTCATGTAAAGAAAAAAACGAATCAATACAACTACTTCGGCGCATCGCCACCTTTACTCTTTCACTGTTTTCGACGAGTTCTTGCTTTCGAGTTGGGCTGCATCGGCTTCGATCTCCGACAAGAGGTAAAACTTGTTATGGCGGCTTGCGCTCTCGGGATCAGTGCTTCCATCTTTATGACACTCTGATCCTGTTTGTGTGAATCGTCGAGTTATCATATATATTGTATAATCTGAATTGATATCAATATGTAACTTAGATCGATTGATGTCTGTTTCATAGAAAAGCAACCGATAGGGTTATATATCGCTATTGATCTAGATTATATAATATATCTACCATCTCGAAAAGGTTTTCATCGACTTGATCATCTAGACATTATGTTTCTTTACATATTTGGTGCTGCATCAGTTAGGTTTGACCTACTAAATCATGTTTAGAACCATAGTTTCTAGCCTGTCTATGATTGCTAATAGAGATAGCGTCGGGGTTTCAGCCGATCTTACCTGGTTTAGTTATCTTGTTATCTTGATATATTAAATCTGCCCTTTATATCGAGATATTAACTTAGTAAAATATATTGAGCTTGTTGTCAAATTTGGTTAGGATCATCTTAACATTAGTTTGACAAGTTGTTTGATATATTTTGTTCATGATAATATCTCTGTATAAAGTAGTATCGGAGTACTAGCCGATACATGTTAGATTTACCCAATCGGCTATTCTATGAATGTGTATAATCTATGCTTTATAATATATTTAGACATAAGTGATTTATACTGTCTCGGTGCCCTATCCGATCTATCCCAATCACTTGGTTTAAATATATTCTAAGACTTATATTATATTTTGTTGATATCTACAGCCGATTGAGTAGATTTAGCTTTATCTTGCTTTATCTGTTATAGCCGATTTAATGCATCTTGCATCGGCTCAATGCGCAATGATATGTCATCGGCAAGCCAGCCGATCGGCTATCATTGGTGGATTTAACTGTGTTTTCTTTGTTTCCTATTGGTTGCAGGATCAAACCAATTGGCACGCCTAGAACCCGAAAGAAATATTTGGACCTGCACTGTAGTTAAGCAGATCTCCTAGGCCAGTGTGTGTTTTTTGCATCAACAGATTCATGGCAACCTCATCCCTTCATTCCAGCAAAACTGGAAAAACTCGCACTCCCAATGAGGGTCGTAAGAGTTGTCTTGATCGGCACGGTCTCGCGCTTGTTCTTCCCACCGTCGCTGGTATTTTCTGATTAGGACCTCTGAGGACTGATGAGGTCACTTGCCGGTCCGATGGCTATTGCCATCGGCCCTGTCTGCCCACACCATGTTAACTGGGAACGGGTGTCCTTCTATCTTCATCGGCTGCTTGGCTTCATCAATCTTGATCCTGCCTTGCTCGATGGCCGATTGAATCTACTGTCGGAAGATCTTGCATTCGTTGGTGTGATGCGAATATGTGTTGTGCCACTTGCAATATCTTCTCTTCTTGATTTCCTCGTCCGATGGCAGTACATGACCTACTGGCAACTGGATCTGCTTTTCTTGCAAGAGTAGATCAAATATTTTATCGGCCTTGTTGATGTCGAAGTCGTACTTGTCCTCTTTGTCGCCCTTCTTGGCCCATTGGCATGTTGTCGGCTTCTTCATCCGGGCCCACTCGGCCAGGTCAACATCAGCATCATCTTCATCGTCTTCGTCGGAAGCGTACTGATAGACAGTATTGACTTTCTTTGCAAACTTCTTCGCCTCCTAGAATCTTTGTTCATGGGCCGATACCCATTGCACTAGCTGAGCTAGGCTGTCGAATTCCTGAGATGAGAACCTTTCTCGTATCGGCCCCAATAGTCCTTGGAATGCCAGATCGGCCAGTTGAGAATTGGTCAAACTGAGGCTGTAACACCTATTCCTTATGTCCCTGAATCTTTGGATGTATTCTGGGACCAATTCATCAACCCATTGCCTGATGGCAGTGAGATCAGACAATTTCATCTCTTGTACTCCGTTGTAAAAGTATCTGTGAAACTGCTTCTCTAGATCTATCCATCCTCTGATGGAATTGCAGGGTAAAGAGGAAAACCATGTGAACGCTGACCCCGACAAAGACAGGGGAAAAAATCTCACCCTCAACGCCTCTATGGCCGATGCCTCCCCACATTGTGCTAGGAATCGGCTTACGTGCTCGTACGTAGAGACGTTGTCTTGCCCCAAAAATTTGGAGAAGTTCGGGATCTTGTATCGGTTCGGCAGTAGTACTCTGTCAAACTCCTCGAGATATGGATGCCGATATACTGTAGAACTTTCCTTGGGCTTCAAGCTGAACTGATATCGCATCACCTCGGCTATCATGTCGGCCCAGTATCCTGCAGGCTGATGTGGGAGGTCCTGGTGGTAAGACTGCTGCAGGCCTTCTGCCCGATACTGCCTAGGGGAGTACGGTTGGAAGTGATGGTTTAGATTTTGTGCGTCGTACTGCCCTGCGGTGTACTGCTGGTTGCCTTGCGGCGCGTTGTACGCAGCTGGTTGCGAAGGGTTGCCAGACATGGGGATTTGAGGTTGTCTGGCCGATGGTGGGTTGACAGGAACTTGCTGCATCGGCTCGATCACCGGTTGTTTCCCCTTCGTCCATTGTGCATATTGTTCCTCCGTGATGTGCTGAGGGCTTCCTCCCGTTTGCATGGTGAGGACCAGCGGCAAGGTTGATGTTGGTTGAGCCGATGGAAGTGGGATCGGCGCTGTCAGCTGTGGAGCCGCGCTCAGGTCGGTCCTCAAGGTCCGATAAGCAGGGAATTTGTTTTCTGGCAAGAAAATCGGCCCTTGAGGCTTGTACTGATGAATGGAACCATCTAAGACTGATTTGACCGTGTTGGTCAATGTGTTCACCAGGATTCCAGACTGGTTGAGTAGCGTAGAATGAACTGCGGAGTCGATTCGGTCTTGCAATGTCGGCGCAGCGTTTTCTTCGGTCTTGACGGCGTGGTCGTGTGCCGCCGCCGATGTGCTGGCTCCATCTCCAGGGCCCGGCATTACCATCTTACATTTTTGGATGAGGGTGCCTTGCCGAGTCCTAGAGTATGTCTGCAGGTACATATTTTGGAACTGCTCGACCAGCTTGTCCATCTCAGCTTTCTGCTCTTCATTGAGCTGGTCGACGGTCATGGAGACGACGTTCTCCTTGGAGATCTCACCCTGCTTTGATATCTTGCAGTGGTCTTCTTGTTGTCGCGAAGCTTGCGCTCTTGTGGTCCCACTGGGCGTGCCAAAAGCGTGTTGGCGTAGAATTTTGACCCACCTCGCGACGAAGCGGGTTCCACATTTCCACGGCGGCCTGGGAGATCTGCTTAACTCCAGTGCAGGTCCAATGGCTTGCCTAGGTGCGTATAGGGCGTGCCAGTTGATTTGATCTGCAATCAACAAGAATAAACAAGTAAACCATGTTAGAGACGATGGTCGATCGGCCGATAGGCCGATGTTGCATTGCGGGAGCCTAGCCAATAGGGCAAAGCTATATCGGCTTACTTGAGGTAATAATATGATGAACTAGATAAAATGAACCTAATCCCATCGGCCCATGTTAATATGCTTATAACAATTTAATGGAATCGGCTGATGAGGGTTACATAAAGATAAATACACTAGCTAATACTCTAGTGCGAACTTATACAAGTCCATCGGCCAATATAAATACACTAATCACAGATGTATCTGAGAACACCCTGTAACCAATATACTTATATTCACCAATCCGCCTGCATAAGTGGCAAATACATGCAAGAACATAGATGATCACATGCATTGGGCAAGACCGGCTGAAACCCCGGTGCTATCCTTAATTACGATCGAAAAACAGGCTTTGAATTAAACCTTGAAACACGACTAAGGTCGATAGCAACTCAGAGTGTAGATCGAGAATTAACACAAAGAAAATCAAGTCGTTGATCGCTTTTGGGGATGGTAGATGCCTTAGATAATCTAGACGAGCAAGCTAATTCGGTCATCGTCGGCAATAAACCCTAAAACGAGTTAGCCGCTAGCGAGATAGAATTAGAAAACCGCATCAAGATTATCTAACACACGATAAACGACGATCACATCGCCAGGGCTTAACGTGCCTAAAACGACACGTTAGCCCCGACGATGTAGATCGTCGGGTACGAGTTCTTACCTCTGCTCTGGGGAAGCAAGAACTCGCCGGGAGTTAACCTCTTGCGAGGGTTGGCGAAGCGCCGAAAGTAGATTAAACTTGTGTTCGTTTTGTTATGATTGATTGAGAGAGTTTCTATGTACAAACTACCGGGATATTTATACCCGAGATTACAACATGGTCCGTGTAGGACACGATCTTATCCCTAACTAACAAATAAGTCTTTGCGGCAGACTCTTGCCAAAATTTAGATCTAAACCTACTTAATTTACAAGATACAATTGCCTAAAACCGAGCCTTATCTCTATTTAGCAACCACCTTGAAGTTTATCTCGAGCCCAGACCAAGCCCATGCTAACTCTATCAACTTCCTGACTCTATCGGCCGATGGCTGTATTGAATCCGTATCGGCCGATACACCCTTTCTGCTATAGCCTCTTTTGGTCCGATATGCTCACCGAGTCCGATACAAGACCTAGTCCGACTCCAACTTGGCCCTTCTTCTCTGCGTCGGTTTTCTCTTTCCTCTCTGGTAGATTACGAAAATCTGCTGTTAACAGGTGGCTTCGTGGTTGAGCGGTGGAGTTAGGCTCACCTCAACGAGGACGTAGGAAACTGGCGAGTTTCTAAACCTTGGTAAAAAACTTCTTTGTCTCTTGTCCCTTTACTTATTGCATTTACTTTTGTGCAATTTACATTTCTAGAGACATACTTGAACCACTATCACCTTAGATTTGTAAAACATAACTTAATTGCTTAGGTAGACTTGTCCCTCACCAAGCCTAGCAATTTAGGTTAGTTTTGATTAGGTGTCATTTATTTTTAATCGTCCATTCACCCCCTCTAGTCGACATTTTGATCCTACAACATAGAAAAAAATATTAAAAATTTCCTCCTAATCCTTAATTAGAATGTTTGTACATCCATACATATGATCAGTCTACCCCTCTGATGGCTCCTTTCGCTCTGGTTTATTTCCTAGTGTTGTTGACTAGGATATATATTATATCTATAATACTATTATATTTATAATACAATAAAAAATATTACATCCCATGTTAACTATACTTTAATAAAAAAAGGAGATTGTATACTTCTTCCGTCATAAAACTAATGTTAAAATAGTTAGATTTCATATAGTACAACTAAAAAGAGATCACTAAGGTTACTATCAGTGTTACTGATAAGGTATACCTCATATACTTGGATTCGTAACACACTATAATACCGAATATTATATGGAAATGTATATTCAAATATAGGAATATGACAAATGAGAACGAAAACTCTTTCCATAGTAGAGTAGTTATCGGACTTCGACTCCTAAAAGGCAAAGTCTCGTCTATTATCCTATCAAGATTCTTCGAGTTCTACTTGGAGAGGAAGTTGTCAAGTCGTATAAATACAAAGATCCCTAGGAGAAGAGGGCATCGAATCAAAAGTCATAGACAATGGCCACATGAAGAGATAGCCATGAGGAAGTCAATCGCTAGCTGTCGACCTCAGTAAGGTGTTGTTTGAAACTCATGAAGATGAAAATTAAGTTGATACACGTAAAACGAGAAAACCATTAGCACATGATTAATTAAGTTTTAATTATTATAAACTTAATAAATAGATATATTTGATATTTTAAAGCAACTTTTATATATAAAGTTTTCACACGAAACGCATCGTTTAGTATTTTGAAAAGCATGCTAACGAAAACCGAGAAAAAAATTTGAATCTTGTTGGAGTTTAGAACACCACCTACAAGAAGTCATCATAATCACTCTAAAGGTCTATAAAAATTAATATCCTTTGTATTATAAGAGAGAGGGGTAGGAAACCCCGATGTTTTGAGGGTCAAAAAGATGGTGCAAGATGTATAGTATATGTATACCAAAAAGAGCTGTCTATGTGATGTATAATCCACAACGTACACGCACGTAGTACAAGTAGTACACGTACATGCAGAAGTACATATATGCATGGAATACAAACTGATCTCTAGCTCTCAGGTACATAGTCGATCGATCCTCAAACGCGACGACGACGAACAAAGGAAACAGATACCGATCATCGAAGACACAACAACGACAAGCGTAACCGGCGCCCGATCAACGTAACTATGCATCCATCTAGCAGCAATGCTAGTCATTCATGGCGATCGACCAAGCTAGCTAGCGATCACATTTTATTTTAGCATACAGATAACACAAGAGACAAGATACAAAGCGTGAGGCTGGTGCATGTCGGCCGCCATTGTCACCATCCGGTAGCGATCAGATTAGTTCACGCTGCACGTACACGGTACACGCAGAAATTAGATCGATGATCATGCGGCAAAGCGATTAATTTGTTCGTCGTAGATGATCATATTGATCGATGATTAATTACCTGGAGCAGTCGATGGAGGTGCTGATTGTGTAGGGTATGCTGACGCCGCACTTGGAGGGGATGCTGGCGGCATTGCCGGCGTTGAGGCCGCTGATGCTGCGGGCGGCGTTCTTGAGGCAGTTGCAGGCGGTGCGGCGGTCGGCGGTGGTGGTGGCGGCGGAGTTGAGGCTCCTGACGCCGCTGCAGCAGGCCGTGGACGGGCCGGAGCCGCCGCGGGCGTAGCTGAGGCAGGGCCCGACGGCGGAGTTCACCTGGCCGCAGCTGATGGCGGCCATGCTGGCGTGTGGGCCCGCCAGGAGCAGAGCTGCCACAAGGGCGACCAACACCAGCTGTGCACGAGCCATCTTTCGATATTGATCAGCTGACTTGGCTAGCTACTCCACTTGCTGTTGCTGCTGTGTGGTGCTCGATCGTTTGCTGCTGCAGGTCAGATCGATGATGAGAATTCCCGGGAATGTAGCGGGCTTTAAATAGCTACGATTTCATCTAGGTATATATGATTTCATCTGTGCCGATGCATGGACAAGTGTAGTTACGTGGAATAAATCAGCAATTAAGCATGGAGTGCTAGTGTTTAGGCACCGTTCTTAGTCGGTGCGTCTAATGTTATTCAATTCAATTGGTATCAGGGTGGTTGGATGTTGGGACTGGTTTAGCTAGCTAGCTAGTCATACAGTGTTAGTAGCTAGTATTAGTGAGAAATTGATTAGCGGCAGCGGACTAACAGGACTGGATTAGTCGTCCGTAGTAGCAGATAGCTAGCATGTTGATGTTTGTACACTTGGAACATGCAAGTAGTTGAGTGCATTCATGATGTTGTTTGGAGTTGGATCCAGGTGTCCATCAGCAGTAACATCGTCCAACGATCCTTCCAGTATTCTTCCCACAACCACAAGGACAACATATGCATATACGCTAGCTTCTCCTGGTTACACACTTACACTAGCCCAATTGCGCTTGGCTATGGCTAAAACAAAAGAAGCTTACAAGCTAAAAAAAACTAATTAAAATTGTTCAAGCTGCTATAAAATAAACCACGGATGCCAATCAACAAGGATCACTACTTTTAGGAGTTGGTGCACAAACGCATTGAAATAAGAATAGAAAGTCACTTTTTTTCCGTGTGACAACGTACAAGATATACACAAACAGGATAAAATTAAGAGTAAAAGTCCTAATAAAAAAACTAGTCCAAATATATTATATGATAAAATTCGGATTACATATTTAACAATATTTAACAATATTCATGCACGATCAGGGACGTGTATTGATAAAAAATGCATGTGTTTAAGAGGTTAAACTGAAACTTCATGTTTCTTAGTATTAGCAAGTACGGATTAGTTTTGTACAAGGTTGTATTATTAGCTAATCACTGTCCCAGAAAAATGTACTAGCTGGCCTGGCTCTAATTAGTGAATAGCTCGACAATGCATGCAAAGCTCTCAGCACATCCATCAATTAAATCTCAGAATTTTCAGTTACTAAGTGTAACGTAGTTTAATCGATCAGCTGCCACTTTGCATCCAATATAATTAAGCTGTAGATAAGATCACGTACTCTAGATTTTTATCTTTCTTTTTCACAAGACCAAGCTATGCTAGCAGTAGTATTTATTTATCATGGACGTAGGTTCCGTCGTCGGTCGCCAGCAGGTGGCTTCCAAAATCCAAATTGAAGCCGACGATCCATATATATGTTCATGTCATTCTCGTATCGATCCGCCTGCCAACCGTTCCTCCTCCTAGGTATTAATGATGCCAGCCTCATGATGCCACATACAGCAACCCATGGCCAACTTCTATGTAGACATTAGACAAATTAAAGAGGGCTATGACTAATCTGAAGACTCGATCGGTTTATGTTGGTGTTTTCAGGCTCGTATGATAGAGCACTATTTCCCTAGAATTAATATAGAGAGTAATTTTTTTTTCAAGAGTGAAGTACAGGGATAGTTTCTAAATTTGTGGGAATGTGTCATCTATGTCCTAAACTCTTAAAATATAATTTTGAGTCCCTAAACTTGTCTTGAGTGTTATACAGATTCAAACGGGTTCCAACCCGCTTTATGTACGTGCTGACGGGCATGTCATGGTGGCGCCTACTTGTCAATGAGACCCACATATCAGTCACAAAGAAAAAAAATTTAAAACATATTTTCTCCTCTTAGGTAGAGAGGATAAAAGATAATATCATTTTTTTATTTTTAAGACAGAGTAGAAAAGATGTTTTTTTAATTTTATATGCTTAGTTCGTAGAGTTTACAACATTCTCATCTTTTGCCTTTTTTAAAAAATAATTCTAGAGTTGATTTTGATTTTTTCAACATTGTCCTTTCAATCATGGATATATACATAAATTATTTTAGTTGATTCGTTCAATTTTCCTTGGATTATCAGCTATCGATCAAACGACGAGAGTTGAAATTCTGGCTTGAGGTGGGCCAATAAATTGAATTAAATTCTTAGCATGTCCTTAGGAATATATGGGGTAGGGTTTTGTCTATCCCAAACAAGGCCTTTAATCTTTTGATCAAATTGAAACTCGACAAATATACGATAGGTATATTACATCAATTAATTTGACGTACAGAATGCTAGCTAGCCAGCTGGCCCCAGGTCGATGAATAGAACACAGGTGGACATGAAAAATAAGGAAAAAATAAAAAAATTGGTAGCTAAACAACACATTGAGCCTCATAGCCGCCCACCCACCCCGCTTCCCTCCCTTTTCCTCTCGATGTAAAAGAAACACCCTCACACATCTTTATCAAACAATGTTTGTCTCGCTAGGCTCTCCACACTCGCCTCCCGTCCCCTCTCGTTCCCTCTTCTCTCCTCTAAGGCTCTGAAGACACTCGGTCATCTCCTAATAAAAAAAGATCACTCTCACCCTTTCTAAAGTTAAAAAAATTGTTGCAACTCCCCTCCCCACTCCCTCCCCTCTATGCAAAACGAATTAATTACTCTCATCTATGGACTTGAAAAAATTATCTTGATGAAAAAAGTAATTCTTTTACATAAGAAGGAGAGAGTGGAGGAGTGGAATGGACGGGGAATTGGTGGGAACGGGTGGAGAGCCTAGCTACAGAACCAACGTTCGCATAAGTTGAGAGTAATTTTTTTACATCAAAGTGGAGAGGAGAGCAGGTGTACATCCATGAGGAGTGCTACTTACGCTAAACATCCCGTTAAAGTTCTTTGTTTTCCTTTTTTTTTGCCTTTTATCTTTTTTTCTGATCAAATAAATTTGTCTGGCATATGGGCCTGAAAAAAAAGGATAGCTTTGCATTCTCTCCGGGGATTAATTGTTTGGTGGAATAAGTTCACTTTATATCTCTTAATTTATCGTTGGGTCTGAAATTAATCTCTAAATCGAATTGCGGTATAGCTGGTGTTACGGTTTGACAAACTTTAGTCTATATGATAAATTAAAGGACGTAATTGAACTTATTCCTTGTTTGGTGGGGTAGGATCCAAGAAATGAGTTGATGGGCCATATATGAAAGAAGAGCGCAGGCTGCATTAAAGTTTTCGTGGCATATTGGCATGGTGTGAGGCCCATAAAAAAAAGTATATTCGGACGTACATTCGTCTGTAAGTGGTTGATCGTATGGAGTCTCGTCACTGGTCATTCCAGAATTCCATTCGGCATTTCTCTTCAAATTAACAGTTTATCCTCTCATCCATATATATATTACTGTTGATGTAAAAAACGCCGCACAGTAAGTTGAAGGTTGTGTAGGCAACTACGCATATATCAGTACGGCGTCAATATTATTGGATTATTATATATGTGTACGTAGTACACTCCACGTAAACATTGAAACACATTATTACATTATATAGTGCACGCATGCAGCAAGAAAATAAATAAAGCTAGCAGTGAACAGTCACTCTCTAGATCTTTCCCTTCTCCTGCCGTGCATACACATCTCAGCTAGCTGGAGATCAAGTAATTAGTTGATCCTGCATAAAAAAAGAAAGTAGATTAGCTTAGGCCAACATATATATAGCTAGCGATGGAGCAAAATGCAGAGAGAGAGAGGGGTAGGTAGAAATAGCTACAGTAGATTACTTGGAGCAGTCGACGGAGGTGCTGATGGGGAATGCGACGGAGACGCCGCATTTGCTGGGGATGCTGGCGGCGTTGCCCATGTTGAGGTTCCTGAAGGAGCCGGCCATGCTCTTGAGGCAGCTGCAGGCGGTGCGGCGGTCGGCCGACGAGGAGGCCTTGCCGTTGAGGTTCCTCACCCCGCTGCAGCACGACGACGAGGGAGCGCTCTCCCTCCCCATCACGTACGACAGGCACGGCGCGATCGCCGACGTCACGTCGCCGCAGCTCACCGCCGCCGACGCCCTCTCCGCCACCACCAGCGCCGCCACCACGGCCACCACCGCAACCAGGGCCATCCGCCGAGCAGCCATTATATTATATCGATCGAGATCTAGCAACCTAATTAGCAGCTAGCAATGTACGATAATAGAGCTAAGCTAGAGCTTGTGGTGGAGTGAGCAAAGATGTCGAGGAGGGGTGGTATAAATAGCTAGTGATCGATCGAGGTGGAGAAGAAAGGCTTTAGCTTAGCTGGCTAGGTAGGAAACTTCCAGATCGGCAGGCCGGAGATCTACTGTGTTTAGCTACTAGAATTATTGTGCGTGCATGCATTTGCATTTGTACTGTACCAGCCGGTGGTTGAGCACTGGGGGCCCTCGGATCCGTCGATACGTGCATGAATGCACGCATGTGATCCATCAATCTTTGTTTGCATCTTCAGGAACAACCTTCTTAATTGCCACCACTGTTATATATCTTGCGTCTTTTCGTCACTAACTCCATGGATTGACATCTTTTTGGGTCGATGGAGCTGAGAGGTTTTGCAGTGTCTATATTATAGAATAGAGGGGTGGCAAAATCAGTGTGTGAACGTATTCTTTCTCTGTAAAAAGAAACAAAAGTAAGTAACTACTCCATTCGTTTTTTAATTTATGACGTCGTTGACTTTTTATCAAAATTTGACCATTCGTCTCATTCAAAATTTTTATGTAAATATAAAAATATAAAAATATCTATGTCATGTTTAAAAAACATTTGATGATAAATCAAGTTACAATAAAATAAATAATACTTACATGACTTTTTTTTAATAAAACGAATGATTAAACATATCTCAAAAAGTCAATGGCTAACGACAGACTAATTTTGTATTGTCAACTGTGAAGAAGACGGCGGCCCCTGTCTATGTGGGTCCCATTATTTTTTTACTATAAGTGCATATGGTACAAAGACATATTCAACATTTCACGTAGGACAAAATCGTCATTCAAACAGTTGAGAGAATCGATTTTCACAGATTTTAGTAGTTGGGGTTTTGCGATTAAGGAAAGGGAATGAAACTCGACTCATAAACTGAACTTTTCTTTCGGTTGTCGCTCCAACCAAGCGTGCAACCAATATTTGGACAGGCAAATTAACATGGGCCGCACGACGCGCATAATGGGCCGCTCGTGAGCCCCATTCCCGTTCCAGGCCAGCCCAGATTTATGGGCTGCACGCGGGCAAGGGCGTCCAGCCCAACAGATACAGGCCGCGCTCCAGCTGGAAAATGTGATTGCTTAGTACGGGCCGACGATTAACATTTCTGGAGGCAAAGATTTTACTTAGCTTAAAAACATTTTAGTCATATATATCCCTGATCTTTGCGCTTTGACCGACAAACAAGTTATATTATTACTATTGTTTGTTTTAAACCCAGTGAGACAAACGAGCGAGTTCAACAGCATCCAGCTAGGTGTTAAAGTACTGTAAATTAATCACCCCGGCCGTGAGGAGTATAAATGAAGAAGATGCCAGAATCTGTAGGAGCATTAATATTTGTGTGGATTGGCATATATGTATGCAGATCCAGCTAATCAACTGAAATAATTGACAAGATGCATTATTAAAATACCCTGCATTTGATGGATATGTATTGAAGCATGCAGTATATATGGTACAAGGTACTCTGAGATTCATGATTCGTCTGCCCCCGGCTCGTAAAGGAGACACCGAAGACAGATCAAAATCAACCCTCACAATCTCTCACAATAGCTAACTAATATATATATATATATATATATATAGCAACAGGTAAGCAGGAAGTAACAGAACGAAGGAGCAACATGCATATTTCTAGCTCGATCACTCACTGACGACGACGCATGCACATATATAGCAACCGCGAAATGAGAGCTGCAGATCGATGGATCGATCTCTCCGTTATTATTGTCGCATCACTTGTCGACGTTGATCCACTCAGTGCACCCTGCGTGCCAACGCACAAATAGTACATAGGCAAATTAACAATGGTTAATCAAGCTGCAGCGCTAATAACACAGATCGATCAAAACCGTTATTAACTTATTGATGGCAATTACCTGGAGCAATCGGTGGAAGGGCTGATGGCGTAGGGGATGTTGACGCCGCACTTGGAGGGGATGCCGGCGACGAGGTCGGGCCTCAGCCCGCTCATGCCGCTCGTCTGCTGCTTCAGGCACGCGCAGGTGGTCTGACGGTCGGCGGTGGTGGCCGCGGCGGAGTTGAGGGTCCTCACCCCGTCGCAGCAGCCGCCGGTCGGGGCGGACACCCTCCCCGTCGCGTACATGATGCACGGCGCCAGCATGCCCACCACCTGCCCGCACGTCACCGCGCTCACCCGCACCGCCGGCGCCGCCACAACCAGCGCCAGCACCATCACCGCCGCCACATAGTTATTCGCCATCACAATATCGCGAGATCGATCGAGCTAGCCAAGATCGACTCGCTTCTACTCACTGATATCAAGCTGCTCAATAATTAATCGCGCTAGTGGAGTGGAGTGGAGCGTGGTGTGGGTGATTGAGGGGCAGGGAGGGTTTATATATACTAAGGCTGCGTTTGAATCTTCTAAAACAGTGAAGATAAAAAATAAACTTTCGTAACACGCTTTTCAAACTCCCAAACGGTACGTTTCGTGCGAAAAATTTTAATATGAAAGTTACTCTAAAATGTTAGATTAATCCATTTTTCAAGTTTGTAATAATTAAAACTCAATTAATCGCACGTTATTGTCACCTCGTTTTGCGTGAAACACTTTATCTTCATCTTTACCTTTATCTTCAGGACTTTCAAACACCACCTAAATGACTCCTTGCGCTTTCGAATTACTAAGTAATTTTTAATATGTTTTTTAATAATTAAGTTAAGAATAAAAATAATATTAGTTATTAACAACAAATAAAACTGATTTATCAAACTATATTCAAAGAGAAATAAATTTAGTAGACTTTGTACGAGATTGTAAATGAAATATGATATCTCACGTTTTGATTATATGGATGAATATATATTTAGTATTATAAAAATAATGGATATGTATGTTGAAAATATTGTGGAAAAAATATGAATAATGTGATTGGATATGCTTACATGTTGATTTGTAAAATTTTAATGAATTGTAAATAATGTTGCATGCTTATATGAGCTTTGTATGTAATTAGTGGGTTACAATTATATAAAAGGTATAGATAGGGGTTTTGGCCTTTTGGGCCAGCCAGAGATCGATGATAGAGCTATAGGTTGAAGATGGATTATCATCGCTCGAGAAAAAATATATACCAACTTATTCTTACATGCCATTTTTAAAAATAGTTTTAATTTTTTTGACAACATAAATTAATATAAAATATATCATTTCATAAACATACAAGTCAAATTCGACTACTACAAATTAAAAAAATAAATTAAAGTTAAAGTTAATATACATTCACAGTTGTATTTGTTATTTTTATTATAGCTTGTAAAATTTGTATATTTGTTAAATGATATGTTTCGTATTAATTTATTCTGTCATTTTTTTCAAATTTTTTATGGCTATTTAGGTGGTTTGTAATAATAGGGAATATCCTTGCGAGACAAGAAATCACTTTTACCTATAGGTTTTGTTCTAAAAGATCGTAAGAAACAGTAGATGAGAATATGTGAAAAGTTAGGTTTTTTTCTAGTTCATTTTTTAAATTGTATAACTACAAATTCTTAGAATATGAGAATCTGTATTGTTTGGACAAGTTTGAGATTTTGGGCAAAGCTGTATCTACAAAAAAGTCTCTAGTCTCTTCCTTTTTTCTAATTTTTATGCAAAAAAAGGAGATTAGCCCTACAAATACTGCTTGTATTTACGCTTTCCCTTTGTATCTTGAATTTCTAGTTTCTTTATCAAGTGTATATATATATATATATATATATATATATATATATATATATATATATGGCAATACATTCCTGACCTCGTTAGATACAAATTAAAATCAGTAGGATTTAAACACTGATAAATGAATCATGCACACGTCTATGTGCTCTCGATAATTTTTCAAGAAGCACAGTGTTTCAGTCCTAGAGAAAAGAGGACTTCCGAGTCCGACACATCAGTTGATAACCTTACACGTGCAGTTACATGTGCAGGGCGGTGGAAAGCTAAACACTGTGTGCTTTTGATTAATTGTACATATGACTTTTGATCAGGCCGAGTTGGTGGTTGTTGAGTTGTTTCATTTACTACTTACCTACTTTAATTTGCAGTAGCGCGCTTAATTAGGATGAATTCATGGCACCTGCATGCAGAGAGTTTATATACTACTATATGCTAGGGTTTATATATAGTGCATCTGAGCTACTACGAGTATTTGTCATTTCCTGCATGCATATCTCAATGCCATATCATCAAATGTGGACAATGTAGATAAGACTATGAACTTGTGTAAATGTTTTGCTATTATATTGTTTAGCGGAGTGGATGAGTACATACGTCTTTCATTCATTTATTTCAGATGTAGCGCAGCCAAGACAAAATATCCTAGTAACTCCCAAGGACAATAGAACATGTCAGCTAAAAACGACATGCACAAGCAGCCATGGATTCAGAAACCAACGTGTATACATATTGTGGCCCCGCAGATCAGTGAGAGTTCGAAGAGCAGCCCACCGTGCACATAAAACAACGGAACGGTTCATTATCACGTGATTGATTAAGTATTAGTTAATTTTTTTAGAAAAATAAATTAATTTGATTTTTTTAAGTAACTTTTGTATAAAAACTTTTTACAGTTTTTATTAAAAAAAACACATTGTTTAGTAGTTTGAAAAGCGTGCGCACGAAAAAAAAGAGTGGTGAGTTGGGAAGATGAGTTGAAAAACTCAGCCGGCTGTGTTCGGGTAGTGCGCACGAAAAACGGAACGGTCCATTAGCACGTGATTAATTAAGTATTAGCTAATTTTTAAAAAAAATGGATTAATTTGATTTTTTAAGTAACTTTTGTATAGAAACTTTTTGCAAAAAAACACACCGTTTAATAGTTTGAAAAGCATACGCGTGAAAAAAAAGTGATGAGTTGGGAAGTCGAGGTGAAGAACAAAGCCTATAGTCTCCAATATTACACCAAAAGAATAGTAGAAAATTTACATTGTGAATAGAATATTGCAACGGTAATGACTTAATGACAGTACCATTTTTATGTATGGCATATATACATAATACAATTCACAAGCATGCGTATTAAAAAACAGGTCTCAGAAAAGATTGACATTTGACATGCAGCTTCAATTCCATCTGTGGGCAAACAGAGCAATGGGTACTCCATTGTTGAAGGAATCCATGTTTATATTGAATGAAAGCTACCAGCTTCATTTATTTGTAGCCTATCGATTGGGCAGATGGATGAGCCGCTAGCTAGTTTCTCCTTTCATCAGTGTCCATACAGTCATGTGCAGTGCTTGGTCCTAGTACGTGGATGGTGCAGAGCTATAGCAGCCTGCAGCAACCTGATCGATCCATCACTTCATGCATCCAGAGACGTCGCCTAGCAACGTACAGTACTCTGTTCATTTGATCCTCATCTCGATCGGTCAGATCAACCTTGCATGCACATGAATGGCATCAACTCCATGTGCTCCTATGTCACCAACCAACTGCATGCCTGAAATAAGAAAATGATAGGGGGTACTAAGTAATTTATATGGAATTAAGGAGATAAGATTAGATATGTCACAGACAAAGGAGATTATAATTTATAAGATTAGTCATTTTATATACCTTCTTGCCCCTAATATTCAGCTCTTACTGTGAGAACCTCCTTTCTCTCCAGTTCTGTTTTCATTTGTGCCCATATAAATTTCCATTGCTCCATATACACCGAACTTAAAACTTTTACTGGAATGTCGTTCACCAGCATTGTATAGCAAATACTACATTTACCCTCTGGCAATATGAGGCCAAGAAAGCATGCATTCTGCAATCCTCTCGAGCTCGTCACCATGGTATTGACTATGAGTATTTGACTTCCACCGAAATACTACTTGCTTTGGTACTAGCTGAAAATTCCACCTTTCATGGGCTACTGATCTAGCGAAGCGTCCACATTGAAATTTAGTTCATGACTTCTAGGCAGAGCACAGAGTTCAACTTCATTCTCCTTTTCTGCATTCCAGTAGTCAATTTATGTGGTGTTTAAGTCTTTCGAAGATAAAGATAAAGATAAAAGATAAAGTGTTTCACGTAAAACGAGATGACATTAACATGTGATTAATTGAGTTTTAATTATTACAAACTTGAAAAATGGATTTATTTGATATTTTAAAACAACTTTCATGTAGAAAATTTTCGCACGAAACACACAGTTTAGCAGTTTGAAAAGCGTGTCATGATAATCTAAAATTTTATCTTTTTCTTTTAGAAGAAACGATCGGAGCCTTAGCCAGCGTAATGATACTACAACAGACTATCTTGATAAAAGATAAAAATTTTCGTGGCGCGCTTTTTAAACTGTTAAACGGTGCGTTTCGTGTAAAAATTTTCTATATGAAAGTTGTTCTAAAATATGAGATAAATCCATTTTTCAAGTTTGTAATAATTAAAACTTAATTAATCACACGTTAATGTCATCTCGTTTGACGTAAAACAGTTAATCTTCATCTTATTGCACCTTCAACCACCACCTCGGTGGAGTAGATATCCAAAATTTCACATATTGCAATGGAAATGAATACAAACCCAAAATTTTCATTTTGTCTGATGCCTGTTGGGAAACTATGCACTTCTCCGAAGTCCTAACCACAATAACTCTGACATACTCAAAAACGAGGACTCCCAGTGGAAAAATCCAAGGCATTTGATGGAACAAGCACATTTCAGCACAAGAAGGTTATCTCCCATCTGCTGTGTATCAATACATTAATAGTTTGATACGATTCACAGTGCTTACGAAATTCACAATTCAGCAGTCTTCACTTTGAGAATTAGCAGCAGTATTGGCCTAAACATCACAGAAGGTAATTTTTAGAAACTATGAAATTATGAATAAACAATATTCAGATAGATAACAAAGTTACTTGAGAAACGTGAACTCACCCATTGGAACTAAGTCTAGCGGTAAAACCAAAGTGGTAGCAAAGTGGACTTCTGGAAATGAAACTGAATATTACACTGTACAGCTTGTGGCGTGTCTATTGGCTACCTAAAATTAACTTGGCTGTTTGCGCACGCTTTGAGGCATTGTATCTGATCATCTTTGTTCTCAGATGCTCTACTTCACTCCATCTCTTTGCTTCTGCCCGAACCATTGGTACTGAGTGATATGAATGAAGGGGCAATGATGTGAGTAATTCTTTTGCTGACAGTTATTCATGTCTAAAACATTCAATTGGACCAGATTCATGATTCAGTTTCAGAAATATTTGTTGTTGATCAACAAAACCATTCAAGCAGCGCTATCAGTTATTTTTCCAGTGCCATCACACATATGGCCATCTGGCAATCTGAAGATAAACAAGCATGCCGTAATACTAGTTATAATTTGCCCTCCTTAACCCTTCTGTACTTGGCATTGACTTGGCACCAGCATCAAGATAAAAATGAAGCTACCAACATTAAAACAATTGGAGCAACAGCCCAGCGAAACTCAAGAGGGTTGCTAGAATTAAAAATGATCATTCTTTCCTATAGTTTCAGGCAGATGTATTGCTTACATTATGTCGATTTGACTGTATGCAGCATGTATCAAAGCACTGTTGCATCTGAACTTCATTCTCAGATGCTCGACATCATCCCATCTCTTCGCTTTTGCATAAACATTTGATATTGTGACAAGTCCTCCATTATCAGTTAGAATCAGCTCATGTAATTCATGAAAAAACTTGTAAGCAAGATCCATGTGCCCATGCAATCAGCAAGCTGCCAACAACATCTTCAACAGAACGGAGTTTACAGTTGCAGGGTTATCCTTAGTCATCTGATAGGCTTCTTCGATTTTTCCATAGCGGCAAAGCATATCTATCATGCAGCCATAATGCTTAATATCAGGAACAATTTTGTACTTTCTCCGTCTCAGAATAGATGTCGTTTTGACTTTTTGCTTATAACATTTGACCATTCATTTTATTTAAAAAATTAGTGCAAATATAAAAAAAATAAATCATACTTAAAATACTTTTGATAATAAAGTAAGTCATAAATAAAATAAATAATAATTTCATAATATTTTGAATAAGACGAATGATCAAATGTTACAAACAAAGACTCAAAGCAACAAGTATTTTGAGACGAGAGTAGTAGTCTTCCATCATGCTATTAAAATATTTGGTCCCCTCATTCACTCGGCCACCATGGCTGCAGGCGGTGAAGACACCCAAAAATATGATCTGGCTCAATCTTGATCGAATCAAAGAGTTCTAGGGCCTCGTGCGAGCAGCCATGCACTGAGAAGCCAACTATCATTGCATTCCAGCATGTAATATCCCTCGTGGACATTCAGATGGCGTTTGAAAGTTCTAAACATAAAAATAAAAATAAAAATTAAATGTTTCACGTAAAACGAGATAATTTTAACGTGTGATTTATTACGTTTTAATTATTACAAACTTGAAAAATAGATTTATTTAATATTTTAGAACAACTTTCATATAAAAATTTTTTACACGAAACACACCGTTTAACAGTTTGAAAAACGTGTCATGAATATCTGAAAGTTTATCTCTTCTTATTCGAACGGCAATGCACTCATTGACATGTATGCAAAATGTGGGAGGATGGATCTCGCCAAGAAGGTCTTTGAGAGATAAAAGATAAAAATTATCGTGACACGTTTTTCAAACTGTTAAACGGTGTGTTTCGTGCGAAAATTTTTTATATGAAAGTTGTTCTAAAATATCAAATAAATCCATTTTTCAAGTTTGTAATAATTAAAACTTAATTAATTACACGTTAATGTCACCTCGTTTTACGTGAAACACTTAATCTTTATCTTTATCTTTTTATCTTCAGACATTCAGGCTCCGTTCGAAACTACTGAAACAGTACAGTATAGATAAAAAATAAACTTTCGTGGCACGCTTTTCAAACTCTCAAACGGTGCGTTTCGTGCGAAAATTTTTAATATGAAAGTTGCTCTAAAATGTTAGATTAATTCATTTTTCAAGTTTGTAATAATTAAAACTCAATTAATCACACGTTATTGTCACCTCGTTTTGTGTGAAACACTTTATCTTCATCTTTATTTTTATCTTCAGAACTTTCAAACACCACCTAGCCACTTATCAAAAGAGTTCCATGAAACAGCATCCCTCTCTGGCATTCCCATGAAAATCCTTGCAGCCTCATCCATATACACGATCCTAACATTTCGCGCAATCTCAGCATTCCACCATGACAAGTTCCTCTCTGGCATGGCCTGAGACACGTGCTCTGCACCCATCCAGTCTGCAACGGCAGGATGAGCCCCGACCAATGCATTCCATGAGACCGCATTCTTGGCAGGCATTTCATCAAACATCTTCCGTGCATCCCCGAGGCGACCGAATTTCTCATACATGAGAAAATTGCTATTATAGGACTCCAAACAACGTGGCTTCTCCCAAATAGGATTCCTAACGTTGGTTTCGTTCAAATAGGACTCTAAACAATTTCCATAAGCTATAATATGATTCTAGTCCTTTTAACCATCTTTTCCATCTCCCAAATACTTATATTTTTCAATAATGACCATAGTGCCCTTCAGTTGTACAGACCGATCGATCAATCGTTTCGTCTACCCTGCGACGCTTCATTTTCTTCGTACGGTCTCGTCTATCCCGGAAGTCCCGCCGCCACTCGTCATTCTGTCGCCGCCGCCTTGATCCTCCACCCCTCCCCACGCCGGCGCCCTCCATGGATGGAGGAGAGCCGCCACCTGCCGATGATGTCGCGCGGCCCATCTCCATGGTCGCCGCCGCCCTTGCGCCTGGTGGCGAGCCGACCTCTGCTGGTGGTCTGGAGGCCGCGGCTGTTGGTCACGCGACGTCTGCTGGTGGTCTGGCCGCGGCTGATGGCCTCGTCGACGCCGGGCAGGAAGATGGTGCCCTAGCCCAAGCAAGGTCATTGCTGCCCACTGTTCCTCGTCCGGAAATAGAGTATAATCTTCCTGTGATGGATGTGCAAAGGTATTGTCAAGTGCTTTTTGTTTATTTTTCATTATGCGACACAACATTTTTCATTATTTTTCATTCTGTTAGCAGGTAGTGATAGGGACATGTTGAGGAGTGCTTTCACCGTTCTGTTAGTTTCAGGTGGTCAGTCTTAGTTAGCTTCAAGTGGACATATTTGGGATCATGCCTGCGTGCCGCAGTAGTCGAGTACTAGTTGTTTTCTTTTAGTCGAGTACTGGTTCTTTTAGTTAGCTTCAAGTGGATCATAGTAAGACTGCAACAGATATAACCATTGGAGCAGTTGCTAAGTAACATACTTTTTGACACCATGATCGAGTGAACATAGGCATAGCCACAGAAATTTAAATCAAAGCTATTTTTTCTTGTCTAATAAAATCACGGCAAATCTCTTATTATCTTGTTACTATGCATGATCAGTTGCACATTTACAGTCTGACACTACAAGGAATATTTATCGTCATCGTGGCAATTGTAATGATTATTATTTTTTACTAATACAGTTGTGAATTGTAGTTAAACTAAGTTTCGCATTTTTTAGGTCCCAAGTAAATGATGTGGAAAATATAGAAAGAGTTGATTGGAGTACCATACAGATAGTTGAGACACTTGATGATGAGGGACGAATTGAACTTATGAGCGAGAGTCAAATGTGCAAGCTTTTAGGCTTGGCAGATGAGGGCACACCAAATATGGCTCGACAAGGATTTGATCGTCGAGTGGATGAACAGGGCAATGATAATGAGCTTGGTGAAGATGTTGATGGTGCTGCCATTCCTACTAATGATGTCGTTCCGGGTGAGATTGTCATTTCATATGATAAGAACAACCCATCAATGAAGGTTGGGACACAATACCCAATAATGAAGGAGTTCAAGCTAGCAGTGCGGACATATGCCATCAAGAAGGAGTTCCATTTAGGAGTTGAGAAGTCAACTACGAAGAAATTTAAGGGGTTTTGCAAGTCTGGTGATGAAGACACGGACCCTTGTTCTTGGAGGATAAATGGCTCGAAATTGGATGGCAGCTCTACTGTGGAGGTAAAATATTTTTTGTATCACTTAATTCAATCATTCATTGTCTTGTTAAAATTTAATATTAATTTTTTTTGTTTGCAGGTTACCGTGTTAGTCGATGACCATAAGTGTGTGTCTAGCTAGAGGATGCAGGTTACAACTCCAAGTTGCAAGTGGGTAGCCAATAGGGCTGTGGACATTCTTAGAGTTGAACCAAACATTGGTACAAAAGAACTGAAAACAAGGTTGGAGACAAATCCAATGCATAGGTGCACAATTGGATATGACACTGTACAGCGGGGTAAAAAAAGAGCACTTGAAGAGATTTATGGGAAATGGTCAGATAACTTTGAGCTATTGTTTAGTTGGAAGGCCGAGGTCATGAAGCGGAGTCCTGGGAGTGTCGTAGAGATTGATGTTCTTGAGGTAGATGGTGAGATATATTTCCACCGTTTTTTCTGTGCCCTGAAACCATGCATTGATGGATTCCTGGAAGGTTGTAGGCCTCACTTGAGTGTAGATGCCACAGCACTTAATGGGAGATGGAATGGTCATTTGGCTGCAGCAGTAGCAGTTGATGGTCATAATTGGATGTATCCAGTTGCTTATGGCTTCATAGCTCAGGAAACAACAGACAACTGGACTTGGTTCATGCAACAGTTAAAGAAAGCTATAGGTGATTTACCACTCCTTGCTATTTGTTCAGATGCTTGCAAGGGCTTGGAGAATGCAGTGAAGAATGTATTTCCTAATGCAGAGCAAAGGGAATGCTTTTATCATATGGTTAGAAACTTTAAGAAGAAATTTAAAGGGTTTGGCCAAATTTATCCTGCTGCAAGGGCTTACACAGAGGAGATTTTCTATGACAATATTGCAAAAATGGTAAGTGCATCACCTGCGGCTGTGCAATGGTTACGGGACAATCATAAGCTATTATGGTACAGGTGTGCTTTCAATCCAGATATTAAGTGTGACTATATAACTAGTAACATTGCTAAGTCCTTTAATAACTGGATTAGAGACCATAAAGACTTACCGGTTGCTGATCTTACTGACAAGATCAGAGAAATGATCATGGTATTGTGGAACAAGAGAAGAAATCTTGCATACAGGCTACTTGAAGGCAGGATACTCCCTGCTATTATGGTTCAGTTGAGGGCAAACACTAGAGGATTGGGACACTTGAAAGTTGTAACATGTTCAAACTGGAGCGCAGAGGTGTGGGATCATAGTGGCACCATTTCTGTGAGGCAAATTGTCAAATTACAACAACGAACATGTACTTGTCGTGAATGGCAGCACACTGGTAAGCCATGTCAGCATGTGTTGGCCTATGTAACATCTAAACGAGGAGTGGATCTAGAACAATTTGTGCATGAATACTACTCTGTGAATAGATTCAGGGCTGCATATATTAGAGAGATTGAGCCAATGACAGATAAAACCCAGTGGCCACATGTTGACCTACCATTTGGCGTTGGTGCACCTCTGAATAAATTATCATCTGGAAGAATGAGGAAACTAAGAATCAAGGGATGGGATGAAGGTGGACACAGGAAGAAAGAAAAATCTACCAATGAGGAAGAAGATGACAAGCGATGAGACGAGGGTGAAGGTGATAATGACATTGTTCCAACAAATGCAAAAGGACAGAAGATGATTAGAGGACCTATGACTTGCAAAAGATGCGGAGGAAAAGGCCATAGACAAGCTAGTTCCAAGTGTCCATTAAATGGGACCGCCAAAAAGGTGTAATTGATGACTTTTCTTTACAACAAACTAGAATAAAAATGCCAATATTTAATTTATTTAATCATTTGTAGGAAGCGTAGGCAACCTAGGAAGAATGTCACAAAAGAAAGAATGGCAGAACCTAGCATATCTTCACAAACTGACAATGCTAGCCTCGTGAGGATGCCTACCCCGGAGCCACCAACAAAGTTGATTCCAAGGAGAAATCTAAATATTGGATGATGGAGCATTTAGTTGTGATGAGATGTGAACTCATTTTAGTTGTGATGAACCTGTGTTCTTTTGAGATGTAAACTCATTTTATTGTCGTTTCGAACTACTTATGTTCTTTTGAGATGATTTTATGAGATGACTTTATTGATAAATTCTTGCTCTTGTATTTTAATTGTAATTTTGTATAAATAAATTTTTGTTGTTATGTACTACTTGTAGCTGTACACATGGAGGCCATGGCCACGGCGGCCAGCCAGCCAGCCAAGGCGGCGGCCAGCCAGCCAGCCCGACGGCCAGCAGGCCACGGTAGAGGCCGGGAAAGTGAAACAATCGATCGATCGATCGATCGATCGTAATCCTTAGAAGGGTAGTATGGTCATTATAAAAAGGTAAATCTATTTGGGAGATGGAAAAGATGGTTAAAAGGACTAGAATCATATTATAGCTTATGAAAATTGTTTAGAGTTCTATTTGAGCGAAACCAACGTTAGGAATTCTATTTGGGAGAAGCCACGTTGTTTGGAGTCCTATAATAGCAATTTTCTCCCCATACATGGAGACGAGCGCATTTCGCACATACCGATCCTTCCCGCAGCCAAGCTTCAACAGACGGCAATGTAGCTCCATGCCCTTGGAGACGAAGACCGACGCGGCACTGGCGCGAGAGCTGTGGTTGAATGCGCGGACGCAAGATTTGAGGATCACCGGGAAGGCGGGAAGCGGGGTGGGGAGGGAGCACGAGGAGGCATGGTTGAAGAGGAGTAGCGCGGACGACGGAGCGGGGGAGGAGGAGAAGGCGACGATGACAGGGCAGATGAGTGACGGCGAGAGGACGGCCGGAGGGGCCTCGAGGAGGATGAAGAGCGCCTACGGCGAAGGTGGGAGGCGAGAGAGGAGAGCGGAGAGGAAGACAGGGTGGTGGATCAGGCCGAGCTTGGCGAGTAGCGCGTGGAGCTGGTGGCCGGCGGCGGCGCTCCGGCGAGGGAGGCGGAGGTAGGAGACGGTCGTGGTTGTGGAACGCATGGGTGGGCCGTGGGTTGGTTAGTGGGCCAAGAAAGAAGCCCACGAGACACTCGAAGGGGAAAGGAGGAAGAGGAAACCGTGGCTTGAAGCTGCAGGCAGCGGCAGCGTCGTCTCCTCCTCCTCCTCTTCGTCTTCCTGCCGCCGCCGACCAATCCAATCATCCACCATCGTACTCCGCACGAGCACGAACAACGCGCATCATCATCGTTGAGTGACTCATCGGCATCATCTCTCTCCGCAAGGAGGAGCCGTGCGCGAACAAGGGGAGAAAATTCCACCTTTTATTTTTCTTTTTTCTTTTCCCCCCTTGTATTCGCTTGTTAATAAAATCCCAAGCCCATAATCCGTAACCACCCGTGCCCATCGCCGGCGGCGCCCAGATCGCCACCGATCGCCTCCACCAGGGGCGCCTCTTCCGCCATCTTTCAGCGGCGGTTGCTCCACGTCTCCTCCGGAGGAGGGAAGGAGGGAGGGAGGAGGCAAGTCCGGCCCACGTGAGGAGCGTAGGGCGTTGGACCGGGCTCCCACGGCGACGCCTATGGTCGACAACCAGGGCTGCTCGCCGGCGCTCGAGCCCGTGCCCACGCCGCCCAACCCAGACCCCTCCTCCATCTCGCCGGAGGCCTGGGATCCCCTCGAGGCCGCAGCCGGAGCCGTCGTCGCCCGGATCCAGCCCAACGCGCCCTCCGAGGACCGCCGCGCCGCCGTCATAGCCTACGTCCAGGGCCTCCTCAGGTGCACCGTTGGCTGCCAGGTTCATCTCTTACTTTGCTCACGCCTGCCTTTCTAGTATTCCGCAATAACTACTACTCTACTTTCATAAAAACTCTACTTTTCCTTTGTGCATCAATGGCATGTCAACAACACCTATGTGCTTACATGTGAATCTTATTCAGTCGTGTAATTATTTCCTTTCGATCATGTATGTAGCCAGCTGCTCTGGGGTGTTTAGGATGATTCTTTCAATACTGTTTCACAAGTTGTTTCCATTCTCTGTTAGGACAACATGCTACATACATTGTTGCCTCTTATTTGGCTAATTACCATACTCGGAGTTTCATGTACCTACACTGTGATGGCCCAAGTGTGATTTTGCTAATACTAGTGATAGCGCCAAACTGATATACAAGTTCATATCAATACAAATTGATAGCGCCAAACTGATGTACAAGTTCATATAAATACAAATACTTCCCGCGGCCAGGGTCACAGGTGTCAAATGTTTATTCCCTATGAATGTTTGATATCCCTTGTCGTAACTGGGCTTGATTTTCAGCGGCACAAGTCTGATAATCTACTTATGCAAGCACTAATATATAGAAACATGTTAAGGTCCTGCATTTAACGACAGCTAACTTGTCGATACTGGGTTGGAGAGTTTGATATATGGTATATGCACTTTACTGTCCTTTTTTGTGACTTGGGTCTCCATAGCTTGCGCATCTTGTATGCTCCTTTTGGATAAGTGCCTCTTCTCTACTATATCTGTGCTCGCTAGAAAATGGAATAGGGAAAAGTCTACGGTAACACCCCCAGACCATGGCCAGAAACTGGCATAGTTTTTTAGTTTAGTAAGGAGTACTTCCTGTCCTGTTATGTGGTTAGTTATTTTGGATCTTTGTTCCTGTCAAACACAAGAGATCTGGTGACCATAGTGTATTTTACGGGATTTGTAGAAGATTCACGGAACAACTATAGAGCATGTACGAGGCACCCAAAAAAAGGAAAAACGTACCTGCATATGCTCCGATATCAATACTTTGGCAAGTATATGTTACTGTCTGGTGTGTGTCCACCATGTTGTACACTGTCTAGTATCAGCAAGCAACTCATCCACATTGTTGCTCATACTTGTTGTTCATGGACTTGTTTAAGCTACACTATGTGCGGATGGAGCTAATATCAAACTGTTAATTATGGCAATAATAACCATCAAACGTGTAAATGATCTATTCTTTGATATGCCAAAACATGCTTTTTCAACCCTTGTTTATATTAGCGATATAGTATTGCTGTATATGCCTTGTTTAGATCCTGTAATAGAGGATTGCTACACCTTCCATGTACACGGTGTAACTGGCTATGTAACACACATGGTTACCCGCTGATTGAGGTGTGGTGTTTGCCTAATCCCCTCTATTGCTTAACAGTTTATACTTAATTACTAGAATTACTGTTGTGCACAGATGCACTTGGTTGATCATGAATTTTCAAGACAAATGTGAACAAAAAATAGAAAAGAAGTCAAACAAAAAAAATCATAAAACAAGCAGTTTATTGCTTTATTTCAATCCAATTCTTAACTGGAACCCTTAGCTATTGTGAGGTGTACATCTGACAAATAAATACTGAAAACTGCATATAAAATTGAGGTTTATTTATTTAATATCGTTCATGTAAATATGTAATATGTGATATGTTTACTTCCTTGGCATCATGTTCTTTGGTAGCCAAACACATGTTCCAATGGCGCATAAAATGCTCACTGCTAGTTGTTCTATGAGGAGTGCTCCTTAATGCTCAACCCTAGGAATTGGCATGGCATTAGATAGGCAATATGGGATTCTCTGATTCTGCTGTGACTTATGTACAATAGTTGAAAAAGAATTATTGCTTGAACTTTTTAGTCCTCTGCGAGCACTGATCTCTCTCTCTACTTTGTGTTAAATCATCTGACATCATGCTATTTCAATATACAACTTTAACCTTTTTCTTTCTGTAAAACACAGGTCTTTCCATTTGGATCTGTTCCGTTGAAAACTTATCTTCCTGATGGAGATATTGACTTGACTGCCTTTGGCCATTCAAGTGATGAAATTTTAGCAAAACAAGTACAGGCTGTTTTAGAATCAGAAGAGGCAAGGAAAGATGCTGAATTTGAAGTCAAGGATGTCCAGTATATTCATGCAGAGGTTTTCCTCTTGATGCTCTTTGTTCTTTAGTTTATATACTAATTAGTAAGTGTCTAATTCATATGCTTTTATGTTTCTGGTAGTGGTGTCTACTTATGAGTGCTTACCTTTTATGTTTATTATATAAGATCAAATGAAACCATTCATGTGATTTATTAATACATGAATTCTTTACTTTTTTTTACTCCCCTTCTTATAGCTGCAATCAAACATTTCGCAGTATTCTTATCCTACTATAAACTGGGAAACAACTGTAGAGAAATCCATCGTTTGCACATGACATCAATAAAGCATGTGCATATCTCAATATTTCACTGCTACAATAAAAATAAATAGTCAATAGTGATCAAGTAAACGTTCCACCACTGTGCTCTATTGTCATTTAACAACTAATGCATGCTCCAACATAGATTTACGTGTTTTCGCACATTGTTAGTATTTCTGATGGCATCATGTTGTCTAAAATAAGTCACACTGTGCTCTATTTTCATTTAACAACTAATGCATGCTTCAACATAGATTTACGTGTTTTCGCACATTGTTAGTATTTCTGATGGCATCATGTTGTCTAAAATAAGTCTTTCTGATGGCAGGTCAAGTTGGTGAAATGCATTGTTCAAAACATCATTGTAGACATTTCATTCAATCAGTTTGGTGGACTATGTACCCTTTGTTTTCTCGAGAAGGTAATGTTTGAAAAGTTGCAATAAATATGCAGTTGTCAGCTCTCTTCCTTAAAATACAGATCTATCTCGGTCTGATTTCAAATGTGATAACAAGCTAGTTCCGTTGTACTTCCTTGTGAGGCTCAACAATTGGAAGACGATTTCTTTAGGGTCAGACTGCTCAGGGGAAAATATATCTATAACCATTATGTTTTGCAGGTTGATCAAAAATTTGAAAAAAAACACCTTTTCAAGAGAAGTATAATGCTGATAAAAGCTTGGTGTTATTATGAAAGCCGCATTCTTGGTGCTCACCATGGATTAATTTCTACCTATGCATTGGAGATATTGGTGTTATATATTTTCCATCTCTTCCATGGATCATTGGATGGTCCACTAGCTGTAAGTCCTGACTTCCAACTTTTCTGCAGCATTTGTAAAGTTCTTGTTTCTGACACCCTACATAAGTTGCTATAAATAACTCAAAGTTTTCTGCAGGTCCTCTATAGGTTTCTGGACTATTATAGCAAATTTGACTGGGACAATAAGGGTATAAGCTTGTATGGCCCTTTTTCCTTGTCTTCCCTGCCTGAGCTAGTTAGTAAGTGGATGTGGTCAGATCTGTTACCTCTTTTTTTGTGATTGGAAGTTTTCTTGTTTCATTGGTCATGCAAGCTTTTTTTTCACAGCTGACTCTCCAGACACTGTTAATGATGATTTTATTATGAGAGAGGACTTTCTCAAGGAATGTGCACAGTGGTTTACTGTCCCCCCTAGAAACTTCGAGAAAAATACTCAAGTCTTTCCCCGAAAATTTTTCAACATAGTGGACCCATTGAAGCAGAGTAACAATCTAGGGCGCAGTGTCAGCAAAGGTTTGTTTCTTACATCTAGATCATGCATTCTGATGGTAGGATTGGATGATTAGTCTTGGAAATATCACAACTTTAGTAAATTTTGGAAAAACTGATGCGCTAACTTGTTTGTTGTAACTTCACAGTTGTTTCCAAATTCATCTTCATCTCATGATTGGCCACTCAGGGGAAGAATGCTTGTCGACTTGTCAAATATTAGTACTTATGCTAAAGATAGCTTAGCTTTTGGGCATTTACTATGTAATATGCATGTACAAGGGATAAATTGTCGCTGCGCCCCCCCTAGTGTACAAGCTATTTATCCATGGGCCAAGAGATTTTAGAACAATTAAGCGCCAAAGAAACAATATGCCACTTAACTAAGCAGTAACACTTAGTACATTGGATATTTGCATGCCAGTGTAGTGCAACGTGCCCATGGACCACCTTACTTTAATACCATACACGTTGCTTACTGGCATGCTGTAAGTTATGACATGGATGTTTATGTCACTTAATTGTTGTTTGTTACATGGCTATTTGCTATTTTAGTTCTGTCCACATGCATAACTTCCTTTTGCTATACTGCACAATTGCTTATGTGCATTAAGCTGTTGCAGTGCTATTTGTTTTGTCCTCAACATTATTCAAGCTGCTATGGACATAGTTTTTTGTCATTTAATTTACCTGGCCTGATCCCATTGTGCAAAGCACAGGTAACTTTCTCCGGATACGCAGTGCATTTGATTTTGGTGCCCGGAAGCTTGGGAAGATTCTTCAAGTGCCTGTCAGTTCTACTGTGGATGAAGTGAATCAATTCTTCAGGAACACATTGAAGAGACATTGCAGTAGGGTAAGGCCAGATGTGCAAGAAATAGCTCTGGACTTCAATGGTGAAAGAGCCGACAACGATAGTTCGCCTTTATACAATTATAATTCCTTTGGTGATCTATCTGATCAGTTCAATAACATCAGCATTTCAGATTCCAGTAACCATGGGTCGCTAAAGCAAAATGGATGGAATTATATGGCTGAGAATAAGGAAAGGAAGTCTGTTTCTGGTGGCTGGCTGGCAAGCAAAGCAAAAAATCCTGCAACTACTAATTCAACTGGTATGATGAATGGCAGTGACTCTTGTGAGCCTGCATCACCATCAATTACCGGAGCATGTAGCTTGCCATCTGAAGAAGGTCATGACGCATTGGATCTCTTTAACGAGTCAGAAAGTGGTATGAAGGCTGGCATAAAGTATGACACAAACCCGTCACACCATGGGATGTCAACAGGGGGTTACACAGGCAGATCCCATCAGTCCTTTGAAGAGGTGGATAATGATGATAGAGGTACCATCGATAGCAATTGGTCAGATCTCACTGGAGACTACACAACAAATTTTAATAATCTTCTCTATGCTCAAGGGTTCCACCAAGATTATCCAATGAACCAATATTATCCATTTGGTCCAGTGTACTATCCAATGCCTTCCCCACCACCTGCACAATATCAGAACAGGCGATCATCAAATGGTCATAGCAGAAATAATGTGTATGGATATGCTGGTACAAATGGAATAGGCCCTGCTCCTTGTCCACCAGGTTATTTAATTACGAGGCCATATAGTCAAATAGATGATTCAAATCGAGCTCGTGGAACTGGCACATACTTCCCTAACCCAGTATGTTCTTCCTTTCACGATCTTATGTTCATACTATTAAGCGTATTATGCACATAGAATTCCCTGAGCTTTGTGAACCATCTAGGAGTCTAGGTTTGGCACAATTGGTAGATAATCCACCTTCTATATAACTCAAATTGCTAAGGAAGATGCACATTTGTGAATAGTAACATCCTTATTCTTTCTAACAAGTACAACGTTAAACCTCATTTTGAGTTAACTTTTGGCACTTGTTTTCACATACTATGCATATCAATGCATGAATCAATAATTTACTAGTACTCTTGTAGTAGAACTATTCATTGTTGGATTTGGCCATATCATCTATAGAATACAGTATAGAGCATACCGCCATTAGTTTTATTTTTCTGCTGCAGAGCTTATTTCATTTTGCAGGGTTAGCCATTATATTTGTGTCATTTTGAGATGCTGTATCGTGTTTTGCTGAGTTTTTTCACCTTGTTCGATTTGTAGAACTTGTCCAAAGACAGGTCACCTTCTGGACGAGGCGGAAGGGGAAAAGCTCATTTCCTGCCACATAACCATCAAAGACCTCACCACTACGGTAAAGCTGATACGTCAGCAGATTTGATTCCTTCAGAGGAATTGAGGCAGATTTATGATCCTGATGCAAATGACTTGGGAATCCCCTCTTCACTGCACATACCAATACCTTCTCCATCTTCCGAAGCTCCAAGGGAAATTGTGCATGGCAATGGTTTTATTCAGCCTCCAGCTAAGAAACTTGAGTTCGGGACCTTGGGAGCATTGCCTTTGGAAATTACATCCCAAGAGATTGGTATTAACAGATTGAATTCTGCTTCTGACAGCCAAACTTCTGCATCTGCAGGCCCTATGTCTCTGGCACATAATCCTGGAATTAGTTCTAATCAAATGAGGTAAGTATGTTTTGTTTTTTTAGCTGTCAAAGTCAACAACGTGTCAACATCAAGTGCTTATCAGAGGCATGCCATAACTAATAATTTCCTAAAAAGAAATTGAGGTCCCCATGCATTTTCAATCTAAATGTGAAAAGCATATTTACTGAACTTGAAAAATGCTCTTTCCCCCTCTTTTCCTTCATATTACCTCATTCACCTTCTAACTTACCTATTCAGTTCTAATGCATTTTTAATAAATTATGTTGCATAAGTCCACATTAAACAATTTACAGGAATGCTCAGCCATATCATCTCAAGGACAACGGTGATTTCCCGCCACTATCTAGTTGATGACATATAGTTCATTGCATATCAGAGGCAACTTGGTCCAAGAAAGATATTGATAAATGGTGCGCAGCACTTGATGCAACGATAGCAGGGGCTATTCCGTGAGACAAACATCTTCCATCATGTACATCCTATCATTAACTTCCACATTCTCATGTCATTAATTCACCTTACTGTTGCCTTCCAAAAAAGAAAAAGAAAAAAACCAGAAGGCTGATGCATCGCAGCTTGCTCTGCCATAACATTCCCTGGAAAGGAAATAGGGAGGAAAGAAAGAAGCTCAACCTTTGTGCCATGTAGATACTTGTGTTCTCTTTAGCTATGTCTGCCCCCTTGAAGAGGGAACAAGTGTGGCCAAGTCAAAAAGTGCTATAAAGAAGGTGAGCTGTCTAGCTCTGTTGTTTTGACCTCATGAGCATTCGAGCAACTCGGGAGCTCTTGAGTGTATTTTGTTTGGGTTTGGAGAGGCCTTGTGTTGAAAGGCCCCATGTTTGAAGTAATATTAGCTGCTTGAAGCAATGGGTAGCTTATAGGGGATAGATATGTATGAAACTTTCACTAGAATTACTGTCTCCATAGAAGCAGTTTAGTTAGTCTATAGTAGCTTTGAGTAAAAATGATCCTTTTACTTTGCCTGTTGTGCTTTATATGTCTCTTTTGTTTTCTTAACTAATTCGATTTGTAACATAGTTTTGCTCGGCTGTTATAGCTCGGCTCCAGGTTAAGAGAGAGTGGGTATGATTTTGAGTAACACAACCATATGATTGCTATTTACGTTTCGATTAACATAGTTTTGCTCTTCTGTTAGCTCGGGGTGTTTTTGCCAAGTTCTTGCGCGCATGACATGTTTTTGGCTTTCATGCATGTAGCTATTTAGCAAAGTTCTTCATACCTCCATGTCAGTAAGATACTAAGATCGGGGAGTTGTGATGAGATGGCAAAGTCTTGTTATATGTAATCGCCACGTAAGCAAATGGACGTCTTGAGAAGTTTGAGGTCGTGAAATGTACGCTTTTGTAGTTTAAGGTTGATTTCTAATCTTTTTCAAGAGCTTAGGTCGTAAAGCAGACTAAAGTTGAAAACATGTTCTTCAACTCTCGATAATTAGACGAATCCTGAATCCCATCTTGATAAAAGCTAGACTGCCTAGGCAGGGCTGTACTCAAGGACATGTTTGGAATTGTTGATTGGATGATTAGCCGAAAAGGTTAATTACCGCCAGTCACTGACGCTGTTTTTGTTATATAATTTCACACTAAGATGCCACTACGTCGTAGCAATCTTACAATTATTTCTATAAAATATTTGTGATGGTAGCATTAAACTACATAAATCATTTGTTTTGACACCCAATTATGCCATTTCTTATATGTTGCTTTGATGGCTGGGAAATAAATAGATTTGGTAGATCAATTATTGTAGTCAACTTCAGAAAGCTGAAGAAGTCAAAGCTCAGCTCACTAATGTGTTTAGTCTCTCGTTCCTACATTAGGGTATTAATTTGGGTTGACAAATACTCCTACTAGAGTTGAAGGGTAGGTTACTTACCCTTTGTCTGACTCTGGAGGGGCAGAAGAAAAATGAGCCTACGATGTATATTTTGTTTCTGGACTAATTGACGGTATAATTAATTCTCGTTCGGAGTACAATTCTCGGTAAAATCAAGAAATTGTGGCACACGTGTTTGTTTTCCAGCTCTTATATTAGCTTATTATAAGTACGAGGACAAAGTAAAAAAATCAGGTTCATTTCCACGAGAAATACTTGTGATATTATGAAAGTTATGTACTGCCCTTTTGTTTAAAAGAAAAGTTATTGTCTCATGAACAATTGAACGTAAGTTCACAAAATCCATACAAGAATGAACCATTCACATAATCCATACAAGAATGAACCAGTCAATTCTTATCCTGGATGATGTATCACTCTAGGAGTCCTTTTCCTTTTCTCTGAAAACCGCACCAAAATTGCATTAGAAAAATGTATAATTGAGCAGTTGACTTTGTGCTAAATCTGTCACAGCATTCTGCTAGTGGATAATAACCTTTTGATCTTTAGATCGGATCTTTCTGAATTATTGAGAGACAAGCTGATTGTCATCGTCCATCATTGGGACCCAGATCCATTTTGCCTGTTTTCATTCCAAACCACTCAGATGCTGAGTTTTTGTCCAAGTGTCATGAGAGCTGGGATAGAATTTTTCTAAAGTTGAAATGGCAGAGCTCCTGCCCGCTTCCTAAAAAAAAAGAATTTTTCTAAAGTTCCAAATGGTTGCAGCAAGCTAACTTGTCAGTTTTTGTTAGCATGAGTGTTTTGACATGCATAATAGACTCCTTTCTCCCAAATCATGCGCTTTCCTATGTGTATAAAGGTTAACATAGTTTGAAGGTTCATGTTGTTCTTTTTTAAGAGAAAAACAAAGATGAGTATGTATAAGCTTAGTCTCTTTAGTTGTTCCTTTAGTTGTGGAGGCCTGGAGTCTATGTATTCCTGTAATCCATTATCAAAAAAAAAAACCCTATCAAGTACTCAAGTAGTCTGAAGATGCTTACTTGTTAATACTACTATTTAATTAGTTAATCAGGTGTCAATCTTAGGAGAAGTGTCTGTTCAGGTTGAAGCCGGTGGTGGTGTTACTAGCACCCTGGCCTACAAGGGAGTTTGGATATGACAAGGACGCCAGGAAGGAGAACCTGAAACCCAAAATGAAGATACAGAAATGATCATTTGTCTGAATTCAAGATACAATATTCAGTCTAGTCAAGGAAAGGAATACTACCATTTAACAAATTATTAGGCATGGTATAAAATTTGTGAATACTCAAAGGAGTTTTTTTTTTCAAAATAAGAGTATATAAGATTCCCCTGACATTGCAGAAGCTAAGATAAAACGTGAAAAGAATATGTCAGATTTATTACCAAAAAAAAAAAGCAAAGTCAAATACGGATCATGTGAACATATTCTGAAAATTCAGTTGTGGTTGGTCTTGTGCTGTTCCAACGTAACCAACCTTCCCTCCTCTTCCCCATCTGAATTGTCAAGCAACCACAACTCTGTCCATCCTCTCCAATCTTAAGCAGGATAACACAACGAATTCTGCCTTCCCATTCACAATCCTTCCTTCTTCAACGATTTGTCTGATACTTGCATGCCCACAGGCAGCTCAAGAAGCTACTGCTGTTTCTGACTTCTGCCATTTCTCCATAGATAGCTCAAAGCCACACAAACTCCTGCATTTCTTCCTCAAATGGATTTTTCAAGGCACAGATTCTTCAAATTCAGATCAGCAGCTGTCTCCTTCCTCTCCATTTAACTAATTTCAAGCTATCAAGATCAGCAGTTCAGCACAAGAGCCTTACAGAAGAGAAGGAAAAATCTATCTCCAGGCTAGCTAGCTTCGCTCCTTCCACATATAGTCCATACCAAAGCTGTTCTCATCAATCAATCTATCTATTTCCAGTCTCCAGGTGACAAGCAAGATCTGAATTTCTGAAAAAATTTCACCTCTCTAATCAGTACAAATCCCAAGGTTTATTCCTCTGTATCACTACACAACAGTGTAGTACCTGTCTCATCAGCATCAAAAGTGACATACTGCAAGCACGCCACAATTGAGGCCGATTGATAGAATCGAATTCCACTTAAATTTGCAAGGTGGAAGAGAATCCCCTGCGTTCTTGATTTGATCAGGATTATATTGGAGGCATCCAATTCTATCACTCAACCGGAGCTGTCTGCTGTTGCTATCGCCCTATTTCTGCTAGCTCCTGGCGTGCTAGTTTAATTAATTTCTTGCGAAATTCTCTTGGCCTCACCTCGCGTCGCGTCGCTTGCGTTAGGAGGTGCCTAAGTAGTGGCTTGTCGGCGTCAGATGAGTGCAGGGCCGAGCTGCTCGGAGGCGTCCATGGCGTGGATGCTCCTGCGCATCGACTGCTCCCTCCTCGCCTGGCTCCTCTTCCGCGTCGTCTTCTCCTGCCACGCCAAGCAGTTCAGCATCTTCTAGCACTCAGCTAGCTAGACTGAATCCACATATAGCATATATATACAGCAACTGATTAAGTAATCTATTGATCGCCGACGGTGGCCGAGCATGTCCGGTGCACGGCGGTGCGGTGGCCGGAGGTCCGAGAGAAGCACGGTGGTGGGCGACAACAGGAATGGATACGTCGAGACTGACCCAACTGGGCGCTATGGCCGGGTAATTGATTCACTTCTTCTTCTTCTTCTTCTTGCAATCTAAACTTGCTCGCTTTCTTTTTCCAAAGAGAAATTTGAGATCTTCCCATGAAAAATTCAATCTTTTCATGATTGCCAAATGATCAGCAAGCAAAATTCCATGCTATCCAGAGTTAATTCAGTTCATTGCTTTTGATTTTACTTGAACATGGATTTTTCAGGAAGATGGTACCTGTAGGTATCATGCGTGCCTTTAGTTGTTCAGTTCTATGTTCTTTAGATGTGAGCTGCTAATTAATTACATTCCAAATCAAGTTTGTAATCATCAGTTAAACATGTTGTCTTCATTCTCTTTCAAAAAAGCATGTAGTTCCTTAGGCTTCATGTTCTTTAGCATGATTTTCTAGAATAGATTCCATGTTGATGTGTACATCGGAGCTAACACCTCTAAAATACACAAAACGCAATTATTGTGTCTTCAGTACTTTCATCGTATCCATTTGGCTTTTGCTGCTATCTATGGGCTGCATAGGACAATTGAATATTGCACATAGAAACATATCAGGTTTTGTAATCCTAAGCCATTGCTGTACTGAAAGATAACAACGATTTTTTCTATATTTGATCAAATAACGGAAGTGCATCATGAATTTGAGATGGGTGAGAATTCGATTGTGATTTCTCCTCCAATCCAATCAGGAAAGGGTGTTCCTTATCAAACAAGCTAAAGTTGGTGTTTGGTTGGCATTTGAAGTTTCCTAGTATGTTGGATTTGATCTGAATAGATAAGCATGTTCCATACTTCCATCTGTCAATATGCCAATAATTAGATGTTGAAAAGCTTCAAGAGTGGAGTATATGCCCTGTTTGGTCATGCTCATGCCCAACGATTTGATGCGATCCTCTCACCTTTTTTTCTCAGTGGGATGAAGACGTATCGGCAACTTATTAGTTCATCTTTTTCAGCAGTTTCTCCATGGTTATAGGTGTACTATCATTTGTAGCTGTTTGAGCTTTGCAAAAGTGTCTTACCTTTACGAACTTGACAAGTAGTACCACCTAGTAGTACTTGAGTTACTAAATATTTATATGTATAGTAATTTTAACTTTTGATCAGAAGTATCTGTATCGGTACTAAATTGGTTCTCTTAACTCAAAAGTGTTGATTTTATTTGACTAGAGATTTTCTAGACCTTAGTGTAGCTAAAATCCATTTGGAGTCTGCATTATTATTCACTGCAGAAAATTTAGAAAAAATACATGTAAAACAATTTAAAATTCCATGTAAAATTTAATTTTAAAAGATGACCATATATGTGTACTACAATAAATAAACAAATAAAAATTCTCATCTTTTCTTGAAGAAAATCAATTCATTGCACTTTCTAGTGTAGTACATTAGACATGAATATTTTTTTGACCATTGGCCCATTGGGTATATGCTCATGCTCTATAAGTCTAGATTTTCTCTACATGCATGCATGTTTATTTCTAAAGCCTTTTAAACTGCATGAAGTAGCTACACTAGAAAATCAATTCATTGCACTTTCTAGTGTAGTACACTAGACATCAATTTATTGAAAAGGAAGCATATTTCATCAAATCAAAACTTGTCAATTCAGAATAAAGTAGCTTGGCTAGTTTGACAATGTATAGATCAATTAGTTATATGTGCTTTGTGTTGGCATGGATGCATGACTGTAGTGGGTTCAACATTTCGGTTTGCAGTTTCTTACATTTCAGAAATATCGGTCGCACCATAGAAATATTTTTGGCTGAAAAAAAAGACATTTTTTGAATTAAGGAAATTTTATTCAAATTTAACCCAAAAAAATGTTCGAATAACATTTTGGTCTAAAATTATGGAAATTTGTTCAAAAATTTGACTGTGCAGTTGGATGAGGTGCTGGGGAAGGGTGCGATGAAGACGGTGTACCGAGGCTTCGACGAGCTTCGAGGGGTGGAGGTGGCGTGGAACCAGGCCACCATCTCCGACGTGCTCCGCACCCCGGACGCCCTCCACCGCATGTACGCCGAGGTCAGCCTCCTCGCCGACCTCCGCCACGACGCCATCATCGCCTTCCACGCCTCCTGGGTCGATCCTTCTCCTTCCCGCCGCACCTTCAACTTCATCACCGAGCTCTTCTCCTCCGGCACCCTCCGCTCCTACCGCCTCCGCTACCCACGCGTCAGCCGCCGCGCCATCGCCGCATGGGCGCGCCAGCTCCTCCGTGGCATCGCCTACCTCCACTCCCGCGGCGTCATCCACCGCGACCTCAAGTGCGACAACATCTTCGTCAATGGCAACCTCGGCCAGCTCAAGATCGGCGACCTCGGCCTCGCCGCCGTCCTCCGCGGTTGTAGCTCTGCCCGCAGCGTCATCGGCACGCCGGAGTTCATGGCCCCCGAGATGTACGACGAGTGCTACGGCGTCGCCGTCGACGTCTACTCCTTCGGCATGTGCATGCTCGAGATGCTCACCAACGAGTACCCCTACAGCGAGTGCGATAATCCCGCGCAAATCTACAAGAAGGTCACCGCCGGCAAGCTGCCCGACGCCTTCTACCGCCTCAGCGACGCCGACGCACGGCGCTTCATCGGCCGGTGCCTCGTCGACGCCGCCCACCGCCCCTCCGCTGAGGAGCTCCTGCTAGACCCCTTCCTCTCCTCCCACCACCACGACGATCACAACAACATAATTGCACCGTCGCCGGCGCCGCCATTGCCATCAATGGCGTGCACCGGTGATCCTAGTGGTGATCAGGAGGAGGAGGCGCCGGCGGCCGCAAGGACGAGGGACATGACGATAACCGGGAAGTTGAACAAGGAGCACGACACCATCTTCCTCAAGGTGCAGATCGGCGGCGACGAATCATCATCTGGCGGCAACGTGCGGAACATCTACTTCCCGTTCGACGTGGTGAACGACACGGCGATGGAGGTGGCGACGGAGATGGTGAAGGAGCTGGACATCGCCGACCGGGAGCCCACGGAGATCGCCGCCATGATCGAGCAGGAGATCGTGAGGTTGGTGCCAGGGTACAAGCAGCACGAGTACTCGTATGCGGATGACGACGACGACGATGACGTCAATGGACACCCTAATCCCTTCTACTACCTCTCCTCTTCGCCGACCTCATCATCTCAGGGATCTCTCTGCGGAGTGGGGCCCACATCCTCAGAGGAGTTTCCTGGCCCACATGGAAAAGTTGACTGGTCAAGAGGTATAACCAATTTGTTTTCATCTTACTAGTATGCATTTCCAGTATCATATATATATCAACGAACGTGCTATTTTAATCTGATTATGATTCTGGCCACAGAAGTTACAAAGTTTTATACTACACAAATCACTTGAGTAGTTAGAAGAATCTTACAGAAATATTTTGACATACAGTTTGGAAATGGTAGCGCATGATGTAGTAGCATGCATGCAGATGATAATAGTGGCACCAACTTCCAAATGCATGTATGTATATATGTAGCTTTTGTTCATTTGCTCAACTGCTTTTGTTCCTACGCATGCAAGAATTAAATTTCCTAGTCACCATATATATGAACAGAGAAATTGGAAGTCAGACGTGCAAACTACTAGTAGTAGCTAGCTAGGTGGTTGATATATCTTTGTCCATTTGTCGTTGCTATTCGTGCCAATCCTGTGACACGAATACATGCGTCAGCGTCATCTCATGTATATCGTTTTTGTTCCTAGTAGTAGCTTAGAGCCATGCATTAGGTTCGTGATGCTTAATTGTGGCTATCACTGTCACAGTTGATCACTGCAGAGACATTTTAGACCGGTAAAAATTGAGCTCAGTTAGTCGTGTTACAATCATCATCCCGGCCGGCCAGCAGCATAAATGTCAAATGGAATATTAGTCACGCAACATACACATCAGTCATATATATGTCCTAGGCACTATACATACACGTAGTACATAGCTCGCAATTTCATTTTCATCGACAGCATCTTAATTCATGTCCATTTATTTCATGCGCACATTATTAATTGCACTAACTAGCTAGTACTTATAGTACATGATGTTGAATGGACTAATCCGACCTTTGGATGCATCCATGGTGTAGATTACTGTTACTACCCTCCAAGCAGCGTCAGCGTCAGCGACGACGATGACACCACCACGAGCTCCCCTACATCTGCAATTAGCCTGCAGCAGCAGCAGCAGCACTGCTCGGCCTCTTCCAGCAGATTCGGGCCAGCATCTGAAGACGGAGGAGGAGGGCACGCCGGACGGGCGCGGCAGCGAGAGGGCGGCGGAGAGGAGGAGCGGCGGCGGCGGAGGATGAGTCGGAACAGGTCGATGGTGGACATGCGGAGCCAGCTGCTGCACCGGACGCTGGTGGAGGAGCTCAACAAGCGCCTCTTCTTCAACACCGTCGGCGCCGTCCACGACATCGGCTTCCGCGACCCTACTACTTACGGATCGTCGTCGTCGTCTTCGTCACAGCATCGCTGGAGAAGCAGCAGCAAGGTCGACCACAAGCACCACTACATGTTCTGAATAAATTCTTCAGACCAAATTATTTTGGTGTGTAGTGTACATAATCAGATGCAGAGTACGTACGTGTGCAGCTAGCTAGCCGGTAATGAATGTGCTCAATGCAGAGCATTGCGCCCGCGGCCACAAAATTGTGTATATTTGGAGCGAGTTGAGTGCATATATGAGTGTTGTTCATGACAGTCTTGCCATGCGACATGTGAATGAAAATGCGAGTGATATGTATTGTACTGTGACTAGTAGTACTCTACAAAATATAGCATGCATGTTGCTGTACTGCACTAGTGCAATGAGCAGAGATTTTAATGATATAAACAATCCTCCTTAGTTTCAATTGCGCTATCAAAAAAGGTTCTCTTGTGTTGAAAGTTTGCTGGTCGTTCTCTCAAATCTTCTCCAATCCAAGTTGTGTTCTTCCCGAAATTGAGGAAACAAACCTCTGCAATTTTCTATCCAAATCATCTTAGGGCCCTGGATTTCCTTGATTAATATACCTTCCTTCCTGGGCCCTCGATATCTGGGCTGCATACTTGGGCCTTGGCCCATTCAAGCGTGCAATTACTGCAACGCGCAAATGCAGCCAGCCTGTAAAGTTTACAGCAAAGATCCACCGTCGCCAGCTTCAGAGGAGGGCACGGCAAAGATCCAGAGTCAATGGTCAAATGTTCCCCATCCCATTTACATCTCTCTCTTGATCCAATGCAACCATGCATTGTCCTAGTACTAAAACTTGACATCTTCTCCAAGCACAGAGCCTAAAATGCCTATTTTTTTTCGTGAAAAAGAAATCATGCATGTGTTTACCTCATCTTGAAACAAGGTGATCCATGTGGATCAGGTATCGTCGTCAAGGACCAAATTAATTAACCTGCATACTACCTTGTTAACCTCTTTACATTTGTATATCTAGCCAGTTGATCATCTCCTAATTAAAAGGTAAATGAACCCGGCCAAATTTGATCTTCAATATTCCAACATCAATTTGCATCACAGCAGACAGAATTCAGAAAATTGCAGGGGAAACCAAAGAATAACGTGGAGTAGTATATATATGTGCATAGCTTCTGTATATCCTTCAAATCAAGAAGAAGAATGAAAAAGGAAGAAACAAGAAAAAGAAGTAGGGCAAATAGCTAGGTACTCATACATACACAATTAAGATCGAGAGCCTACAGAGGAGGAGGAAGAGGAAGAGGAAGAGGTCAAAGTAGCTAGGTACTAGGTAGCTAGTTTGTGCGCTTGCTGGGGGCGGATGGCTGTGGCCTTCCTCTGGGCTTCATACTTCTCAACCAAGGCAGCTGCTGCTGCTGCACCACTTGTTCTTCAGTCGTCGTCGTCGTCGTATCTGCTGATGCTGTCTCTTGTTCGTGCTCCAGCTGCGGCAGCATCGGCGTCGGCGACGGAAGAAGCAGAGGCCTGCTGCAGCTGCCGTCATGCGCGAAGAAGACGAGCAGGAGGAGCAGCACAAGCAGCAGCAGCAACGACGACGAGGGCTTTTTCTTGCTTGACAAGAACAATGTGGCCATTCTATTGCTGTGATCTCAACTTGAGTTTCCTGTATGTGTTGGAAGAAAAGATGGATGGATGGATGGATGGATGTGCAGAGGAATTGAAGCAGGTAGCTAGCCGGGATTATAAATAGAATAGGTAGCCGCAGATCGAAGAAAGAAAGCTTCAATTAAGTCAATGGAGAGGAGACGATCGAATTAACTCTCTCTCTCTCTCTCTCATACAAGACGTGTTTCCTCTTCCAAAAGATTAGCTCTCAAGACGTGTGGAATCAAGTTTTGCAAGCTGGAAGGAAGAAGCAGAAGAAGATATACTCCAGAAGAAGACTTGGTCTGAGGCCGGGAGGCGTGCGGATCAAGTTGAAGTTGGCAAGCAAAGCTAGACGACGCGTTTTGACTAGCAAAGCTCCACCTGGCGAGACCGTGTAGCCGTGTACACATTGATAGTATACATTCTTCTTCACTCAGGCTGACAGGTCACCGACTTGAACAACATCAATGCAGAGAGAGCTTGCAAGCATACATCTAAGGGAAATTAAGGTTTAGCAAGCAAAACGCTAGGCATAATACAGTATTAATTAAGCTGTAGATGTGTATCAATGTGAAATCCAGCTACATATTTTGTTCCGACAAATATACGTGTTGAGTAAGCTTCTTAATTTGACTAGACATCGATCAAGTGTTGACATTTAGCTCACCACCCACTCCGTGTCCGTGATAGTACTAGTTGTTGCTTAATTAACACTAATATGCCTTTGTCAATCCCTCAACCTTAATTGACTTGATTTGACTTCACATCCCCTTGCTTCTTTTCACAAAGCAGCAGTACAGACCAAAACAATCAACATGAACAGTTGTACATGATACCAGCGCGAAGACGGTAAGGAAGAAGCTGAACGCGACGACGGGGAGCGAGCTTTCTAGTGGGCTTTGCCTCCATTCCAAATTAAATCAACGCTTCTTCCAAATCCAAAATCAATAGTTCTTTTAAATATTTTTATTTTTCGTTCATATTCTTAAAAAACTGTAGCCGTAGAATCTAAAGTTTGAATGAAAAATTTATAAATGAATTTGCAGGCTATCTCATAAATATGATCCATCATATATACAAAGGCCCATGGGTCTTATGTCCATTAATGTCATTTAAATATCACATACCTTCCATATCAAATGAAAGACTAAATCAATGTGCTATATAGACATCACGTAGAACGAAACAACCATTCAAGCTACTGAGAGAGACCAAATGAGCTGGTTTTGATAGTTGACGTAGTATTTCATACCTAGTTTTATGGTTAAGTCATATAAATCAGATTTAGAGTATAGTTGAGAGAGCCAAAATATACTTTTTCCTATTTTTGCAGGCATATCTCATGTCTATATATTTCTACTGAAACATAAATGGTATTTTTGGCAAACTGAAAAGAAAAACATCAAGAAGTATTGAAACAAAACATAACCAAATGCTTTCTATTGGTAGTAAAACCAATTTGCACCCTTTATTTTTTTAATCCAATGGATCACATCTAGTGTCCAATGACGAGTATCTGAAAATGGAAATGGAGAGAGCATCTATTATTAAAGAGCTCATCTACGATGTTTTTTATCAGTAGTATTATAAATGATTTGGGCGACACTTTAGTGATTTTCTAATTAAACGTTTTGGGGTAATTTTGGCACTCGACTTTTTATCCCATCCTTCAGTCGCGTAATGCTCGTCGTCTTGGGCAGTCATGGTCAGTTCCCGACGTCGCCGACCACTCCCGGCGGTGGTGGCTTGCTCCAGGCCTCCAGCACATCGCTGCCCCTTCCTCTTCCGCAGCGGTGCCCTAAATGGGCTGCTGTCTCCATCACCGCCTCCTTCCCCTTCCCGCGCCGGCGTCCTAATCCGCACTGTACGTCCTCGTCGCTTCCCCCTTCCGACGGTGCCGGCCAAGTCCGGCATGTCACTGCCCCTTTCTCCTTCCTGCAGTGGCTGAGTGTCAGCCGTTGTAGCCCGTTCGCACTGTCCCAGGGTGAATATGCTTATATGCAACTCTCTCTACTCGTATTTTCTGAACTCCAACAATGTGTATGGAGGAAGATTGATTGCAGCATCATGCCTCAGGTACTCTAGAACGAAATTTTCACAAAGAAGTAGTTTCATTAAACACTTCGGATGGCAATGCAGCTCCCAAACCATGGAATTGTTTCATGGATGTCAAATTGCGGCAAAAATTCTCGTCTTTCTCATTGAGTTGGCCTGCATATTTTTTGGCTTTCTCATGCATGCCTCCAATTTCGTTGCAAGCCAAACTACTATGCTGAACTAAATACAACAGATTAAATTACAAAGAGATTTTGTGACAATACAATAGATTAAATTACAAAGACATCAGAACAAATTTTACAAGTCTGCACAAAACTTATTAAATTCAGACATTGTCCTCTGTGATCAACAATCAATTTTGCACCATACCAAAGCTGCTAGAACCTTTCGCTAAAACAATGTTGCTCCAAGCCTAGAACCATTGTATCTGTCATCTGCTGATTCATATGTTTCATGTTTTTTCCAACTACGTGCATAGTTTTAAATTAACAATCATTGTATTTATCATCTTTGATCTATAAGCACTACATTTAAAAGTAACAAACTGATGGTCTGAATAATAAGAAACATATTCCCAATGCAGTACAAAATTGTGAATCCGCTTGCATCCACCACGCTCGAGCTCGCTGTTGCCATCTTCTCTCGTCGTGCTCCTCATAGGCCTAGAGGAGCCGTTCTGCCTCCGCGGAGTGGACGCTGGGGAGATTTTTTCTTGAGACTCATTTCCTGGGCCTCTACTTAGCTGAAAGCAGGTCGGACGAAGCCAAAAATCTGGAGTAGCAGCACTAGCTGGACTGTATTTAGCCAATAACTAGTATTCAGTACGTTGGTGAACTTGCTGGACTGATCGACAAATGTGTGTGCTACTCTTTCTCTTATCTTCTTGTTGTCTAGTTAATTTTCTTACGTGCAGATGCATGCAGAATTGGAGCACTTCTTCATATCCCTCAACTTGTTCAGGCCCTTCAGCTAGCTATACATTCGAACACGCTTTAAACAGCTAGGCTGGATAGGTGGTAATTAGCTGCTGCCATGGTACGTATTAGACGAGGATGGGGCCTTGCGGGAATGCGGGTAGGACCCAGGCGGTCGTCGGTGCGTGGTGGATTTGAACTCCGACGAGGCCATGAACGAGTGACGTAGCCGGCGGCGGCACGGTCGAGGAAAGGAGATGCAATGCGTAGGGGAGTTATGGCCGGCTATGATCCAGGGATGGCTAGATTTCTTAATAATGTGTGGCAAAAATACTATCTTACCTCTCCATGTCTATATATTTTGGACAATTATGTCCCTCCACGTTTCTACTGCCATTGGATAAAATGGTAGTATAAAAATATTTGAACCCTCGAATAAAACTAGATATACGGTTCAGATCAATTTCTATTATCAATAAAGAGCATCGTAGCAAGACTTACAATTATTTAGATTGCATGTATAAAAAAACTATTTATAACTTTCGTCTCAAACTATAACAACTTTTATATATAAATCTAGCTAGATTGGGATGGATGGAGTAAAACTTCTATCTCAACGTTAGTCTTCTATGTAAATAGTACAAGATAGTTAATTAGCCAATTAACCAATACAGAATTACTACGTACAACGACATATTGCAGAATACAATATACGACATGGTCAACATTCTTTCCGTAAAACTACATGGTCAAAATTAAATTGAACTCTAGGACAGTACAACACTAACTATCTGAATCTCTCATCAGTTTCATGAGTAATACTAGTGTCTTGTTGATCATGACAGAGGAGCACCCTGCATGCCACCATCGTTTCACCCATCTTCATCCCCGGTGTCACGGTGAATGCAACGCCATCTCCTCTGCCACGAGCGGCGGCGGCGGCGGCGGTGGCCACAACGCTCTCCATATACTCCGCCGCGTACTTGCTCCCTCTCCTCGCATAGAACACCCTGACGCTTCCACGGTCGGAACATCGCCGGCGCGCCTCCACCGCCACCCGCAGTGCCCACGCCGACCTCGCCATCGTCGCGAACGCCCGGTAGAACCACGTCCTGGGGTGGCCACCTCGCGACACGAACGCCCTCACGTCCAGATTATTCCTGAACATCGCTGCCTCCATCTCCGACGACACGGCTGCTAAATACTTTGTTCGACAGAATCTTGCGAAGCTGGAGTTGGGGTGTTCCATCAACGAGTCCAGAGGGTCACAGCACCTCATGATTCGATCGAAGCGAGCAAGATCATTGAGTTCATCATCGTCTTCAGCACCATCATGTACTGCAAGCATTGTTCGTGACAGGTGCGCTTCCAACGAGTACCTCTTGTAGTTGTACGATGATTGTTCATGATCAGGTGAGGAAATCAAGCTAAAGATCAGCTCTGCGAAATCATGCACCGATGTCGATGCAACCTTGAACAGCTCCAAGACTGCACTAGGCGTCGTCAATTTTTTCAGGACAATGGAGTAATCCTTATGATGATTAACTGATGGTTTGCTGCTACTGATCTGTTTATTCAGTCTCGAATTGGCACTCTTCAGACCATCCAGCTCTCTTCTCAATAGCACAATGTCTGAATCTTTCTTCCTTGTCTCAGACTCCAGTTCCTGCACCAGTGACCATCGATCGTTGATCAGTGACCCGACGCTGCCATTCCAACTGCATAAGCTCTGCAGAGCTGTGAGCGAATCGAGCTCCGAGGTGATGATCTCATTGGCGAAGGCAATCTTGGGAGGATTATAAGGGATATGAGCTTTCTGCAGTTTGATGTAGGCTGATTTCAGAGCTCCGATCTCCTCAAACAGTCTTGTGATTACTAGCCTTTGATCATATCCGCCACAATAATCTCCGAATTCTGTCTTTGTGTCGGCAAATTCAGGCGCCGCACAAATTTTCGTGATCTTGCAGAGCTTGGAGAAGCCTAGTACGAGTCCAGGAACACTGCAGGTGCTCCTTGCAACGGAACTTCTTGGTGTTCTTGACTCCATTGAGGCTGATTCAGTGCAAACGAAGAAACAAAGAAGAATCTTTGAGACGAGAAAGGGGGACCAGAATGCTGAAAATTTTATCAAAAAAAATCAATGCAGTGAATGGTTTCATCTTGGTTTACTTCTCCTCTAATTTGACAGACCAAAAAAGCTCTGTTTATGACCACAGACCAAATGCAGCCACACCTTTATTGTTCTGAAATCTAGACCAAAGAGGAAACCACAGACGACATAGACAGGCTTGAAACATGCAATTCTTGTGCTTAATCAGAGTACTAGATTTGAGCAATACGTAATGGATAAAATTGGAGAAAGCAGTATACAACAGCTAGAGTAGGCATGAGCAAGAAAACATGTATACCAAGAACCTACAATTCATGTATGAAATGATCCCTATAAGTTGCAGACAAACAGATTTATTCGTTGAACATGAGGTACGTACCTGCGAGGCTGGGACTGAAGTGAAATGCTGAATTGAATTGGTGTAGAGTGACGAAGAAGAAGCCTCCTTCCCCCGGCTAAAATTCAAACATTTTCAAGTCTGGTACTGCTGCCTGCCATGCTAGCCTCTGGTAGTACTGGACTACAGGTAGCAGAGCAGAGGGAAGCGAAAGAGCAGTGGTGGTACTAGTAGTACTCACAATGAAGGACAAGAAATGGACATGGCAGTGGCATTGGGAACAACAAAAGCAAAAAGGTTGCACAGACAAGGTTTTTTGCGATGCATTGTGGCCACTGGAATGGATAGTGTGTGCTGTCCCCTCCCCTGGTGGCCCGGTGTCTCAAAGCAAAAGTGAAAAAGTGGTAAATGAACGTATTGAGATGATCTTTCATTCTAATCAAACCTTTTCCAACATTTGTCTACTTCAAAATCAAATTTCAGATACTTTCCGATATACTACTACTAGCTAGGTAAATATATCAGTTCCAACAATGATCTCAAATACTGTACTCTTTTGTCATAATAATACAGTTATTTAAAGTGTATGTAACCAAACTTCAGAAGCTTTCAATCAATTAATTGCACATTTTTATGTCAGCTATACACCTTAATATACTCTTGCATGAAATATATCCGTCAATTATACATCTCAAAATATATTTGTATAAAAATACTAGTGGTATACATTGGATATATATATAGAGAGAGAGAGGTCAGGTGTGTGTGTATATATGCTCTCAATCAAATAAGTTAGTACTACTGTCTTCACCTCAAAATAAATCAAACTATTGGAGACATGTCATGAGAACCTTTAGTCGAACTGCTGAAACACCCATCAAGTCATGAAGAGTGAAGCCAGTGCAAACGCTAAAGATAGGCGACGAGTGATGAAACATCCTTGGAACTACGAAACAACGGACCTTCGCCGGTGTGTGGTGAAGGATCATCCGGCGACGAAAGACTTGAGTCCCTTGCGGGGACCCCATCCTAAGGAGCCATATAAGCGGCCCAACAAAGGGCCTTTGGGGCCCATGGGCTTATTAATTGGGGCAAAAGACAATTATTACCCCTGTAAACGTCGTCATCATAAGAGCAACTAAGTCAATTCGTCCCCACCATAAGAGCAATTAAGTCAATTCCCGAGTAAACAGTAACCCTATATTGGTAAACCTGAAGTGTAAAACTATAAATAGACCCTAAGAGATGTGTAATAGAGATTTGTAAACTTGAATTGTAAAACTATGAATAGACCCCAAGGGATGTGTAACAGAGAATCTAATTTTTGAAGAAATCAATACATTTTTCACTTGATATTTTTCTCATATTCGAGTGAAGCTTGTCTTTTGGCAGACGTATTTGTCTATCGACAACACAAACTATGATTGGATGGAATACTATCTATGAATTTGGACTTTAATTTTAGATTGATCTATTTTGAGACGAAAAAAGTAGACAATGGAATCTGAGATAGCGTCAGTCAGACATGTTATGTGTGGAGCTAACAATGTCATCTGCAGCGGCGACGGCGAGGTGGGAGCTGCAGAGCGGGCAGGTGGTGCGGTTGCGCAGCCACTTGACGACGCAATCCTTGTGGAACGCGTGCGCGCACCCAGGCAGCACGCTCCACATCTCTTCCTTCTCCGACAGACAGATGACGCAATCGCCGTCGTCGTTGCGGCGGAGGATGAGTCTGACCACCTCGGCGATGGTGACGGCGAGCAACCAGACGGCCACGACGATGCAGGCGAGGAAGCAGAAAAAGATGGTGGCCCAAAAGAGCCAGTCAATCAAATCCTCCGCGTCCATGCCTCCCAAGGCACTGCACACACTCGAATACTCGATCAATGTCTCAATTTTCTTGGTATATGACGACGATCTACTTGTGCATGTACGTATATGTGGATGGATGGATCATCGACTCTGAATTGGATTAGCAAAGTACCCTTGCTTCTCCTCGTCATGCATGGACAGGGCGTCGTCGCGCCCTCGCGCTGGAGGCAGAGCATCACAGTCCACAGATCGATCTTTTTTTTTTCTTCCGCGATTAATTAATTTAAAGATCCAATCAACAGGCAACAATATTGTAGTTGGTTGTTTTTTTTCATGTACCCATGGACTGCTCGACTGATGATCATAACAAAATTTTATCTCCAACGATTATAAATCAAGTCCGAGCTAACAAGAGATCCATACATACATACCTAAAAAACGTACGCTGATGCTACACCTGTTTTTGGATCTGCATAAAAATGCAACATATGGGTGCACAAATGTAATTAATTAAATTGGAAATTGGAAAACCAAAAATAGTATCAAGAGATCGATAGTTGTGCGGTCTGGCAGGCGTTCGGGTTTTCGTTAGGGGTAGGAGCACCGTGTGCGTCCTCCTCCTCTGCTGCGTCGACCGCCGACGTCGACATGCCGGTGCGCCGCCGGCCGATCCGAAGAAGGTGAAGATCTGGCTGCCGGAGCACGCGCACCAGCGGCGGGATGAGTCGTCGGAGTGCAGCATATGCCTGGGGGAGTTGGAGGAGGGGGAGAGGTGCTGCACGCTGGCGGCGTGCCGGCATGAGTTCCACAAGGATTGCATCTACCGCTGGGTCGCCACCCACAACACCTGCCCTCTCTCCCGCCACATAGCCGTCGTCCCTGCTTCATCTGCCGGATCACCAACATCTGCGCCGCCTCACCATCGTCACCATGCTTCTCCTTCTTCTTCTAATATGTAGGAGTACCTGCTGCTGATGTTTAGATCATCATCTGCCGCTGCTGCCGGATCACCGCCACCTGCGCCACCCCACCATTAATTCTTCTTCTTCTACTACTACTAATGTAGCTGCTGCTCATGACATGACGTTGTAGTTCTCAACTATATAATATGCCTGCCTGCACGTCTGAATTGTCACTGATACAGTATAATAGCCATTCGTGAAAGTGTGTAACTCGATCGTTCTCAAGCTGGAGTCATCAACATGTACACACATGCATGAACATCAGAACATGTACATTGCTACAATGCTACTCATGCATGGTTTACTCGTGACTAATCTTATGTTACAAATTATGATTAGAGTCAAACGCAATGTGTGTGTAATACTCTCTTTAATTTGTTGACACCCAATCACATGCCTGCCTATGGTTGTCGATGTGAAGAGATCAGGCAACGAGAGAAGATGATGACTATTGACTAAGTATATGTTAGAAATATAGTCATAATTCGGCATAGTTTAATCGAGAAATATCTTACCTATTTAAAAAATTCGCACTCTTCGTCACTTTTTTTCGTCCGTCAGGGAGACAAATTAGACTTTTGGTTTTTTTTAAGCCAAAGTGCGCTTGCAGGCTAAGACGGAGGAGAGGAGAAGGGAGGAAAGTGGACCCAAAAGGGGAGGTATATTAGACTTTCAGTCTGTGCTTGTGGGCTGAGGTGGAGGAGAGGAGAAGGGGCTGCGGGTTGAGCTTGCTAGGCCGAACCTGGCCCAAAGAGAAAGGAGAAATTTTATTTAGGTTTTTATTTAAATAAATATTGAAATGGTGTTTGTATTATTAAAATTAGTAATTGACCTATGAAAATTCCGAGAAAATTTCAGAGAGTATAATTAATCATGGATAATTTAACAAAATTAAATCCAGTCATGTAATTTTATTTCTCACACTTACTTTACTTTACTTGTAAATTAATTTAATTCTACACCTACCTACTTAAAAATACCCAAGTATTCTGAAAATTTTGTATTTTAATTAATTACATAATGTAATTTTTTTCTCAACTTTTTCTCAAATTTTTTTTGTTTTTTCTCTCTGTTGCAACGCACGGACAGTTTTTCTAGTAACATAATAAACATGAATATGCTAACAGGAACAATAGTATCTGAAAACATATTTAACACCGAGATGAGAAAAACATACCCGCAGAACGCTCCGGATACAAATGAGGTATTCTTGGTGTTGTTGTCTCCGTTGCCACCATTCTCTCCTTCTCCGTTTGTGCTGTTCCTGGTACTGGTCGACATTGCTTGCCGTAGAGGAAGCAGTGCTGAGAGCAGTCGTGCGAAGAACGCGCTCTCTAAAAACTTGATCGCCTGTCTACTCGTGCAGGTATTCAGGTGGGCGGAGTTTCGGAGGCTTGCTTGTTCTGAGTTCCTGTGGAATTCAGTTGCGCAAGAACAAAAGTGGGAGAGTTGTGCTGTAGGAGAACCAGAGGAGAAGAATTGGAGATGAACATAGTGTGTTCTTTGTCTCTCCCAGAGGAGGGAGATAGCGTTGCAAGCGAGAGAAATGTTACGAGATTGATAGCGCATTATGGTCTAGTCCGTTACTGGAGTAACATCTCCATTCGTCCGTTAATATGAATTTGGATGAGAGGTTTTCAAAATAAACAAACATACTACGGGATGTGGTACATCCTAATACTATAAATATTAGGTTTGTTATTTTGAAACGCATGGAGTAGCATATACTGAAAGCCCAAAATGTAGCCTAGAGGGAGGGGGTGAATAGACGTTCCTGAAATTTTCTCATATTGTGAAGGTTAAATTACAGGGGCCAAAACTTTCTAGCAGGTGGCACGAGACTTCCTGGCTGCTCTAAGCTGATGTCACGCTCAGAAATTTAGCCAAATTTTCAGACTATTTTGTGTATAAATCCCTTTCCAGGAATCAAGCCAGGGTATACAAAATGACAAATTAATATACAGATCCAAACGTAAATAAAGTGTAAATACTTACAAAAGAGACACTTAGTCCTCACACTGAGAAGAAAGAAACAACAGCGGAGAAAGATGATCCTAGCAGGGCTTCAGCTCCACTCCACAAGCAAAAACTCAACTAGGGTATAAGCTTTGGTCCTCTAACTCTGTCTTCAACTCAGAAGCACTACACTTCTGAAAAGGGGGATAATAGTAAGGCTAAGTACAACCACCGTACTCAACAAGCCACACCAACGATGCAGATGTGCAAGGGAAGACAAAGGGCGGTTTGTGGCTATTTGCATAAACATAGTTGTAAACATTTAGAGTTAAAAACCATAAAACCTGTTGATTAGTTAAGGCAAGATTAAATCTTCATTGAACAACGCTAAACCACATTGAACAGGTCCAACCAAACCATCTGAACTACACCAGTTCATTAAGTCAAGTTACTTAATAGTGTGGGACTAATTACGGCGAAGCTGATTGATCGCCCATAACTACGGGCACAATTATTCGAATAGTTTTACTCTGGCCAGAGGTGTACATCTGTACCTATAAGATACAGCCCCATAACACGTTTCTGTGCGCCAGCATGCCACCATGACATACCAGGAAGGAACTGTGATAGGACCCTTCACATAACTTCCCCCTAACCAATTGTACCACGCTGAGGTTTCGTCCCATCATATTGAAGTACGATGTGGACAATCAGATGCTCCATCATATTGAAGTACGATGGAGGGAAAAACATCTCAAGCTGACACGCTGTCTCAATTGCGAACGATTGAAGAGGGCCTAACTCTTCGGGATCAAAAACCTTCTATGATATTCGATTGAAAAAGTAGCACAACTTTGTTATCACTACCTTAATGTGAACTGGCTTGACCGCTCTTATAGCAATAGGTAGGAAGATAGTTAACATCTTGTGACAGTCATGAGCATTGTACCCAGAGATGGTCAAATCTTTCATGGATACAAGTTTTCTGATGTTCGATGAGAAACCAGTCGGGACTTTCAAACTATGCAAGCATCTACAGAAAGCCTTTTTCTCTTCTGGTGTCAGTGAATAGCATGCCGGAGGAAGTTCGATCTTCCCATTTGCCAGATCTTTTGGGTGAGGGTCATGCCTTATGTCCATATTGACCAGGTCGGTACGTGACTTTAGCTCATCTTTCGTCTTACTCGGGATGTTTAGTAAAGTGTCAATGGTGCTGTCAAACACATTCTTCTCAAGATGCATTACGTCAATGGCATGACGAATCTCCAGGTCTTTCCAGTAATCCAGGTACCTGAAAAATATTGAGTGCTTCTTGAAAGGTAACGTATTTTCCTGATCCGTTGCATCTATTTTATCTTGATCCGTTGCTTTCTTCCTCTTGCTTGCCTTCTTCTTTCCCTTCCCGAAAACGACCTTAATATTCTGTCATGTTGAAGACTTGTTTACCAGTTCATGTTTCAGGAGGAAGATCGTTCTCTACTGTATTGTCGAATAATCTGGCCATCGCACGCCACTTGTGCCTCTGTAGTAAAAACCGACGATGACGCATGTACACTACCTTGCTTGAGGTGGTGAGGTACTTGTACGACGTGTTGTCGATACATATAAGACATCCAAACTTCCCCTTAAGCTGACCTGAGAGCGAAAAGTTCGCCGGTAGGTCGTTGATGGTAACGAATATGATGGCACGCAGAGTAAAATGTTCCCTGCAGTACTCATCCCACACTCGTAACCCTTCTTTCCACATTTCTTGCATGTCCTCCATTAATTGTTCAAGAAACACATCTATGTCAATCCCATGCTGTTTTGGCCCTTGTATAAGGATAGTCAACAAAATGTACTTTTGCTTCTGGCGAATCCATGTAGGCAAGTTGTACATGGTGAGCAGCACTGACCAAGTGCTGTGTGAGCTGCTTAACTCACCGAACGGGTTCATTCCATTCGTGCTCAAGGCAAACCTTACATTTCTCGGTTCCTTTGCAAATTTCGGGTGTAGTGAATCAAAGTTTTTTCATTATCGAGTATCGGCGGGGTGTCGAATCATACCATCTCTTTTCCGACCCTCTTGATGCCATCTCATCAACTCGGCATCGGTACGGTTTGAAAACAGCCGCTTCAGGCGATCTTTCACTGGCAGGTACCACATCACCATAGCCGAAATCTTTTTCTTTGTTGGCACCGATGAATCTTGGTTGACCACCTCTCCGTCTGAGGCTCCATTGCCCATTGTGTACCGACTCGTCCCACATGTTGGGCAACAGTCTAAATTCACGTATTCCTTGCGATACAATATACAATGATTTACACATGCATGAATCTTTTGAACACGTAGAGATAATGGACATATCAGTTTCTTGGCTTGATATGTGTTGGTCAGCAACAAATTCGGCTTCGGAAGCATAACTCTCAACAGATCCAACAAATCGTTGAAGCTAGTGTCCGACCATCCATGTCTGGCCTTCAATTTGAGCAGTTCAAGTACAAAGCGTAACACCATGTAGTCCCTGTCACATCCTTTCGATTCGTTGTAAAGAAAGTCGTTTGTTGCTTTTTCCAACGCTTTCCAATTGTCCAACCCTTGTTTTGTCGAAGTTAGGACTTCTGGTTCAACGTGCCGCAACATATCCTCCAGATCAAAATCAATATCTGAGTCATCTATCCCAGAGCCACCAAATTCCGGGATCGTTCCCTGGGACATGTCTTCGATTATAAAATTTTCTCCCGCATCAAAGCAAAAAACATCAACCTCTTCATTACGAACGGCGACTTCCCCGTGACAAGTCCATATCTTGTAGTCATCCTTAAATCCACGCTCTACAATGTGCCCCAAAATTATCTTTGGGTCTTGCAACATCTTTTCGTTCTTACAATCAAAACATGGACAAAAAATGTCCCTCCTGTTCTCTCTCAAAGCATGTGCTTTTGCCTGATCAACAAATTTGGATGCTTCCTTCAAGAACGCCGAATAAGTTCTTCTTATGTCGTATATCCATGACCGATCCATCTCCTAAAAAATATCTCCGATAGGTCGAATTGAACTTTATTAAATGGTATAGAAAACGATACGACTTAAACGAACATTATATTACTCTTCGTGCACTAGTGAGTCCAATAACATTTATTTAAAAATAAAAAATTAACTATAATTACTAGATTTGCAAAACTAGTATATTCGTCGCATTCCACCGAACAAATTTGAAATAAATGAAGGAAACTAAACAAAGAGTAAATTAATGTACTATGTACCACTAAATACTATTCGAATTTATTCATGCAAACAATGTATCTAATCGATAAACAAATAGTCCATTTCCAAAAATGAAAAAATTCATCGCTTTTAACCGATAAAAATTGAAATAAATAGAGGCAAACCTAATCAAGAATTACACACTTTTTAACACATGCCATGCAAATAATATATGTTAACTAAAAATAAAAAGTGCCTACACTACTCCATTTAAAAAGGTACAAATTTCATCGCATCGCACCAATAAAAATTGAAATAAATGAAAGCAAATGAATGAGGACAACAAGCATGTCACCTTTTATATAGATCTCAAGTAAAGATTTGAGGTTGAAAACCTCCCCCCTAATTTGTGTTAAGTTTAAGAGAGAGAACACGCTGGGCTTGAATGAGGCAAGCTCGGGCTGGGGCTATATATGGATATCATCATCGCGTGCGGTCGTATTAAGCGGCCCACACGGGATAATCTATTATCCCGTGCGGGCGTCTTAACGCGACCGCACGTGAGACCGGTCCCCGGTGGGCCGGTTTTTCCAGGCAGCGTCACTTACGACCCACCTGGAATTTACCGGGGGCCTCGGGCCTTGTACAGAAAAATCTTTTCTGTAGTAGTGGTACTCCAGCAGTTCTGGTGTCTTCGCAGTCGAATTGGATCGATCGTTTAGCTAGTTTAATTTGGTAATGACGTGACTTGAAAAAGCTTTATTTTGTGGACAAAATATCGTCAGTGGGGTTCAATATGTCGACATTAATGATCTTAATCATCATGACAAAACAAACTTAGTTACTGCTAATATGGGTGTGAAAGCAGGTACACATGTAAATCTCGATCGATAAGTGGAAACACACATCTTTTTTATTATGTGAAACATGCACGATGCTGAAAATGTTTAGTATGATAACAATAATTAAACATAATATGTAAAATAGCTAGACAACATAAGCTTATATAAATTAACGTGGTTTACGATAATTTAAATAGTACTCTCTCTATTTATGTTTGATTGTCATATTTGCTTGAGGCTGCAAGACCAAGGAGCTCCTTCATGCAGAATACTTATTCAAAGCTGTTGCATTGCATTTGAAAAGCCATCCAATCCTTATGTGGGTGCAGTAATGATGCATGGAAAATGAATAGACAGTTCCATTGCATGTGAACAGCCAACCAATCCCTTGCATGGATGCACTAACGATGCATGGAAAACGATCAGCCAGGCATCATATCCGAGACGAAATTGGTTATATGATGATCTAGTCCCCATCGATGGAGTACTCTGCTTGCTTCTAGTTCCTATTGCTGGACTGTCCTGTGGTACTTTATTATCCTTCTTTTTTTTGGCGGGTGAAGTAGTAGCTTATACTGTTGAGGATGGTTTTCTCTTGAGCTTATTGTCTTTGTCCTCCTTCTTCTCATCCTTCTTTACCGATCCCTTCCCTTTTTCCTTCTCCTTCTCCTTCCCTTTCCTCTTGGCAACAGGTGCAGTAGCTTGTACTAGTGGCACAATGGCTATAGAACTAAAAAAAACAATTTAAGTTATTTAGCAATCAATTTAAGTTGGCATTAATCAAGTGCATGCATTGGGTACAGTAAAAGCTAAAATGGCTACCTTGGTAAGGATGGCAACGGCTGATTATTAGACTCAAGTCCAACATTACTAATTGTTTCATCAACAGTACTTTAAATCAGATATGCAAATTAGTTATGTTGCTGCAGCCTAGGAGCAATAAAATGTCAACAAAGTGGAAGATATAAATTTCACCTTGATAGGCTAGCCAAGACTTGACTTGACATAGTGGCAGGATCACTGTTTTTAGTGGCAGCAGAAGTAGATTTTGGTTTGGATTTCCTTTTCAGTTTTCTACAATAAAAATGGAAATCAGTGATGTTTGTTGTGGCAAAGGAAATCAACATGAAGAAGAGATGGATATAGAAATCACCTTTGTTTTGCCACTAAAGCATAGGCCTCTTTGGCATCTGGATCTGTCTCTTTGCAACTTGTCCATTTATGGCTATAGTTTTTGTAAATAGGGCACTTTTGCTGACCTTTGCTACCTGCTTTTTTCTTGCCCTTCTTATTCCCCTCAACACCACCTTTGTGTCTTAAAGTTTTGGGCCTCCCTGCAGATCTCTTCAATATTGGAGGATAAAGAAAGAAATCGTGTGTATTCTTCGACTACTGGAAAATGTCGGTTAGAGCTGGAATGCGGGCTGCATATGTGGCTTTAAATTTGGCCACACTATAGCATTCATCAACATAATCATGCACCTGCACCCCCCCTAATATATGTGATGAAGCACAAGGCATGAGCACAAGGCTTCCCAGACACTTGCCACTCTCTACATGTACATGTCTTCTCTTCAAGATCAACTACATGCCTATTACCACCTTGTGATTATGTCAGACAAGGCTAAGAATGGCAAATATAAAAATTCAATAAGACATGCGATATAACATTACTTGGGTCTTTCTCAGTAACCTTAGAATGAAATCATCACTTCTATCTAGTTCAAAGTTTAGTCCTCTACTTTTCTCAAGAAGCTCCTTCATGGCACAAGGTAGAATTATATTACCTTCCAATTTGTTTGCCACCTTCTTCCTCACACGAAATTTATTCATCATTTTTTTTCTGATCTTATTAACCAATTCATATGGCATAAGACCTTTATGCTTTTTGATCCAATTGTTGAAGCTCTCCGCTAAATTGTTGGTGATGTAATCAACCTTAGAGTGTGTGGAGAACTCGCTCCTCATCCATAACCTACAAAATAAGCAAGATAAATATTACATTCAGGCTTCAGGCTTTAGTTCACCTATTGAAATAAGCAAGTATATGTGCATAGTATAAAATAGCTACCTCTTGTGGTGGGTTTTCAAGTATGCTATAGCTTTAGGCTTTAGTTCACCAATTGAAGCCATGTGTTCATCGAATTCTGCAGGAGTCCATGCATATGCCGCTAGCCATAAGTGTTCCTCAAAAACTTTGCCATGGAACTTGAGCTTGAAATTGGAAACAAGGTGTCACATGCATACCCTATGCTCTGCATAACCAAATACCTCTTCAATAGCATAGTCAATACTTTTTTCTGCATCTGAACAAATAGATAGACCAGCTGGTTCGCCTATAGCTTGATGGAGTTTCTCCATGCACCAAAGCCATGTCTCACTACTCTCTGAGTCAATAATACCATGGGTCACTGGGTACAACCAATTGTGTCCATTAGTAGCACATGTAGTTGTTAGCTGACCTCTATACTTTCCTGTCAAGTGTGTACTGTCAATTGCTAAGTATGGCTTACAACCTGCTAGAAAGCCTTGAATGCAAGGATGCAGTGCCACAAATAACCTTGTGAATCTCTTCTTGTCCTTGAATGTCATATGGTCAATGACGACTATACTTCCTGGGACCTCTTCTCGATCTTTGCCTTCCAACCATACAGCTTGTCAAAGCTACTGTTCTAGTCATCATACAATTTACTCATAGCTAATTCCCTCCGAATGTACTCTCTTGTAGGGTATGGTTACCTTGTATGTGTCCTTTATTCTCCTTTGCAATTCCTTGGTGGACCGCCGCCACCACCGACTGGGAGAGCTGCGCCGCCGCCAGGAGAGCCGCCTGGATCGGGCCTACGGTTAGACATTTTCCCATTCATCTTTCTCTTTTTTCTTTTACTGTGAATCCCATGTATATTTTGGACTGAGGGTAATTTGGTCATTTTTACAAAGTAACGGTGTGGAATCAATGGTAGGTTGACGGTGATAACATTTTTGGGAGAAAGAGACTTGTATGATGACATTTTTAGGAAGTTGCTCTTGTCGATGGCATTTTTAGGATTAGGGTGTTTGCCGATGACATTTTATGGATTTTCTTAATTGTTAATAGATAATGATGTAGTATCTCTGCTTGTTGAGTTTTAGAATTTAGTGGGATGTACTTTTTAAGTTTTAGAACTTAGTGGGTTGTATTTTAAGTAAGTTAGGATTAGTAATTTTTCATTATTAATTGTACTACTAGCTAGTAACTGTGTCATACTCAGGTAGATGGGTGGTGTGTGACTTGTCCTGGTCGGCACAATACATATATACGCGTGTACGTGCATTATTAATATTTATTTTGTTCAATGTTCAGCTCATGCCCTGCTTACTGCTTACTGAACACGTAGGTAACTAAGATAGATACGTAGTACGTCGTAATGTTTAGTCTGTCCATGCATGTAAGTCCTCAACGACTCGTTTTATATCGACATGTACAACAAGGTCCCACCGTACAACTGCAAAGTACTTACGAACCATGCAAAATGTATTCTACCCCTTTCATTTCTAAATAAAGTATTTTTATTACGCACGGATCATATATACATATAGGTATGTACGTGTAAGATCTATTTCATCCGTTCTAAAATAGATCAACTTCTATATATAAATCTTAACATAGGCTTTATACATGAATCTGGACATAGCTTATGTCTAAATTTGTGTATAAGAGTTTGTTTGAAATGCAGAATTTAAAAAACACGAGAACAAAAAAGACACATGAATAAGATGTCATGTCTTCTTAAACCCTACAGAAAACGAATATATAAGAATTTACAATCATAGGAATTCAAGACACAAGAAATAGAAAACATGAGGCTAGGCCTCATTTTAGTATTTCTCCAAAATTATCATGAAATGGACCATTCTATAGGAATTCTAAGGGAGTTTAAGGAGGTTAATCCTTTGTTTCAAGGGATGCAATAGGGATTATTTTCTATAGAATTTTAATCCTCTATATTTCCTTCAATTTTTTTTTGTTTAAAAGGAATTCTAAAAATTGAATTATTTTGACGAATGGAAGAGATCTCATCAATCAATCAATCAATCAAGAGAATGGAAGAGACGAGAAGGTCAGAGTTGTGTGATGTGGTGTTAATTAATGGATCTGGCCGGGGGAATAAATAGCTAAGCTGGGTCCATGTGTCCGTGCATGCAAGGATATGCATATCATTGACATAGGAACTCTTGTCTCTATATTCAATTATTGTGACGGGCACTGCCTGCCTGCCCGCCCGCACCCATCCATTCGCATCGACACTTCAGCTGTTTAGTAATTAAGTACTCTCTCCGTGTAATGAATATCAGCAGATTAAGTATTGATATTGTAAAGTGACCTTACTGTTCTTAAGGTTGAATCGGGATTCTCTGCATTACAAGATCCACGGTGCCCGGTATTAGAGGGAATAGAGGTCATCCGATCAAGATCAGAATTCAGAAGGACCAGATTTTGTGCTACAGTACGTCACGGTGCGCTACATCGTTTTTGTCTTTGCTGCTACAGTAAACCAACCTTGTTCATTGTATTTCTTACTGTGCTTCTCACATGAACAGTGTTCCCTGCAGTACTTTAGACGATCTGGATCCCTTGGGGTTTGCTTTCTTATTAACTTTGGATGTGGATTAATGCTCCGAGGACCCATCTCTTTCTACTCCAGCTCCAATGACCCCTTCTTCTCTAGCCTCGTGACCCTGACGAACGGCAGTGGAGTTAGGGCACTAGTACAGATCTTCTCATCTCTGACGGGTCCTCACATGCCTGGACTATTGGGCCGTCAGAACAAAGTCATCTCAATCGGGCCTAAATTTGCACCGTTGTAGATGTATTCATGCAGTCATACTCTAGCCCAAGTACGTATAGCCCGTCACCGATGACACTCATCTGTGACGGACTATATGTTTAGGCCCGATTGAGATGACATAGCATATCTCAATCGGGCCCGTCTACAGAGCCGTCACCGATGAATCGGTGACGGGCTCTGTAGACGGGCCCGATTGAGATGGCTTTAAAGCCCGTCACGGATGACTGTCATCTCTAACGGGCCTAGATTATATAGCCTATCATGGATGACTGTCATCTCTAACGGGTCTAGATTATAGTCCATCACGGATGACTCTTACCTCATCTCTAACGGGCCTAACTAATAGCCCGTCACGGATGACTCTCATCTCTAACGGGCCTAGATTATAGCTTGTCACGGATGACTTTTTTAAATATGACAACTTCAAACAATATTTTTAAATACTAAATGATTTCAAATTGAAAAATTATCAATAACAAAGTTGTATAAATCATCAAGATCTATAACTTTTACTTTGGTCTTTTTGCTATATAACATTGTTTTGAACAATTTGAATTTGAATTTAAAAATATGATAACTTCAAATAATATTTTCAAATACTAAATGATTTCAACTGAAAAAGTCATCAACAACAAAGTTGTATAACTCATCAAGATCTATAACTTTTATTTTGGTCATTTTTCTATACAACTTTTTTTAAACAGTTTGAATTTAAATTTGAAAATACGACAACTTCAAACAATATATTGAAATACTAAATGATTTCAACTGAAAAAGTCATCAACAACAAAGTTGTATAACTCATCAAGATCTGTAACTTTTATGTTTGTCATTTCTTCATCCGACAAAGTGTTAGTAACATTGTTCACAAAATTTACATATCTGTGTTATAGTATATAAAACCAGATGAGAGATATATGAATTTGATAAACAATGTTACTATCATTTTGCCGGATAAAGAAATGACCAAAATAAAAGTTATAGATCTTGATGAGTTATACATTTTTGTTGTTGATGACTTTTCAGTTGAAATCATTTAGTATTTCAAAATGTTGTTTGAAGTTGTCATATTTTTAAATTCAAATTCAAACTGTTCAAAAAAATATTGTATAGAAAAAATGAACAAAATAAAAGTTATAGATATTGATGAGTTATACAACTTTGTTGTTGATGACTTTTTCAGTTGAAATCATTTAGTATTTGAAAATATTATTTGAAGTTGTCATATTTTTAAATTCAAATTCAAATTGTTCAAAAAAATGTTATATAGCAAAAGGACCAAAGTAAAAGTTATAGATCTTGATGAGTTATACAACTTTATTGTTGATAATTTTTCAATTTGAAATCATTTACTACTCGAAAAAATATTTGAATTTCTTATATTTTAAAATTCAAATTTTATATAGTTAAATATGTGATCAAAAGGGATGTTATATGAATGTGGTTGTGTTAAATATATTGATAGTTGTGTATGTGAATGAATGTATATGAATTGGGGATGCTAGGGTGTGACATCGTGGTCCACGGGTTAATAGGAATAATAGAGTACTTACATCAACAAACTACCATTTCTTTCTTGGAAGCCAATCTCCAAAGAACTATGAGGTTAATTGTGTTGACCCTTGTGCAATTTTAGGATGGGTGACCTATCGGGAAGACACATGAATAAGGGCAAAGGCCAGAGGCTAACCCAAAAAATTTTCTCTAAAGGGCTGTAATCTAGGCCCGTTAGAGATGACAGTCATCCGTGACGGGCTTTAAATCTCAAAATATGGCCCGATTGAGATTCCGTCAGAGATGAGAGTCATCCGTGACGGGCATATGCCCGATTGAGATATTTTCTCACATCACTGACCTTTGGTCAGTGACGGGGGCCTGCCCGATAGAGATGATGCTTTAAGCCCGTTAGAGATAACTGAACCTGTTCTAGTGGGGTTTAGAGTCCCGAGTTAAGGTAAGGGTGGGAGAGGGTTGGGGTTGAGGAAGAGGGAGGAGATCGTCGGGCTTAGAGGGATGGCGGTGGGAGGTGACGGTTGCGGGAGGTGGACATGGGCGGGTGGCGAGGCGTCAACGGCGACATCGAAGCCGCTGGGATGGAGGAGTGCAGTGGACTGGTGTTGATGATGGAGGCAAAACAGAGCTTGTGGTTATAGGATGCGACAACCGTAGCGGCTTATCCGGCGGGGCGGGCACCTCGTTGCCGTCGGCTTGAGGAAGAGAAGAGGGGTGGAAGGGGGAGGGGAAGAGGGAGGAGGCTGGTAGGAGGTCCTCGTGGGCATTGTTCACGCCTTTGGCCAGCCAACAAGGCTGGGCGACGGTGTTGGGTGAGGAAGGGAAGAGAACAGAAAAGGTATTTTAGGGTTAAATGTGTTGTACTAATCTCAATGCAATTCAATGGTCTGTAATATGCAAGATTAAAGAGTGATTTTTCAAATACCATATAGACAGTGCTAAAGAAATAAGGAGTGGTTGTTAGAGAAGAAGAAATATCATAAGTAATGGTGATATTTTGTTTCACAAATTCTAGACTATAGAAATAGTTATATTCTTATAGAGTCTTGAAAAGAGAGTATTATATATAGATATACATAATAGAGAGTATTACAATAGTCGTACAGAGCTTAGCCTGCAGCCTTCTTAATCATGCTCGTCTGGTGTTGCTCGTCTCGTTGGAAAGTCTACTCAGCCATGTGAAGCACATGTTACTCGTTTTATCCAAAAGATCAATAAACGGACATTTATTTATATAAATTTTACTATAGGACATTATAACTTTCGTGGTTTTAGTTTCTAAACATAATAAAGTCTATGTTTAAGAGAAGACCCTCCAAATATATGGTTATATGATGCTATTTCTGGTTGAATAGGAAGAGAAATACGCAAAATGACACAAATACCCTTGGCCCCATTGGTTAGTAACCTTTACTTTCCCCTGTTGTACTAGAAATGGAAATTTTAATATACTTTGTGTCTAGCGGCAAATAACCCCCTTTTAGAAGTGTCTTCCCCGTAAAAAAATTGAATTTTACCATGTCCAGAAATTAAAACCATGAATTAATGACGTCTTGTAGTAAAATTTATCATTTATTTATTTATGGCCCAATGTCTTTTGACCTATATATGATAAATTTGGAATGGTTATAACACTAATTCCGGAAAGAAAGATCCTTAGCTCTTTTTTTCTTGAAAAGATGTAGCATTAATACCTTACCATTAAGCAATTTCAGTTTTTTATATTAATTAGTTTTGACAATCAAATGTTAGGGTTTTGTTTAATTTTTCCCATTGCCATTCCATTATGGCTTATTAGTATATTTTCATTAGATCCAACATGTCATTTTTCTCTCAAAAGATCAGAACAAGAGAGAGAATAATACCCTTATCTCTTTTCACTTAACTTGGGCCTCTTCAAAGTGTAAAAAACATATCCAATTGTGACCATGTGCACTGATAGGATGAAGGGCGGGAACTGAGTGTAGCTCAGTTGGTGAGCACTCCCGGTTAGGAGGCCACAGGTCATGGGTTCGAGTCCTCTCAAGCGCATGATTTCCCACCAAAAAAAATTCCTCTCGCTGGCCCATGTCCAAAGCACTTGGTTAAGAGATCGGCCCAGGTCGGCCTGAGGACCGTGTGTGGCCCAGGCAAGGTAGTCTTACGGATAACGTCTCCCAGTGTATGGGCGGAGCTAGGGTTTAGAGATTTTCTGGGCCTATGTGAGAAGGTCCTTCTTCTTAGTGCAATGTCCGGGGGGCGGCTTGCCCCTCGCAGATCCAGTTTTTTTGATAGGATGAAGGGCGTCGAATATATAGCAACAGATGATAGATGTCTCGATCCACAACCTTAGAGGAAACACCATCTTGTGAACGGATGAAGACGGGAATTCACTCTAGATTAGTTTTTGAGGTAATATTTGCGGATAAACATGACCGTGGATTATTGTTGTATGATCAAGGATGAATGAAGCTAGGAATCTGGGACACATATACTACTTGTTCTTGTACTCCGGCCCAGAAATGTGTCACACACCACCGGACGAATCAAGCCGGGTTTCTAGACAAGATGCAATGTGGGGCTGAGATGAAGTACAACGAAGAAAAAAAAATCAGAAGCAACAGCAAGAGAAACCATCAATAATACAGTACATGCCAAGATTCGCAGTATTAGTTAAAAAAACAAAGAGGGTGAATGGAACAATGCTTCATGCCACACAAGAAGATTATAAATGCTTGTACTTAAATTAGATAGGAGTATAAGATAAAAGATTAACTTTTGGACCATCACTATTTCGATCATTAATGTGAGGATGAATTCTCTTTTGTGAACGGAGCATACCTCTACTAGTCTAGCAGGTTCCTTGCGATGGACCTTACCTATCTAGATTTAAATTTTATGTTTAACATATGTACTCACATAGACGGCTAATAGTCCTTTCAATAATAGATCACATATCTATCAATAACGAAACACTTATGATGATTTTATCTATTTCAAGATATGCTAGTGTAGTGTTAATTAGAAGGTTCTCTTAAGAATAGAATGTGCGTGTGTGTCTTTATAAGAGAAAGTGTCCACATGTGTATATAAATGTTTATGTATGTCCTGTGTTTCGTAAAAAGAAAAAAATGAATTGTTTCTTTTCACCATAAGACGTTAGAGAGACACTTCTACGTCTTTTTTCAAGAGACTAGGTGCTTTCTATGCTTCCTTGTGATTTGCACTTGTTTTGAGAGCACGATTCAATGATTGATAACTTTTTTGAACATATCAGCACAAACTATATCCATCTTATTGATATAATAGAGGGAAAAAAATAATCCCTAAGGTAAGAAGGAGAGATTTGCCAATTGCGCCTGCCAACGTTCACGCTGTAGTCTCCTCTTTGATTTTTGCAAAGAGTTTGATAGCCACGGATTCGCTATGATTCAATGGTTGATAACTATCCCCCTAAAAAAAGATGGTTGATAATCATTACTTACATTTTAAGATTCGTGAAATTCTAGTTAGAGGGTAACACCTCTCAAGATAGTATCAATTGTTTTCTTTGTTCATCTTACACTGTTGCACATTATGAATTGGAAGAGAAAGAAAATCTCTGCGTTGTAACTATCGGTGAATGAGATGGGCTGCTCGTTTTACTTGGATGAATCTAACAAGTTATTTGGTATTTTTCTTGATTTTCTTTGGAAGGAATAGGACATGTCACGATTCGTGTTGTATGTGGCACCATGACTCCGTTGCCATTGCAACATAAGGTGTACCTTCACCACCGTCCTTGTCTGCTGTCGAGCGGCAAATTTCAAATCTAATTCCTTTTGTCACATGCAGGCAAACAACACATGAATTCCATACATTATGGCATATAATTAATTTTGGACAAAGACGTCTTTTTGAAAGTGGTACATATTTTTTTTCACTGTCCTGAAAGGCTTGAACGATGTAAACTAATTGAACCGTCATCGGCTATCTATACATTATCCGTACAGCTGCCAAGTATTTTCACTGATCGGTTTTCTTGGATGAAGATGGACGCAAATTTGTATGTATGTTTTTTTTTCCTATAGTAACTTAGCATATAGTATTTTTTTATCTGAGGTCAATATGACAACTGATTCAGAAGAGCTGGTCGAATATACCATATAAGACAACCTTCTTGCCTTCTCTTAAAACGATAATAAAAAAAGAGCAGGTGGACAAGCTGGTTATCCATTGGTAAAATGCAGACAAGAGGATGTCAGTGAAGAGGGGAATCCCAAATCCATGGTGCCTGACCGAATATACATGATAATTGAATACCGCTCGCAAAAGATCCAGGTATAGCACGCGGATAAATGTCTGCAGGCCACCAGCCATTTCCGGTGGTCCAATACCTGAAGAACAGCCAGCCTGCAGCTGCCTGCTCACTGATGACTCAGCAAAAGGATCAGATCATGCATTTTGAGTTACGCCTAACCAAACTCACACCATATCACATGGATAAGTACTCTAACAAATGCCTCGATTAACATTGGTTCTCAAGAAAAATAAAGCTGCAGTTAACGGAATCAGATTAAAGAAGGTAACAAGTGCTAATTTTCTGTGCGACAGCATCACCACCGTTCAATAGTTATATTCATATGGAACAATATAAACAGATCTAAAAAGAATTAGGCAGGTGATTAGTCATACTAATGTTCTGTGCTTGTTTCAAGAACACAATTATGTGCTGTACCATCAACAATTGTGAAGTAAATTATTATGCCCCAACCATGCCAAGCCAAATGAATGATTGCTGTGTGTGAAGGACGACTAGTCAGGGATGAGTCGGATGGATATGCTCTTTGGTTCGTGTGATGCGGTGCCCAGGAAACGCGGCCCAACCAAATCGGGGGTTATTATCGTCAAATCAAACTGCTAACAATGCAACGCTCTCGACTGATTCTTCTCCAACTCTCCGAGGCGGCTGGCTCAGTTCCCCTTGCATAAAAGAGAACCCCTTCTTCTCGCTGTCCTCGCATCGAGGCACTCCTGATACTACCACTGAAAAAGCGCTCTCTCTCTCTCTCTCTACCCAAACAGGTTTTGAGAAAGAAGTGGGGGAACAAATCCAAAAAGTTCACCTTTTTATTATCCAAACAAGTTTGGAGTTTGTTACCTGAATCTCCTCTTCTTCCTGTCATCGGAAGGTATGCGGTTCCTCTGTCCATCTCAGCATCTTCTAGTGTTTCTACAGATTCTTGTTTGTTTCTTTGCTGTTTCCCGTATTCTCTTTTGTTCCACGGTAGGGGCACATTAGTATAAATCTATGGTTGGCTGTGTTGATTCCAGTAGATGCGGAAATTTCTAGTTTTTAGTTGAATCTGTGCCGTGCGGATGCAAGTTCTGCCGTTTAATCTTACAATGCCATGTTTGCGAGTTGAGGTATGGAAAGGGGACCAGTTTTCCCTTCTCGCCTAATCTTTGAGAAGATAAATCAGTTCATGAACACATTCCATTAGATGCAGAAATGTGTCACCTTTTCCTTGATGCCATGAAAATCCTAACTCTGCCATGCATGTGCCCATATGCCTGTCCCTCGTTCTGATTATTCTCTGAATCCTTGCTTATTGATTTGCTTCTCCAATTTCTAATCTGTTGGAAATCAGAATAGTTTTTTAGGGGCAAAAGACCCAGCAATCTGTTAAAAATCCGAATAGTTTTGGTCTCTGAATTTATAACTGAATTTTCCCCCCTCCGGCCCTCCCCTTTCTGAACCTGATCAACCATACTGAAAGCTCCTTATATTGACAAGTGATTATGCAACTCGTCGAACTCATCTATGTCCTGATTGATTCCAGTAGGTAATGCTTTCATATGTTACTAGGTACAAGAAACGGATGAGTACTACAATAAGCCTTTAAAATTCTCTATGGTCATTTTTATTTGGTCGTAAGTTCTTACAGACTTTCAGATGATCATACATAACTTGTTAACACTTGTGTGCATATCCTACAATATTCTGTTACTGAATCTGATCTGTTTTCGTTTGGGCAGGGAACTCCATACAAAATAAGCAGTTAAAACATCAAGGAATGCTGAAAGATGTGCTTGCAGAGAAGAAATTTGTCCTGTGAGATTAAGCAGACTGCTGGTTCACCAGCGTTACTGATCTGCTCGACTCTTGATGTGAGTGAGCATCTTTCCTGCACCAATTCCACACCGTTCAAAATTCAACAAGACGAAGCTATAAGAATGTTGTTCTCCATCCGTGATCATGACCTTGGGGATGATGGCTAAAGCATTGCCGTCCATCTGATTAGGCAACCAAAAGATAGCCCTGAAGTTTATATCTTTGTGGGCATGGAGAGTAGAGGGAAGGTTCTAATGGAGAGGTATGAGCTGGGGAGATTGTTGGGGAAAGGAACATTTGGCAAGGTACACTATGCAAGGAATCTGGAGTCAAACCAGAGTGTGGCCATAAAGATGATGGACAAACAGCAGGTGCTGAAGGTCGGGCTTTCAGAGCAGATCAGACGTGAGATCACAACCATGCGGTTGGTGGCTCATAAGAACATTGTGCAGCTTCATGAGGTCATGGCAACACAGAACAAGATCTACTTTGTCATGGAGTATGTGAAAGGTGGTGAGCTATTTGAAAAGGTTGCAAAGCATGGAAAGCTTACAGAGAGTGTTGCACATAAGTACTTCCAGCAACTCATTAGTGCAGTGGACTACTGCCACAGCCGAGGTGTGTATCACCGGGACTTGAAGCCTGAGAACCTGCTGTTGGATGAGAATGAGAACCTGAAGGTCTCAGACTTTGGACTGAGTGCACTTTCAGAGTCAAAGAGGCAAGATGGTCTACTCCATACCACCTGTGGAACACCTGCATATGTAGCTCCAGAGGTGATCAGCAAGATAGGCTATGATGGTGCAAAGTCAGATATTTGGTCCTGTGGTGTTATCTTGTTTGTTCTTGTTGCTGGTTATCTCCCTTTCCAGGGCCCAAACTTGATGGAGATGTACCGGAAGATACAACACGGTGAATTCAGGTGCCCCAGCTGGTTTTCACGCAAGGTCCAGAAGTTGCTGTACAAGATCATGGACCCCAACCCAAGCACAAGGATTTCAATCCAGAAGATAAAGGAGTCTACCTGGTTCCGGAAAGGTCCTGAGGAGAACCATATTTTGAAAGAACTAACTTTGAATGAAAACTCCACCAGAAATGTTGCTCCAACGCTTGCTGTGAGACGCAAGAAAAATGCTCATGAAGATGTGAAGCGCATGTCAGTGACAAACTTAAATGCCTTTGAAATTATCTCTTTCTCCAAGGGGTTTGATCTCTCTGGCATGTTCATTGAAAAGGAACGGAGAAATGAGGCAAGGTTCACTTCAGATAAATCTGCCTCGACCATCATCTCAAAGCTCGAAGATGTCGCAAAGGCACTGAAACTCAGGGTAAGGAAGAAAGACAATGGTGTACTGAAGATGCAAGGGAGGAAGGAAGGAAGGAATGGTGTTCTTCAGTTTGACATAGAGATATTTGAGGTTACCACTTCCTATCATATCATCGAGATGAAACAAACAAGTGGTGATTCACTGGAGTACCGGCAGCTACTGGAGGAGGGCATCCGGCCAGCTCTGAAGGACATTGTCTTGGCCTGGCATGGAGATGACTAGCCGCAGTCGCAAGAGTAGGTCTGGATGTCTCAAGCATTTAGTTTCCACTCCTCAAATTCGTTAGGTTTTAGCTCAAATGAATTTATTTGTCATGCCTGCGTTCTTTTTAGCAACTATGTTTTTGTATCTGGAGAGTTCGTGTTGAGGCAATGTATGCAATTGTATTTGGAGAGTTCATGTTGAGGCAATCTATGCACAATTTAGATGGAGCCTGTTGAGAGTAATTTTATGAGAAGTTGAGCTGCAATATGAAAGTTGGCTTTGAGGCTTTGACACTTTGTTCAGCTATTCGTCCCTGTCCTGTCATAATACTCTGTTTGGGTGAAATGTTGTGACACCATTAACAAGGTTTCTGCAGAATGAAGTATGCAATTCTTGGTATTCATCAAGAGCTCAAAATTTCCTTGAGCTCTTATTTTCCAAATTGTCGATGAAAATTTTCATAATAACAGTTCCACAGAGGCAGACTGTATTAGCTCATGAACATAAGTCTCTATCAAAAAATAAAAGAAAAACTGAAGTGACTTCTCATTCTGCGGACGAACAAGATAACACAAACGCAGTCCTACAAGATAGTAACAGGTAGGCGACAAAATACAAAAAAATTGCAGTTTCATTGGAAGGCCAAAAAAAGAAACCTTTTTTTCTTTGAAGAAAAAGGATATCCTTGTCTTTGCCACATAGCCACAGAGAGCGAAGTTACGGGTAAACAAAAGAAAATATGAAAGACATGTTGATAAGTCTGAACAAAAGCTATTTAAATTCCAGTTGTGAGTTGAGGAAAATAAATTGTCACTGTCAGTGAGGATAGATCCAACATCCAAGAGCTCATTTTTCACGGTCCTAATTGAGCACCCAACAACTCTCCAAGATGTTAATAATACTAATCAGACGGTCCATATGCCGACTGGATTTGGTTAATCCCAACAACCCAATCGCAGCTGTGACAAGTTGTACACATGACAAAGACTATACTCTTTAGATTGCAACCTGCGAATTTCCCACCTAGATGCTTTTGTCCTTTGTAAGATTTGAGAATTTTTTTTGCTTTGAGAAATAATACTGAGATATCATAATAGATTCTTGATAAGATCGCCGTAAATTAGAGAGAGAAAGAAAAAACGTTTTAGATAAGTCATGTCGTCATGCAAAATTCAGTTCTACTACTATACATTTATCTATCTTTCAGCTGTTGCCAGTTTATATACAGTAGTTTTTGTCGGATATGTTAAAAAAAGAAGAAGAGGAAAGAGGAAAGCCTGGCCAACAATATGTGATGATGATGAGGTAATCCTTTATAACCAGTAAAGCAAAACAGAGGGAATAGTAGTGTCGAAACTTGGTTTCGGCAATAACAAACTGGGGGTAGCAGTCAAGCGCCAAACACGATGAGTTAGTATGCAAAGGGATTTAGACAGATTCAGGCCCTCTCAACGAGAGGTAATACCCTACTCCTGTTTCGGGGATTCGATCCGCCGAGTGATTTATTGATCTCTTGATCTCTTAAGCTTTTGCTATCAGATTCTCTCTATTCGCTATATCTCTCAAGGGACGTCCTACCCTCCTTATATAGTCTTGGAGGGTAGGCTTACAAGTCGGAGACCTAATCACACTCTATGTCGGACTCCTCAATCTTACCAACTTTAGACTATAAGCCGTTACCTTATCACAATGGTAACGTAATACCCAAGTCTTAAGCCGGTTTACATAATCATGAGTCATAACCTATCCCCTATGGTAAGTCGGATAAGCTAGCCGTGAGGGTATTCGATACCCATAATCTCCACAGTAGCTCCCGAGACCTTCATAGTCAACGAGATAACTTTGCCTCGAACCAGAATAACACATAGCCGAATGACTCCCTAGCCGAGTGCTTCTATCGCCGAGTGCGGCCATCATCTCTGCCTGAGTCTCCCGAGTACTTTATCATCCAATAGAAAGGCTGTGAAGGGCTGAAAACATCTCAAATTTTTTTTCAAGAATATATATTTAGGTGCATCGACTAATGCACCTAATTGGGTGTAGCCCCTGACTATGTGTTTAGTTAAAACAAACTAAGCATATAGTCAAGAACTATAATAATCATACTCATCCGAATGATATAAATAAATGCCTAGTCTAAGCTAAAAGCAATCATAAAAAATCATATGACACATATCCTTATAATCAAGGCATAGTGTATAATGAATCCAAATACTGGCAAGCTCATGCTTATCCGAGTCGTTTTGCCTGAGTCCTCTCGGAACATACAACTCAGCCAACCTCAGGAATAGAAAATCCGAGTTAATAAACTCATAATTTATCAGTCATCTGAAAAATATGACCAAAATATTAAATAGCTCCAGCCATAATATTGGTCTTAATCAAAAAGAGCACACCAAGGTGGTAAAAAAGCATTGACATAATCATAAAATCAAATGCTTTGCAAAAAACCAAACAGCTCTTGCAACCTATAAAAAGTTACCAGGACAGCTATAAAAAACTTTACTGTTTGTCACCTTCCAAGTTGAATCGTACCAACCTTAAACAAGTTGTGTAACTGCTGTATGAAAGAATTTTGAAGGCATTGGGCAATAAGACACGCGCATATTGCCAGGGCAAATCTGCTTAAGTCTCTAGAGACACGTGTCAAGCCACACCTGTAATATGGGCCGTAAGCTCCTCATGGGTCTTGGCCCAAACACGAGAGAGCTTACCGATACCCTAAAATTTTCGAAGCGCCGTTGTCTTCGCTGCCGCTACATCTTCCGAAAAATTTCCCTTTTCGCGCTCCTGTTCACAGGCTCTTCGTAGAAACCTAGAATTCGTGCGCATCCAAATCCATCCATCCGGAAGCTCGAGCTCCATCAAGATTCATCGCGTGCAACCAATCTCCCGACATCTCCTCTAAAAATCTCCACCCCTACTCCAGATCCACCCTCCCCAAGTCGTGTCTATGGCAGAGGAGAGAGAAATTCCCTTCGACCAATGGGCAATCTCAGATGTAAAGGAATCAACGCTGCGGGAAATGGTGAAGGACGGAGTTCTTCCGGCCAAGGAGATCATCGGTTGGCGCCCGGCGTTCGGCGAAGAATTCCCAACCCCAAATACCGGTGAGATCGTAGTGTTCACTCACTTCTTTTATTGCGGATTTGGTCTTCCCACTTTCAAATTTTTCCGTGGCATCCTTGAATACTACGATCTCCAGCTTTATCACTTGAACCCAAATTCTATTCTACACATTGCCATTTTCATTCACGTGTGCGAAGCTTTCTTGGGCATCCTTCCACACTTCAATCTCTTCCACCGCATGTTCTCTCTCAAGGCACACCCAACCAAAGACAATCCTTGTGTTGTTGGTGGCGCCGGCTTTCAACTTCGCGGAACTCTCCGCAAAGATTGCTTCCCTCTTCCTCTGAAGTCCTCCAATAAGGGTTGGCATGCAAATTGGTTTTATATCTCGAACCCAGCCCCCAGCTTGCCCGACTTCATCGGCCTCCCACCCATCCAAAGGGCCAACTGGAACACCATGCCAGAAGGGCAAGACTGGTTAGAAGCGAACAACCTCTTGGCTAAAATCCTTGAGCTGAAGAATAAAGGCCTCCATGGAGAACAAATCACCCGACACTTCATCAAAAGCTGACTGGCTCCCATCATGGAAAGATCTAAGCCAGTGTTCGAATACGAAGGCCAGAGTGACCCCAACCGGGAGGATCGTGAATCTCTAAACTTCCAGGTTTTGTGCTCTCGCATGTACAAAATCTTTTCTTCTGGAATTGCAGTGGAGTACAACAATAAGTTGCCGGTTGCTCCCTTCAGTCTTCTTTGACCACCTCCTCCAGTAAGTAGACTCTGCAACTTGTATCATTCTTCAATCTATTTATATTCTTCAATATATCTCAAGAGTACTGCTTGCAGGCAAATGCTTTGATCATCTCTCGGCTGTACAAAGTTTATCATGAAGATATGCCGACCGAGCCAGCTACCAAGAAACCAACTGGCGGCCCAAAAATCAAACCTCCGGTTAAAGGCAAAAGAGCTGCTGCTGCTGTTGAAGAGACTAGCAAACGCGCTAGCAAAAGGAGGCTAGTCGTGAACGACTCGGACGAAGAGGCGGAAGAAACCCAGACTCCAAAGGCTAACATAAGCTCGCCGAGGCCATCCACAAGATCTGCTCCAAAAATCAGGAAGTCCAACAGGTACCCTTCATATAACTGAATTTATCCTCTCATTGAAATCTTGCTTGTCTCGCTTGTCTCCATATTGATCATCTTCATCTTCTTCTGCAGAAAACCTCAAGATATAGATCCCATCGGGTAGACAGAAAAAGCAAGCGCATCTGCATCGCCAGAAAAAGCAAAGTCTACTGAAGAAGGGTCTCAGGACCCTCTACCGAGTGAGGATATCCCGGAGCAGGAGCCCCCGACTGCCAGTCAAGATACCCCGACTGGAAACTAGCCGGATGAGGACCAACGAGGCCCAAGCAATCAAGAAACTCCGGCTGAAGATCCAACTCCAAGGATAGGTAATCCTTTGATAGTCCCCAAACTCTTGTCTTGAACATACCTTTTTGACCTTTATCTTCATTCATTATCCTTAGAGCAAACAGCCGAAGAGGAGGAAATTACCCGACTGAAGTCCTCAGACGACTCAGTTCCTCTGATCAAAATAGAGTGGCGAGATGTAGAAGGCAAAAGGAAGGGCATCGTGTTGAACAAACAGAAAGAAATCGAAGAACACGATATGCTCATCGCCAGCCTTACTGAAGCAACTCGGCTGATGAAGGTGAGTGTAAATCCCTCATATCTCAACCAAATAGTCTTGTATAGTCAATTGACTCAATCTTCGTAATGCAGAGAATTCATCGCCGCTCAATGGCTAAATCAGACACCCTCGAGAAGTTGGTACCTCATGTGAACTCTCTGGAGAATATTCAGCAAGATCTCAAAAACGCCAGAGAGGAAGCCGCAGCTAGAGAGGTCGTGTTGCGGAAAAAAAATCAATAAGCTTCGAGACATGAACCTGGAACTCCGTGGTTCAATCGGAGGTAAGAAAAAACCAACTTGTCTTGTTCTTGCATAACGTGTTTGATACTGATAACTCCAAATCTTCATGCTGTAGCCAATGTATCTAAAATTGACTCCCTCAAGGCTCAGTTAAAAAAGGCAGAAACTGACAATGCCAAACTCGAGTCTGACAAAAATAAAGCCTTGGAAGAAATCGAAGGTAAGCTTTGAGATTCATATTCTTTGATCTACTTGATCTTGGCTACTTATGTAATCTGAAGCATATTAAACTTGTAGCTAATAAGATAAAATCCCATGCTCAATTTGAAGTGTTCGCCAAAAAAGTCCGAAAAGCCAAAAGAGTCAGAGATGATATTGCCAACGTTGCGACACCAATAGTGTCGGCACTGTACGAGAACGGCCTTGGGACAAGCTCTTTGGATGCTGTTGAAGTCTTCGATAAACTCAGGACAGCGCAGAAGAAGTACATGGAAAATATCATGGATGCTGCCGTCATGAGTGCGAGCCATACCCTAGTGATGACAAAGTCAATCTATCCTCGGATAGATATAAACTCAATAGGAGATGGCTTTGCTAATGGTACCACTGATGAACAAGCCTTAGAGCTAATCAATGAAGCACAAGAATCGGCGAAAAAGATTGCTTCTGATGTAGTAGAAAACTTTCAAGGATAGACTTGCTGATGTAACATAACTTGTAATTGCTTAGTTTATTTATGCTTATGTTCTAATTCAAGTCTTCGCATTTAATTTCTTAAAAATTTTCGTCCGACTGTCACCAAGCCTAGACTTGATTAAGCCATCAAAAAATTTTCAGTCCTTATCCGCTGAACTCAAACCAGAACAATAAACAATGATAAACCAAGTATGAACAAGTTATTATTGATAAAAAAACGTCGCACTTTATTGATATTCATAGCCCCAGACTGACAACTCAAGAAGTCATCTTACTTGAAGTTGACAGTCGAGAAAAACATGATACAATAAGCTCAAGTATAGTATCGACGAAGATGCTCAATATTCCAGGAATTCTCCACCATGATTCTGTCTTCACGCTTCAAACAATACGCTCCTGGTTGAGTAACCTCAGTAATTATATAAGGGCCTTCCCATAGTAGAGATAACTTGTGTCTGTCCTTTGTAGTCTGGATTTTCCGTAGGACCATATCGCCAACAATAAAAGCTCATGACCGAACGTTGCGATTATGATAACGTCGAAGTCCTTGAAGATACCTTGCGGACTGAACCAATGCGGCCTCATGAGCCTCTTCTAGACGGGTCAAGTCATCAACTCTGTCTTGATCATAGCGTTCATCATTGAAACTGCGAACTCGTAGAGATTCGAACTACATTTCACTCGGCAACATTGCTTCGGCTCCATAAACTAAGAAGAAAGGAGATTGGTCGGTAGCCCGACTGGGTGTAGTCCGCAGTGACCATAATACCGAAGGCAACTCTTGGACCCATCGTCCAGCATAAGGACTTAGCCTGTCAAACACCCGGGCCTTGATGCCTTGAAGAACCATACAATTGGCACGTTCGACTTGTCCATTGCTTCTGGGGTATGCCACTGATGCATAGCAAATCTTGATTCCAAAATCTTCGCAGAACTCTTTGAAGACGTCTCCAGTGAACTGAGTCCCATTATCAGTTACAATCCTGTTCGGAACTCCAAACCGGTGCACGATGTTTAAAATAAAATCTCGCGCCTTATCCGCGGTTATTGTAGCAACCGGCTTAGCCTCAATCCACTTGGAAAATTTGTCAATCGCGACGAATAGATGCGTAAATCCTCCTGGAGTCTTCTTGAAAGGACCAACCAAATCCAAGCCCCATATCGCAAAAGGCCATGATAAAGGATTGTTTGTAGCTCTTGGGCTGGAACATGGCTTTGCCGAGCGAAGAACTGACAACCTTCACACGTGCGGACCACCTTGTCGGCGTCGGAGACCGCCGTGAGCCAGAAAAAACCTTGCCTGTAAGCCTTGCCCACCAAAGTGCGCGCCGCAGCATGACTGCCGCATATACCAGAGTGAATATCTTGCAATAATTGTCGTCCTTCCTCAGGCGTGACGCATCTCATCAAAACTCCAGAAGGGCTTCTCTTGTATAATTTCGAATCGACCATGACATAGCTTTGACTGTGACGTCGGACTCGCTCTGCATCATCCCGGTCTTCCGACAGCTCTTGCTGAGTCAAAAACTTGATGAACGGTGTCCTCCAGTCGGCGTCGAGCATGGCAACCTGGTCTGTAGCTTCTTCGTTGGGGACTAATTTTTTAGCAACAGTCGGCTCGTAGAGGTGTTCTACAAAAACGTCAGTCGGGGCTGCTTCTCGCTTGGACCCAAACTGCGCCAACTCGTCTGCCGCTTCATTGTTGTGTCTCAAGACGTGAGATAACTCTAGTCCGTCAAACTTGTCCTCAAGCTTGTGAACTTCTTGTCGATAGGCCTCCATGGTATCATTCAAGCAGGACCAATCCTTCATTACTTGGTTGACCACTAGCTGGGAATCTCCCCGTACGATCATCCGTCGTATGCCAAGCGATACAGCAAGTCGTAGGCCGTGAAGTAAAGCTTCGTACTCAGCCACATTATGTGAGGCAGGAAAATGTATATGAAGAACATACCGTATCCTCTCCCCAGTTGGGGAAATCAAGACGACTCCTGCTCCCAAGCCGGTGACTCGTTTAGATCCGTCAAAATGCATGGTTCAATATTGCAGCTCCTTCCTAGGTACATCTTCTTGTCTCTCGGTCCACTCGGCCACAAAATCCGCCAAGACTTGAGACTTTATAGACGTCCTCGCTTTGAAGGTAATATCCAGCGGCATCAACTCCAGAGCCCACTTCGCAATGCGCCCAGTAACCTCCCGGTTATGGATGACATCGTCGAGTGGAAAAGACGTGACCACGGTAACTGAGTGACTTTGAAAATAATGGGTCAATTTCCTGGCAGTAATTAGGACTCCATATAGTAGTTTTTGTACCTGGGGGTAGCGGGTTTTGGCTCCTGCCATCACCTCACTAACGAAGTAGATGGGCCTTTGAACTTTCTGAGCTTGTCCTTCCTCTTCGCGTTCGATGACCAAAACCATGCTGACCACCTGGTGAGTTGCGAAAACGTAGAGCAACAGAGGCTCTTGAGGGTGAGGTGACGCCAACACGGGTGGCGTTGTGAGGAACTCCTTGAAGTCTTCAAAAGCTTTCTGGGCCTCGGTGGTCCATTGAAAATCATCCGTCTTCTTCAGCAACTTGGAAAAAGGCATGCCTTGTTCACCAAGTCTGGAAACAAATCGGCTCAGTGCTGCCATGCAACCAGTGAGCTTCTGGACGTCCTTCTGGGTACTCGGGGGCTTCATGTTCCGGATAGCGTTGATCTTTTCTGGATTTGCTTCAATGCCGCGATGAGACACCATAAAGCCAAGCAGCTTGCCTGACGGTACACCGAAAGTACACTTCTCCGGGTTCAACTTCATTCTGAAGGCCCGAATATTTGTGAAGGTTTCTTCTAAATCAGCGATCAGGTCTTCTTTCTGCTTGGTCTTGATGACGACATTGTCGACGTAGGCTTCCACGTTCCTCCCCAGTTGGGTCTAAAGGCATCTCTGAATCATATGCTGATAAGTAGCTCCGGCGTTCTTCAAGCTGAAGGGCATCGTGATGTAGCAATAAGCTCCGAACGGGGTAATGAATGATATCTTCAGGCAGTCGGAGTCCTTCAGGCTGATCTGATGGTATCCCGAATAGCAATTCAAGAAGCTCAGAAGTTCGCAGCCGACTGTTGAATCGACGACTTGATCAATACGGGGCAATCCAAAATGATCCTTGGGGCAAGACTTGTTGAGATCGGTGAAGTCTACGCACATGCGCCATTGTCCTGTGTTCTTCCGAACTAGGACTGGGTTGGTCAACCAGTCGGGGTGGTAAACTTCCTTAATGAATTCTGCCGCCAAGAGCTTGGCGAGTTCCTCCTTAATAGCATCTTTTCGATCTTGGGCGAAGCGGCGGAGTCGTTGCTTTATAGGTTTCGCGTCTTCTTTCACATTTAATGAGTGCTCGATCACCTCCCTATGAATACTCGACATGTCAGATGGTTTCCAAGCAAAAATTTCTTTATTATTCTGGAGGAAGGTGATGAGCATGCTTTCCTATTTGGGATCTAACTCCGCGCCTATTACAGCAGTGTTAGAAGGATCAGAGGGGTCAAGGGGAATCTTCTTCATCTTGGCGTCGCCTTCTCCCGACTTGGCTATCTTCTTTGCGGGGATTTCGCCTTCTCCAGATGTCGATGCAGCCAGTCGGACCTCTTGCTGGCCACGTAATCTCTCGCAAGTTTGGGCCATGTCGCAACTTTCCTTGTCGCAGGTGAAGGCTTGCTTGACGTCGCTGCGTAGGGAGATAACTCCGTTGGGACCAGGCATCTTCATCATGAGATAGGTGTAGTGTGGTACCGCCATGAACTTGGCGAGCGCAGGTCTTTCGATGATCGCGTGATAAGCTGCTTCGAAGTCAGCGACCTCAAAGCTGATGTTTTCTGTCCGGATGTTCTCCCGAGTGCCGAAGGTGACGGGAAGGGTGATGTGCCTGAGTGGCATAGACGACAGTCCTGGGATGACTCCATGGAAGGGGGCTGAACTTGGCTTCAATTCTGCTCTCGGGATTTGCATCTCGTCCAGCGTCTTGGCGAAAAGGTTGTTGAGGACGCTACCGCAAAAGCTTGATGTTGCGAAATACCGGGTCTAGTACCAGGGGATACCACCCCGGGTGAACCACTCGGTCAGGGTGATCCGAGCGGTTGAACGTGATAGCCACCTCTGACCATCGTAAGTAATATGGGACTTCGGGTTGTACCGTATTGACTTCTCTGTCGGTCAGCTTTTGCTTCCTCTTGGACTCGTACGCCAGCGGTCCCCCAAAGATGTGGTTTAACTCGGCCCTGTGATCTTGAAAGGGCTCTGAGCTACCAGCCGGGTCATCCCTCTTGGTTCCCGAAGTACCGGCTCCATCCGACGGCTTCTGGTGTAGTTGGGCTGCATATTGCTCAGCGAACTGCTTGTAGATGAAACAATCTTTGGCTGCGTGCTTGTGATTCGGATGATGAGTGTATTGGGCATTCATGATCTTGTCATAGGCGGCGACTCGGGGACGCTGTTGGTAGTTTGATGTTGTGGCCGCTAGATCCTCGGGCTTACGCTTGCGATCTTTTTGGCCGTTGTTGCCGTTGTTGTTGCCGTCGTTCCTCTTGTCGTGCCTGTCTTGTCATGAAGCCTTGATTGCATCGTCGAATTTGGCGTAGGAGTTTGCTATCTCGAACATCTTCTTGACCGTCTTCGGTGGCTTACGCCCGAATTTGCCGATTAGCAACTCGTCGCGAACGCCTTTCTGGAACGCGGCCATAATGACATCGTCGGTGATGTCGGGGATCTTGTTTCTCTTCTCCGAGAAGTGCCGGATGTAGTCCTTCAACGACTCGTCTGGCTTCTGAATCACGTTGTAGAGATCGAAGTGGGTCCCGGGCCTTTCGAAAGTACCCTGGAAGTTGGCGATGAAGTGGTCCCGAAGCTCGCTCCACGAATCGATCAAACCTCTTGGTAAACTCATGAGCCAGTTCCTGGCTGAGTCGGCGAGAGCGACGGGCAGGTAGTTTGCCATAGCCTTGCTATCTCCTCCTGCTGTGCGGATGGCGAGGGTGTACACGGTCAACCATGACTCGGGGTCAGTCTTGCCGTCGTACTTGTCGATCCCTGTGGGCTTGAAACCACTCGACCAATCCACTCGACGCAGGTCTCGAGTAAACGCGGGCACTCCATCGTTGTAGTTGTCGGGCGATCTCGTTCGGTCTTCATAAGAGGGTCTGTTGTGCTCCCGATGGCATCGGTCAAGTACCTCCCTCAAGTCACTCGGCGGGGGCCTTCGAGAGCTGCTTTGGTAGTTGGATTGATGTTGAACCCGATCGTGGACGTGTGGCCAGCCGTGACCTCTCTCATGAGAGTCGGCCGATTGATCTTGATGCTTCCATGCTGTGTTGTGGCGAGGGTCTTTGGACTTGGCGGGTGTCTTGCTCTGCTCGGGCCTCCGGTAGTCTTTGGATCGCAGTGGTGGTAGGCGGCTTCTCTCGGGTGTTTCGGCGATGGACACGGTAGCTTTCCGCGCAGAACTGGAGGGAGCGCCGTTGGTCGTGGCTACGACGATGGTCTTGATCTTGTCTAGAAGTGGTGTTACTGCAGGGGGTGCCACTTCGATGACGGTGTCGATGAGGGTGAGGGCGGTGACCGCGTTCTGTTGCGGCGTGAGGAAGATGTTGGCGTTGTTGACTCGTGTCTAGAGTATGGCCTCGCGGGCAGAGTGCCCGGTCACCCTCAGGTCTTGTTTCCTCTTGTCAGCTTCTTCTTTCCGTTTGAGCTCCTCCTCCTTGCGCTTGTTCTCCTCCTCCATACGCTTGCGCTCTTGCTCAAGCTTGGCTCGTTCTTCTTCTGCAATCCTTCGGGCCATGGCCGAGTCGGTCTCGACTACTTCGGCCATGAGGACATTGAAGAGCATCGGATCGTAGTCCTTGTCGAAGTTGGAGTCGTTGAATTCGTCCATGGAAATGCCATAGAGGTCGTCGAAGTCGGAAGAGCTAAGGTAATCATTGAGCTCCATAGATGAGCACGACCCGAGCGATTGGAGTATGACGGCGATTTCCCTTGAGCCCGGATCGCAGCATGATGACGATTCTCGCAAGTGGATCGGTTCTAACTCGGAAGACAGAAGATTGTGGTAGAGCTCAGCGTCGTCCGGTAACCCGAACGGTGCCGAGTGGTTTCCCCCTCTCGACTGGTCCGAATCCAAGTCGAGGAGAGAGAGCTTGCCGAATTTGTCGGTGACGAAGTCGAGGCTGCTGAAGCGAAACGCTTGCCCAGGGGCAAAGGCGAAGTCGTCGAAGCCTGATGAAGATCCCATTGCGCTTGTCGGCGAGATGAAGAAGAAAACTTGACGCACTGCCCCTACCTGGCGCGCCAACTGTCGAAACTTAGTTTTGGCAATAACAAACTGGGGGTAGCAGTCAAGCGCCAAACACGATGAGTTAGTATGCAAAGGGATTTAGACAGATTCAGGCCCTCTCAACGAGAGGTAATACCCTACTCCTGTTTCGGGGATTCGATCCGCCGAGTGATTTATTGATCTCTTGATCTCTTAAGCTTTTGCTATCAGATTCTCTCTATTCACTATATCTCTCAAGGGACGTCCTACCCTCCTTATATAGTCTTGGAGGGTAGGCTTACAAGTCGGAGACCTAATCACACTCTATGTCGGACTCCTCAATCTTACCAACTTTAGACTATAAGCCGTTACCTTATCACAATGGTAACGTAATACCCAAGTCTTAAGCCGGTTTACATAATCATGAGTCATAACCTATCCCCTATGGTAAGTCGGATAAGCTAGCCGTGAGGGTATTCGATACCCATAATCTCCACAGTAGCTCCCGAGACCTTCATAGTCAACGAGATAACTTTGCCTCGAACCAGAATAACACATAGCCGAATGACTCCCTAGCCGAGTGCTTCTATCGCCGAGTGCGGCCATCATCTCTGCCTGAGTCTCCCGAGTACTTTATCATCCAATAGAAAGGCTGTGAAGGGCTGAAAACATCTCAAAAAATTTCTCAAGAATAGATATTTAGGTGCATCGACTGATGCACCTAATTGGGTGTAGCCCCCGACTATGTGTCTAGTTAAAACAAACTAAGCATATAGTCAAGAACTATAATAATCATGCTCATCCGAATGATGTAAATAAATGCCTAGTCTAAGCTAAAAGCAATCATAAAAAATCATATGACACATATCCTTATAATCAAGGCATAGTGTATAATGAATCCAAATACTGGCAAGCTCATGCTTATCCGAGTCGTTTTGCCTGAGTCCTCTCGGAACATACAACTCAGCCAACCTCAGGAATAGAAAATCCGAGTTAATAAACTCATAATTTATCAGTCATCTGAAAAATATGACCAAAATATTAAATAGCTCCAGCCATAATATTGGTCTTAATCAAAAAGAGCACACCAAGGTGGTAAAAAAGCATTGACATAATCATAAAATCAAATGCTTTGCAAAAAACCAAACAGCTCTTGCAACCTATAAAAAGTTACCAGGACAGCTATAAAAAACTTTACTGTTTGTCACCTTCCAAGTTGAATCGTACCAACCTTAAACAAGTTGTGTAACTGCTGTATGAAAGAATTTTGAAGGCATTGGGCAATAAGACACGCGCATATTGCCAGGGCAAATCTGCTTAAGTCTCTAGAGACACGTGTCAAGCCACACCTGTAATATGGGCCGTAAGCTCCTCATGGGTCTTGGCCCAAACACGAGAGAGCTTACCGATACCCTAAAATTTTCGAAGCGCCGTTGTCTTCGCTGCCGCTACATCTTCCGAAAAATTTCCCTTTTCGCGCTCCTGTTCACAGGCTCTTCGTAGAAACCTAGAATTCGTGCGCATCCAAATCCATCCATCCGGAAGCTCGAGCTCCATCAAGATTCATCGCGTGCAACCAATCTCCCGACATCTCCTCTAAAAATCTCCACCCCTACTCCAGATCCACCCTCCCCAAGTCGTGTCTATGGCAGAGGAGAGAGAAATTCCCTTCGACCAATGGGCAATCTCAGATGTAAAGGAATCAACGCTGCGGGAAATGGTGAAGGACGGAGTTCTTCCGGCCAAGGAGATCATCGGTTGGCGCCCGGCGTTCGGCGAAGAATTCCCAACCCCAAATACCGGTGAGATCGTAGTGTTCACTCACTTCTTTTATTGCGGATTTGGTCTTCCCACTTCCGAATTTTTCCGTGGCATCCTTGAATACTACGGTCTCCAACTTTATCACTTGAACCCAAATTCTATTCTACACATCGCCATTTTCATTCACGATGGGTTAGTATGCAAAGGGATTTAGACAGGTTCAGGCCTTCTCAACGAGAGGTAATACCCTACTCCTGTTTCGGGGATTCGATCCGCCGAGTGATTTATTGATCTCTTGATCTCTTGAGCTTTTGCTATCTGATTCTCTTTATTCGCTATATTTCTCAAGGGATGTTCTACCCTTCTTATATAGTCTTGGCGGGTAGGCTTACAAGTCGAAGACCTAATCACACTCTATGTCGGACTCCTCAATTTTACCAACTTTAGACTATAGGCCGTTTCTGTAACGCCCGTTTTGTCGCGGCGTTAGCGGGAAAACCTAATTGCTAAAAACCCTATTTGCGAAAGTTTTGCTCTTCGGTTGAGTCTTGTTGTGTGCCAGGTCTCGTGTTTCCCCTCTTGTCTCAACCCCGGAGAAAACCGCGAAATCGGATTTCAAATCCGAGCCCTAACCCTCCCAATTCAATCTCTCAGGAAAAGTCCATTTTACCTCCCTCGCTTCCTCGGGCCTGTTTCCCCTCCCGGCCTGCTCCTCTTTTTCCTCCTTCCTCGGGCCGTTTCTCTCTCGGCCTGCTTCCCTCCCCTCTCCCCTTCTCAAGCCGCCATTCGGCCCATTCTTTCTTTTTCCCCTTCGGCCTCTTTCTCCAACCGCAGCCGCTGTCCCAGCCCGGTCTGCACCGGCCCGCACCCCTCCCGCGGTCACGTGCGCCGCACGTGCCGAGGAGAGGCGCGTCTCCTTCCTCCCAGCCGCGCCGCTCTCCTTCTCTCTCTCTCTCTTTTTTTCTCTCCGCGCCGACGTCGATCCAAAAATTCACCGGTGGCTCGCCCGTTCCTGCGGGCGCACCGCGGCATGGCCGACCGGCAAGGACGGTGCCGTCACCCAGCTCTGCCGCGGCGACTGCCTTGTCCTCACATGCCGTCAAACCAAGCCCACCGCCTTTGGCCGACAACGCCATCGTCACCCATGGCCCCCGCCGCTCGCGGCCAAATCTTGGACGTCGAGTCGCGCGACCGCGCCAGCTCGCCCCCGCTCCAAACCGACCTAAACACCCCTCCCCCATAAAATTTGGCCCTGGAGCCTCCTTGTCTCCTCCTGCTTCGTGCTCAAGGAGGCGAAGCTCCGCCGCCTTCTTCCTCGTTGACGGCCGCTTGCCGCCGCGCGATCTCCTCGGTGCCATGCCGTCTCGGCACTGTGCCGCCCCCACCGTCGCGGCAGCTGCCCCGACTTCGCCCAGTACCGCTTCCATCTCCTCTCCCTTGGCCGATGCCAAGGACGACTTTCCCCTCTTGTTGGTGAGCTCCCCAACTCCTTCTCCCTCTTGCTGCACGTTGTGCTGCGTCCGTTGCCACGACGCACGGCCGTGCGTTCCCGTTGGCCTCCCTCTAGACGAATCCCCTCGTCACCATCTTCCGTGAGACCTCCCCTCCTCCTCCCGTGCCGTGCCACCGTCCCGTTGCCACCGCACATAGCCGCGCGCCTCCGTCGGTCCTCTCCTCTCGATTTCTCACACGGCCACCCATCCCATTGAAGTATCCCGGAGCGCCGCCGCGGCCACTCCGCCTTTCCTTGCTCCCTCGTCGTGCCGCCCCTTTCACCGTCGTTGCACAGGGTTGTGCTTCGCCGCCGGCCGCCGTCGTGCATACTCTTTCCAATCCGAGCCATGGAATCGACTCCCCTCCTCTTCCTCTACCCGCCGATGCCCGCCGTCCCCTCCGGCTCGCCGTCGTTCGCCGAAAAGCTCCACACGCCGCCGCCGTTCGATCTCCGTCCGGCCTCCTCTCACCCATCCAGCTGACGTGGCGGTCCACGTGGACTTGACTGAGTCAAGTCGACGCCTTGTCAGCCGCCTTCCCTCTCGCCGCTCGTGGGCTCGGCCCTTCTTTTGACCTCCGCGTCCACACGGCCTCCCTCCCTTCTTGGCCCACTCGGCCTCCGTCCCTCCGCGGTCCAGCCCAGTCGGCCCCGAGTCACTCGATAAGCCGGACCAGGCCGCGCCACTCGGCAATGGGCCGTTCCACTCGGGTGTCGGCCCATCCGTTCAGCCACGCCTGCGCCAAATCCTTGGGCCGTGGTTCACCTCTCGGCCCGTTAAACAAAGTCCATTTCCCGTCCCTCACTTAACCCGCAGCTCTATCCCTTGAGGCCCGTGGACCAAGGTCCACATACACCCCTCTACCAAACCAAGTGCCTTGCGCAAAGTCCTCTTTCACTCCCTCACCAAACCTAGTGGCTGTGGACCAAGTCCACAGTACACCCCAAATCCTTCCCACTGACATGTGGAACCCACATTCAAAAGAATATTCTTGAGAATATTCTTTTCTATAAATTTATTAAATCCTTTTTCTTTATTCCAGAAAATCATTTAATCTTAGGAAATTCATATCTTCTCAACCGTTCGTCCGATTGACCCCGCTCAACTCCCAAAATTCCTCAAAAATCGAGATCTATCCAATGGCACGCTTAGTGGTCATTAATAGGGCTTCTTTTTATCATTTTGTTGAGTCATCTCGTTTCGCGTGTAGTCTCAGAGCCCGAAGACCCGCAGTGCGCGGATTTCGAGGAAGAAGCTCAAGATCTCGAGCAAGGCAAGTCACCTTTGACCAATTGAACCTATAATTTAAAATTAAGTATTTTGATTCCGCAAACCATGCATTCTTTAGGTTACACATGACACTTGGCCTTGGTTTGCAATACAACCGACAGGCCCTACCTAATTGTTGCATTTACCTTCCTTGAGTATTGAACACCCTATCACCCCTTGTCACCCCTCAGGTGAGATCTCGGTATTCGCACCTCGCAAACTTGAGTTTACAAAATGCTTGGAAAACCCGACACTTGGGTCGGTGCCTTGAAATTAAAGTGAGTTTCTAAAACTCGCGGTGCGGGAGACGTACTGGAGGTACGGTCTGCCCGTTCTCGCTCTAAGGACCGATTCCTTGGGAATTACATCCGAGCATTTGTCAAGTACGACCACATGGGTGATATGGGACACCCCTGGCTGAGTAACTAGCTAGGCCAGGGAAATCTTGATGCCAAGGGACAAGTGGATTCGCCGGGGTGGTGTCGGGGAGGACCCCTGGGCTTCCTGGCACAGTATGGTCTGGGACCTAATCTGGTGTTGGTCCGTGGGACCCCTCCCGTTGGCATAAGATGACCCTGAGTCGGCTTTCAAAATGCCTTGTCGTGAAAGCCTCAAGGTCGCCAGACGTGGCTGAGAGTCACGGGCTGGGTGGCTCGGGGTTAGTAACGTCGTGTAGGTAAAGTGTACCCCCTCTGCAGAGGTTAATAACTGTTCGAACAGCCATGCCCATGGTCATGGGTGGATGCGAGATGATTCCTTAGCGTAGTTTTGTTAACTACTCTGTGAACTGCTGTTGGTGTGAGAACTTCCCTTCTGTGCTTGGTTTGAGACTGTTGGAGCAGCCGGTGTCGGTGAACGATTGACAGGGAGCCTCTCGTTCCGACGTGCTCGACTTGTGGCTGTGGAGCAACCTGTGTCGGTGAACGATTGGCAGGGAGCCTCTCGTTCCGACGTGCTTGACTTGTGGTTGTTGGTGTAGCCGGTGCCGGTGAACGATTGGCAGGGAGCCTTTCGTGCCGACAAGAATCAATCGATACAATTTCACTGCTCTGGCCGGATGAGACGCACTTTCTCGTCCGTGCCGTTGAGAAGCACTCACTTAGATGTTCTGAACTTCTTAAACTAAAATCGAATGTGAAAAATAACTGGCTCTCCTTTGAGGTTTGCATCAAACACTTAGTTCCCTTGACTTGCTGAGTACTCTCGTACTCACCCTTGCTCTATATAATTAAACCCCCCCAGTTCTCGAAGACGAAGAAGTGGACCCTGCTGTTGAAGAGTTCTTCCAGAAGCAAGCCATCTACGAGCAGTAGTTGGGTTTCGGCCTTTCCCCAAGGCTTTGCTTGTGGCTTAGGGCCAGTCTCCGCCTTTTCCCGCTTCCGCCTTTTTGTAATGTCGTTGCGCACTCGGGTTCTATCCGCAGTTCCAACCCTGGTTGTAATTCTACTCTTAATAAAGAGACCGCTGTTGTTGTGATAATCAATCTTCCTGTTGTACCAGCGCTATTTCCTGGGACTGGTACAGGTATACAGGTTAATTTGGATCGCTTTAATCTGGCCTCCGTCGGGGCTAGTTTTGGGACGTGACAGTTACCTTATCACAATGGTAACGTAATACCCAAGTTTTAAGCCGATTTACATAATCATGAGTCATAACCTATCCCCTATGGTAAGTCAGATAAGCTAGCCGTGAGAGTATCCGATACCCATAATCTCCACAAGTAGTCTGAATTTGCAAGAGATGGGAAAAACCTTGATCTGCTCTGCTGTCATGTCACCTTATCATCTTTTGGAGAGGAGATGGATGGAACTAGGCTTTGGGCTCTCCAAGATGAAGCGCAATGGCTGGGCTTACTGGACCGGCCTAGCAAGCATGTCGGCCCACGGCCCATAAAAGCTACTCCAGTCCATCTCCATCCACAACGTTCACCTTCATGTCATCTCATCTGATCATCTCCCCGATCCATTGCCGCCGCCGCCATTCTTCCTCCTCCTCCTCCCATATAGTATACACAGGTACTCTGCCTTCTCCTGTGCAGTGCAGATAAAGATCGATCAAAGAGCAGTTTAATCAGTTAGGTGTTTGGAAGGGACGATAGATGACGGGACGACGACTTTTTTGAACCTTGTGGTGGAGAACGCCCGCAGTGGAGTGTACTCTCTGCGCCGCATACCTGCAAATCATCTCTTCTACCCATCAACAAGAGCAGCTGAAGAGGCAACGGCAAAATCCCAAGAATCATTCAAGGCGTACGTGAAGGAGCACCATGGCAGGAAACATCCAGGCCTCCACACCTTGGAGATGTTGGGGAAGCTTCCCTCTCATATGTTCACCTTCGAACCAACCTCCTTGGATGGCCAGCATCGACATAGGCATCTAGAGTTCGCCTCTCTCCTCGCCAATAATGGGAATAAGATCCTCATCGCCGACCACAGTGGACATACCATCGTCTTTGATGCCGACTCCTCCGTCGTCGCATTTCCCAACCTCAATTCTTCCAAGGGTTGTGCAGCCATTACCCTCTCCTCCATCAACAACAACAACAACAACAACAGTAGCAACAAGAGGACGAACAACACCGCCTCTACATGATGTCACATAGTGCCTGCCCCGAAACCATGGATTATTGCTTTGAAGTGCTCAACTACTCTTCTTCTTGTGATCGTTGTTTTTCCAATTGGGTTTCTCTACCGCCGTCGACCATGGCCAAGTACATTCCTTTCGACATTGACTCCTGCACGGTGGTCGATGGATCCACCATCTATGTTTCTTCAACGGATCCAATCGACGCCACTTACGCCTTCGACACGACGAGCTGGTGGTGGCGCCGGGTGGGATGCTGGACGATGCCATTCGAAGGCAAAGCTGAGTACGTGCCGGAGCTCAAGCTCTGGCTCGGACTATCTGGCGACCACCCCTACAGCCTGTGCGCTTTTGATCTCCTCTCCGATGCAGTAACAACACAGCAGCCACCAGCGATGCAGCATAGTTGCGTGGACCTCAACACATCTGAATCCTGGATGCCCTATTATAACATTGACGGGAAACTATTTTGATCCTTCAAGGGAATGCCCCCTTGTTGTTTGCATGTCACTCAAATAGTTATGAAAAAATTTGAAAAAATTTGAGTGGCAGGTTTTGCGTTTTCAAGACATTTCGTTCTATTGCGGGTGACTGCCCATCAACCAGAGCAGCCGAAGCGGCAACTGAGTCACAAGAATCGTTTAGGGCGTACGTGGAGGAGCACGATGGCATGAAGCATCCAGGCCTCCACACCATGGAGATGCTGGACAAGCTTCCTCGTCTGACGTTCGCATTCGAGCCAGCCCCGGTGGATCGCCACCATCTTAGGAATCTCGACTTCGCCTGTCTCCTCGGCGACGAGAGCAGGGTGCTCACTGAAGACAACAGGGGAAACACCGTCGTCTTCGACGCCGGTTCCTCCTCCGTCCTCGCCTTCCCCAACCTCATTTCTCCCAAGAGGTATAACGCCATTTCCCTCTCCATCATCAACAACAACACTAGTAACAACAACGGTTGCGAACCAGTGCCAAAGGACGGCCTCTACGTGATGACTCGGAGCCCCGACCACAGTATCAAGAATGATTGCTTTGAGGTGCTCAACTACTCTTCTACCTGCGACGATTTTCATGAGATGACACCCTATTGGGTTTCTCTGCCGCTGCCGCCCTTCGCCGGCTGCATGCATGCCGACATTATCTCCTACACGGTGGTTCACGGCACCACCATCTACATTTCTTGCAAGAAGCCAGTCCAAGCTACTTACGCCTTCGACACGGTGAGCCGTGAGTGGCTTCGGCTGGGCTCCTGGACAATGACATTCGATGGCAGAGCTGAGTATGTGACAGAGCTTAACCTCTGGTTCGGCCAGTCTGCTCGCCACCACTACAGCTTGTGTGCTTTTGATCTCCTCTCCGATGACTCATCCGGCGTAGCAAAGCCACCCACGGTGCAGCATACTTGGGTGGACCTTGACATACCTAGATCCTAGTTACCCATGGAAATCGGGAATTCTAAATTAGTACGTGGTCTGTAAGAGTTTACTTTGCTAATTGTATGAAGCAGTATCACTCTTGCTGGCTATCAGCCCATTATTTATTCACTCTTAGCTAGCTGCTGGCTGTATCTTCAAGAGAACTATCTTGTCAGAATGGAAAGGCAGTGAAAACAGTGGAGACTGAAGATTTTTCCTTGTCCGCTGAACTAAAATTGGCCAAGTGTTCTATCTAAAACTAATACTATCATTATGATTTCTGTGAATCAGCCCATATGGCCTAATCTTATTCATTTTGATACTCTGAAGGCTGAAGCAATGCTTTTATCTGATATGCAATTTGGTGTCCACATTTCTAGTGGACTATAAGAGACTAATGATCAATTAGTGGTGGTATACTTAACAGTTAAGTAGGATTGGAATTCTAAACTAGCTAGTGGCATGTAATATTCTAGTGTCTTTTGGTCCTAACTGAATGACATTACTGGGCTGGCGTGTCATTTTGCTAGCTAGCTAGTGGTACAACAATATGTATCTCACTGTCATATCCTGGTTTTCACTACCACTCTGCAACCAGAAGCTTCATCTGTATATGTTGTTGAGCAAATACTAGTTCTGAATTCCTTGCAACGGTACAAAGTCATGTGTTGTCTCCGCTTCATAAGCATGATTACTTGGAGGAAAGCAAATTTACTCATGGATAAGGGATAATTAGTTGATGGAGTGCTTGATAGATATGATATAAATTTGTTGCCTCTTGCAATGCCTGCACAGTTCCCCTTCCTGCAACATGTGAAAATGAAGTAAAACCAACCTAAAGGGTGAAAGCATTTGAGAATATATAAATAACTTGCTTATTTTCAGACCATGTAAATATGATTTAACCCTCTAAGGCCTCATTCGTTTGGAGTGTAAAAGGCCAGGATACCGGCCTTTTTCCCGGTCTCTTCGGGGAAGGAATTTTTTGCATTTTTAATTTTATTTATTTAAAGATTTGCAAAAATAATTTTCCTTTTCAAAATATTGCAGAAATAATCTTCTCTCGCCCTCCCAGAGGGCGATTTTTATGACGTGGCAGACGGCCGTTGGGCGCCGTCTGCCGCGTCGCCGCCTTTTTGCGTTTTAGTCCCTTGCCGCCCTTACAGAGGGCGTTTTTTCACTGTTCATCAGGGGGCCGCCTGCAAAAGGGCGGCCGCCCTGGCAATTTTGCAGGCGGCCCCCTTGCCGCCCTTACAGAGGGCGATTTTTTGCCTTCCCCTATAAAATCCCCATTTCCAACTCCGCGGCCGTCATTCGCAGCTGTCGAGACTCGAGAAAAATAGTAGAGCGAGGGGTGAGGAAGAAGAAGGAGAGCGGCGAAGCCCTGTCGGTGTGCACACTCGATCGCAGGTAAATACAATATCCCGCTATATGTTTGTGTTATTTATTTTGTGTAGAATATATAAGAAAAGAATTTTTTTTTTGAATATTTGAATAGTTGTTTAGTAAGATATTGATTTATAAATTAGGGCACGATTTAATTTAAGGAGTTTGACCTAGGACGAACCGATTTAGATGAACCTACGTACAATACATTCTGATCTATGTCTATGTTATTTAAATAGTTGTGTAGCACTATAATATGGATTTAAAAATTAGGGCATGATTTATTTTAGTCAATTTGACCTAGGGCAAACCGATTTAGATGAACATATGTAGGATATGTCCTTATGTATGTATACATTTCTTTGCGAAGAATTTTGTTTAATATAGAATTTAACTTAGGCACAGATTGATCTAGACAACATATTCGTAGTATGAAGTAAATTAAGTTTGAACCTGTTTATCAGGCACAATGGCAAGCAAGGTCATATTTCAGATAGTTCACGGTAAAGGCAATGTTAGATATGGTCGAGATGGTGTTGATCTGTCAGAATTTAGTATGAAATCAAAGGGCATCGATAGGCCAACCGATAAAACATTTGAGTCAGTCTATAGTTGGTTACTACGTGGATTTAAAGTGGATACAAGAGTGAACACAATGTCTCTATCCGTTGTAGTCAGTCGTGCAACGGAAGGATATTATTGGGAACTAATGCCTGTAGATAACACCGAGTCCTGGAGACGTTATGTAGAGATGGCATTTGAAAGGTCCTGGCCCCTTGTTATTTTTGTGGCATTGCATGAAATCGATAGCAGTGTTACAGTGCAAACAGAGGATGGTGAAGGTCCTAGCAATGCTGTGGAGAATGTTGGACCATCGATGCGAACTGGGGGTAACGAAGCAAGGTTGGAGGAGGCAATAGGCGTGGCGGATGAGGGGGAGAGAATCGAAGCAATTGTTGAGGAAATGGAGAGGGAAGATTCTGAAAATGAGCTGGCGGAGGGCGATGAATCATCGGACGAGGAGGAAGATGTACTGCCCGTTGATTGGACAAAAGCCGATTTCTCTCAACTTGTTATCTCAGAGGGGCAGCAAGCACCCTTTGAATACAAGGATAACGAGGTAATCCAAGGTGCCAGGTATGCTCATAAGGAAGACATGAAAGAGGCGGTGAAGCATTGGGCGGTCTCCTTGCATAGAGAGTTTAGGGTGGTGAAGTCTACCAACTGTGTGTATGACGTGAAGTGCACGAAGGATGATTGTCCGTGGCGCGTTCATGCATATAAGGGAAAATGGAATGACTATTGGAAAGTGAGCATTGTTGGTGAGCACACATGTTGGTTGCCAGGGGTTGATAAGTATCACCGCAACATCACCTCAGCTTTTGTTGCCGGTGAGATGTACAGCGATGTGGTTTGTAACACGGACTTTGAACCGGGCTCCATTATTAGGCACATTGAAAACAAATTCAAGTATACTATAAGCTACTACAAGGCTTGGAGGGCGAAACAAAAGATTTTGGAGATGAGGTATGGCACATTTGAAGCATCCTATGATAACTTGCCTCGTCTGTTAGGCACCATTGCTCAGAGAAACCCCAATACCTATTATGACATTCAGACCTTTCCGTTGTCTAATGACCCGAGCAAGAGCGTGCTGCAAAGAGCCTTTTTCTCGCTGGGTGCTTGCATCAACGCATTTGTGCACTGTCGCCCTGTGTTGTGCATAGATGGAACCTTCTTGACAGGCAAATACAGAGGTCAGATACTGACGGCGATTGGAGCCGATGGGAACAACCAGGTGTTACCTATGGCGTTTGCATTTGTCGAGAGTGAGAACACCGAAAGCTGGTATTGGTTCTTGGAGAGAGTTCGCTGCCAAGTCGTGCGTATGAGGCCCAATGTTTGCCTCATTCATGATCGTCATGCGGGCATGTTGAAGGCAATTGACTACCTGCAGAATGGTTGGCCGGAGAGGGGACTTCCAGCTAGGTGGCATGATGTTCGGAGTAGGTGGTGCATGCGTCATATGGGAGCCAATTTCTACAAGCAATTCAAGAACAAGCACCTGATGGATCTATTTAAGAGGCTATGTGGTCAAAATCAGGAGAAAAAATTCAATGAGTTGTGGAGGAGGTTGGATGAGCTGACAACAAAGCAAACCGACGAGCAATCTCGTCGGCCACAGGATGACGATCCTCCAGTACCTCTTGGTCCACTACATGATGACCCGCCAACAATGAGAAGAAGGTCGGCATCATCAATACATAATTTCTCGCAGTGGATAGAGAATGAACCGAAAGAAAAGTGGTCTCTGTTGTATGACACTGACGGGTCTCGGTATGGTATAATGACAACCAACCTGGCCGAGGTGTACAACTGGGTGATGCGAGGAGTGCGAGGACTCCCACTGGTCGGTATTGTGGAATTTATCCTTCATGGCACTCAGGCATACTTCAGGGACAGATACAAGAAAATTGCCCCTTCGATGCAAGATAACAACATTGTATTTGGGAGTGTGGTGACAAAGTATATGCAAGATAAAATAGCAAAGGCTATGAAGCACAGAGTTATTCCCCAAGGTACCCAAGTTCATAGGTACGAGATAATGTGTGTGGACAGGCGAAGGCGCGGCATCAACCGCGTTCAAGCTGTGCAGGAATGTGTGCTTCATGCGGAGGGCGGTTGCAGTTGTAGCTGCATGAAGCCCAAGCTTAGACATCTGCCTTGCTCACACGTACTTGCAGCAGCTGGGGATTGTGGCATACTTCCCGATATCTATGTGTCACCCTACTACAGGAAAGAAGCAATATTTCATACATGGAAGGAGGAGATATATGGGTTCGGGATATCTGGATCTTATACAACTCTGAGGCCACAGGTGTTCTACATTCCAGATCCGTCGAAGTTAAGGCTGAAAAAGGGCCGGCGTCAATCGAGACGCATCAGAAACGACATGGACGAGTCGGAGGCAGGGGGGAGGACTCTACGGTGCAGCAAATGCGATGAGCGCGGGCATACTTACAAGAAATGCCCGAAGAATTCGCAATCTCCAACCGTCCCAGGTTCTGATCTATCTGGACAGGCAACCGATGGCCGCCGTCCATCGGGAGAAGGAACAACAATGAGGCGACCACGTCCTAGGCGTTCTCGTGCGGCGACTACGTCATCCGCTGGCGATGCAATGACTTGATTATTCCTGTCAGCCTTTTAGTCTAGCGGTGATCCAATTGATGTAGTATTTATAATGCTGTTGTCATTTGTCATGTGTGTAATATTTATCCTTGTGAGACATGAACTATTGTAATGCTGTTGTCATTTGTCATGTGTGTAATATTTATCCTTGTGAGACATGAACTATTGTAATGCTGTTGTCATTTGTCATGTGTGTAATATTTATCCTTCTGAGACATGAACTATTGTAATGTTGCTATCATTTGTGTAGTGTACCTTTAGCGTTACGAATTACCATTGTAATGAACAATTTGTGTAATGTTTTTTTCTTTATCAATTGCTTATTTGTAATCACTCTTATGTATGCAGGTATGGCGGACGAGACACCAGCTCTCCTCAGTAGGGCACTGGACAGGAGCCACCGTTCGTACTTGTCGGCGGTGCAGGGTGCGCAGCTTACCACCTTTCGTCCACGCCCGTCGCGCGAGTTGTTGCGGGCCGATCCGCGACACGTTCCGTGGTATGATAGAGCTTAATTACTTGATGGCATTTTTTGGCTATTTGGAAATATGTGGTACTAATGTTGAACTCCACGGTACGCAGGTTGCGTGAGGCAGGCCTGATAGCGATATGCAGGCTTGTTGAGGCGCGGGCGGACGAGAACGACCCGGCCAAGCGCTGGGATGCGGACCGGTCGCTGCTGGCTGCTTTGGTAGATCGGTGGCGGCCGGAGACGCACACGTTCCATCTCCCCTGTGGGGAGATGACACCTACGCTTCAGGACGTCGCGTACCTGCTTGGGCTTCCACTGGCCGGGGAGGCTGTTGGCCCAGTGGACGGTGCTGGTGGCTGGAGGGAGGATATCATGGAGCGATTCGCTCCCGTGATGAGGCTACCTGGGCTCCCTGGAGTTGCTCCCCCGAACATGTACACCACCGCCGGGCCTACGAAGGCTTGGCTGCTGCAGTTCACAGTAAGTTAACTTTTACACTTTTTAGCATTTTTAATTTTTATTTTTTAAAGATTTGCAAAAATAATTTTAGGTTTCAAAAATTTGCAAAACTAATAATGCTTATTCGACACTTTAAATGATCTTAAATAAAAAAGTTGTTAATAACAAAGCTGTAGATCTTCGTGAGATCTATAACTTTCATATAAAGTTTATCTCCATCCGATATCGTTTAAAATGTAGATATGAGATTCTTTTAAATAGGTTTTAGATTTTGTAACGAATATTTGGATATGTAAACGATCTTAAATGAAAAAGTTGTTAACTATAAAGTTGTAGATCTTTTAAAAAATAAAAATTAAAAATGCTAAAAATTACACTTTGTTACTTTCCTAGAAATCTTACGAGTTTTAACATCGTTTGCTTTTTGTTGTAGACCGACCAGCTCCACCCCGACGCCGACGAGTACTCGCTCAGACGGTCCTTAGAGGCGTACCTACTGTGGATGTTCGGCTGGGTGATGTTCACCAGCACCACCGGGCACGCAGTAGACAGGGGCCTGATCCACTACGCCCGGGCGATCGCGGATGCGGAGCTAGGGGCCGTGCCGCAGTGGAGCTGGGGTTCGGCAGTCCTCGCAGCCACGTACCGTGCGCTGTGCGAGGCCTGCTGCAAGACGGATCCTGGAGCGATTTTCGCGGGCTGCCCTCTGCTTATTCAGCTCTGGGCAGCTGAGCGGTTCGCGATCGGCCGACCGATCGTCGACACCGCTGCGTACGCTTCAGGACCGGCAGCCGACCACCCAGCCGACGGGCCGACGATGGGCACGTACTGGTGCCGCCGCAACGTAAGTACAAATTGTTTTCATTTCAAATTTCAGATTATGTGCGACTGATGTTCTGACGAGTTGGTTCTCCTTGTGTCGCAGCGCCGTTACGCCCACGTCCAGGTCAGACGGAGCTACCCGGAGTTTGTCTTCGAGTTCGACCGTCTGCAGCCTTCGGACGTCGTCTGGGAGCCCTACACGCACCACGTGGTCGCGGAGAGAGCACCTCTAGGTCTGTCTGCCTTGTGCACGCGTGACGCGGCGTACTGGTTGACGGTGGTGCCGTTGGTTTTCGACATCTTCGTCGAGCCTCACTGCCCTTACCGTGTTATGAGGCAGTTCGGACTGAGGCAGGGCTTTCCAGTGAACGTACCGATACCCGTCGCGCCCCAGGACCACCAGTGAGTATTTCTCTTTCACCTTTACTATTGTTATGTCGACTACGCGCGGAACGTTCGATGACCATTATGTTCTTTGCAGGTTGACTCGACGGGGACAGCACGCAGGGACACTGTGGGCACCTCGGATCTTGCCGTACGTCGAGGACTGGTTGGTAGCCACCGAGGAGGTGATTGCCGAGGTCCACCCACACTCGGAGGAGAACTACACTGCCTACCTTCGGTGGTACTTGCCGCGCACACGTGCCCGCGTCACCTTCACCGCGGCAGCTCCACAGCTACACCAGGCAGGCGTCAGGGACACCTACCCCGTGCACCGTGACCAGGAGTACTTCCTGGGGGTACGTCCATGTTTCTCGGACTTCTTGTTTTCGTACTACGCGGTTGGTACATATGAGACTGACAAACCTAATTAATAATGATTCCCGCAGGTCGACGCTGCACGCGCCATGAACGCCGACATCAACGCGGTGATGCTGAGGTTGGACGCTGGACTGCACCTGAACGACGTTGAGCAGAGGGTGACGTTCGAGCGGATGCAGACGAAGATGCGTTCGATCTTGCGCGTCCTCTCTTGTCGTTCAGCCGTGGACGCGGTACCTCCACCGGCAGCTGCTGTTCCACGTCCACGCGGCCCGACACCAGGATCGACATCGCACGGTGCTGGTGCGTCCACAGGTTAGTTCCGTACCTTCTCACTATGCAAAACCTTCGCCATGTTATTACAAACTGAATGTCAACTAGGTCCGACGCTGCCGACAGGACACTCTGCTGGAGCGAGTGGATCGTCGATCCCTCGGCCGTTCGCGACTCCGCCCAGCACGTCGGCCTTTGTTCGAGCGAGCGGTTCGTCCGTCCCTCCTCCCTTCAGTCAGCCGCCAGGTGAGCAAGCGTCTTCCGATGAGTGCTACAAACGTACTATTCGGGCGGAATGTTGCTTAACTTTTGACATCTGCAGGAGGATACTACCCGGCGGGGATTTTCCGTTCGGGCGAGTCTTCGTCGCAGGCGGGCGGGTCCGGTGCGGGCGGGTCTGGTGAGGGCGACGACTTCGACGACCTGGAGGACCCAGAGCAGGACGTTCTCGGCGCCTCTCAGCTTGGTGGAGCACCACCACCACAGAGCCAGGAGCAGCCGCAGCACACGCCCGCACCAGATGTCCGCGCTAGTCGTGCCGTGCCCGCTGAGAGGCTGACGTACTCTCAGGGGCACATTAGGAGGGGTAGGGGTAAGAGGCCTCGCCAGTAGGCTACTAGTGCTACATGTTTGTAATATTTACAGTTAGTAACTTTGTGTTACCTCTTTGTATATAACTCTATTCGATCGCCGCACTCATATGTCACGAAAACATTTCATGTCATTCGCTACATCTACTCAACGAAACGACGAAAAACTTTCGGCGCGTAACAGAGGGCTACGATTGGTCGCTATCAAAGTAAGTGAATGCGAAACACAAACGGAGTACAACGGCGAGAAGGGAAGGGAAAATGGAAGACACGCGAAATAACATTTCAAGTTCGTTAGTTCGCTACACGTTGCGAGGTTACGCAACATTATTCATCGATACACCATACAACTACCAACTCGTGCATACTACTGAGTGCAACGAGGCCACTTTCCCTTCCTCTGCGCATCGGGATTCTCCTCCATTGCTGCCTTCGCTCGCCGCGCACGCTCAAGCTTCCGCTCCCGCTCCTCCCTGTACGCAGCAACACGCCTCCTTTCCGCCTCAGCCTTGTGCTCTTTTTCTGCGGCCTCCTCCTTGCGTCTCTGCTCTATCTTCTCCTTGCGCTCTGCATCCCATTGCCGCATGTACTCCAACCGCTCCTTGTTTTGTGGCTTGATCTCGGTGTCGATCCACTGCTCAAAATCACATAGCGGTGGAGGGGTCTGCCACAAATGCAATGTTTACTAATCAAATAAGTTGTTCAACACTACTTAATACACCAAATAATTATTAGAAAACATCAGTTCCTCACCATTAAGTTAATGCGGCGTATCTCAGGTGTTGGCTCAAACTCAAAATTGGCACACATCCAGTATCTCTGCATGTATGTCTCCTCTTCATCGGACTTGGCTACCTTGCAAGGATCACCGCACCAGCACATGGGCACTGGAACACCGCTAGGCAAAGGCAATGGGTCGAAGGCATTTCCAGTCTTCGGGCGATAACTACAAGTCAACAATAAATGAAACACCCTAACCCGTTAATCTAGGATTCCTCATTTCACGCACAACGAATAACACAAAATATCACAGAAACGATTTACGTTACCTTGAGTTGGTAGCTTTTCCACGCCTTGGCATCCTACAGTTTAAAAAACAACTATCAAATATTGTAAACGCCCTTCATACGGTCAAATATAGTACTACTACAAACCAAACGTGTGCACAACAAATCTAGCCTAAAATTATTCACACTTCTAAGTGCTACAGATCTACTCACAAATTTCAACATATCTACTCACAGTGCTACAGATCTACTCGCAAAAAATTTAGGGTCCACATCTAAGTGCTATAGATCTACTCACAAATTTCAAATACATGGTAATTACACTAGTATGCGACACAAAATATAACCATACGTCGGGATATTGTACTAACCTGCGATCGAATAAGCACAGCAACAACGCTTCGCGGCTCTTCTCCTTCTTCCTCACCTCTCTCTTTTTTTTCCTTCAATTGTGACCGGTTGAAATGAGCACCTCCTCGGGCCATTGGGGCTTTATGGGATGCCGACCAAAAATTGCCCTTGCAGAGGGCGAGATTACGCCAAAAATCGCCCTCTGCAAGGGCGGCGAGGGGGCTACCTGCAAATTTGCCGCACCCCTCTATAGTTCTAGTTGCACCTTTTCCATATTCTCATTGAGAACACAAAACTGATCAGCTTTGATGTGTTTCAGTAGCAAATTACAAGAAAATTTGTTTTTTTACAAAAAAAATACTACAATTTATCTGTTACATGTTTCATATTACAAGTCGTTTCAATTTTTTCAAATCAATCTTTTTAAAAGTTTAATCAAGTTTATAAAAAAAATGGCAACATTTATATTATCAACTTAGTTTTATTATATTTAACGTTACATATATTTTGATAGTTTTTAATGTTACAAATGTTGTTATATTTGTATAACCTTACTTAAATAAAGTGAAAATAGTTTACTTTTATAAAAAATCAAAAATCATCCTTACAAGCGGCCCCCTGCGCAGGCAAAAATCGCCCTCTGTAAGGGCGGCAGGGGGGCCGCCTGCAAAATTGCCAGGGCGGCCGCCATTTGGCAGGCAGCCCCCTGATGAATAGTGAAAAAACGCTCTCTGTAAGGGCGGCAAGGGACTAAAACGCAAAAAGACGGCGACGCGACAGACGGCGCCCAACGGCCGTCTGCCACGTCATAAAAATCGCCCTCTGGGTGGGCGATTTTTAAATCTCGCCCTCCCAGAGGGCGATTGGAGATTAGTTCTGCAATATTTCGAAACGAAAAATTATTTTTGCAAATCTTTAAATAAATAAAATTAAAAATGATAAAAATTCTTCGGGGAAGCCCATCACGAGGGGAGAAATCCCTATGTTAACAAAAAGTGCATTCAGCTGGGCCCGGGAAGATGGATATCCTGGCCCATTACCCCCCAAACCCTAGAAAAATCGCTCCACTACCCTGACCAGTGGAAATCACCATGCCGCCGTCTCTTCTCGACTCGAGCGGCGCGGGCGCTGCCTCTCCTCATCCTGTCGTGTGCCGGTGCCTCCACCGCATCCGTCCTCGCCGGCGCCTCCCACCGCATCCGCCCGTGCCAGCCCCTCCGCTTGCCGCAGACGCTGCCGCCACCTCTCGCCAGATCTGCCAGAGCTGCTGCCTATATACCCATCCGCGGGCGCCACCGACACTTCGCCGGCGCTGCCTTCCTTCCTCCCAGTGCGGGAGACGCTTCCCTTTCTTCCCCGGTGCCGGCGCCTCCTCCCTTCCTCCCCTGGTGCACGACATCGGCGTGGCCTTCTCCAAACCCGGTTCCGCGGCACCAGGTGAGCACCTTCTCCGTTTGGTCACCTCCGTACAGCCACCGCGTCTTCCCCAACAAGAACCTCGAGGACCTCGGCATCTTCCTCTACCTCATCTAGGTATGTCAAATTCCATCCTTCTCCTCCATCGACGATTCAAGATGGCACATGCATGCTCGTCAATTAGCAGCATTACAGATAATTTGCTTCAAGATACATTTCGTTTTTGAAAAGATCAATTGCTAACACCTTATCTATAGATACATTCTGAGATTTAATCTGAAACTATTTGTATCTCTCTTATCAAAAGCAGAAAAAGGTCAGTCAAATACTCAAATTAGAATCTTTTCCATTTTTAGACGTTACACACTTCTTGCTTCAGCCATGCTCATCCAAAATAAAATATCGACCTAAGCACAATAATTCATAACCTAATTTTAGTCTTTTATTTTCCTCTTGAAACCATGATGTGTCAGTTTCAAAATTATTGGTTATCACTAGCTCCAACACTGTGAATCACTATATCTTTTACTTGACCTGAAGATGTACAATCCTTTTCATGTGGAAATTTTGGAAATGTCAGATGCACCAGTTTTGCAAAACTGTTCTCTCATGAGACCAATAGCTTTTGACTCAAGCTGTACTTAAAAGAACAAAAGGAGAATCTAATTGAGTGTAGATTTATTTCTAAAAATTTCTAGTTTGATCTAAAGTCCCCTCTTATTGTTGGTCCATAATGCTCCCTGAAAACAGAAATAGTGGATAATACTTATACTAACCATTAGCTTTCTTTTTCTGAAATGATTTTCTGAAATCAATTTTTTATTTCCTGATTGACCCGACCATGATGTGAGTGTAGTATGCATGAACGGTACCTTTTTCCTCGTGTGTAGTACAAAAATGGGTTCAAGGGCTACTCATCAGAAGTGGGAGGAAGAGGATGATGATATGATTCTTTTCCTTTTCCCTGTTTTGCATCTTTTGGATAGTGGTGGTGGGGGGAGAGAGAAAACACCTAGACATACATCAACCCAAACTGGTGCAGAAAAAGTGACAGGAGTACTTGAAGGGCAAGTCATGAATTGCCTTGTGGCATACCGTATGGAACTGGAGGTCTTCAAAAGTATTGTAGAATTTCTAAGAAGAAAGAACTTGGTCTGTGACACTAGGGGAGTTAGAGTTGAGGAAAAGCTTGCTATGTTCATGTATATGCTATCCCATAATGCAAGCTACCAAGATATGCAATATGAATTCAAGCATAATGGGGCGACCATCCACCAACATATCCCATATTGCTATGTTTTTCAATATAGTCTCTACTCTTACCCATAGATTCATTAAGCCGCCTCTTGCAAACCAAACTCACTCAAAGATCACATCAAATCCTCGCTTCTACCCATACTTCAAGGTGCAATACTAACTTGGCATTCATGTATAATAAAATGTTTTATTTCTAAAATAAAATCATTTATGTGTTTGTATTATTCTTGCAGAATTGCTTAGGAGCAATTGATGGTACTCATGTTCCCATCACTATAAACCCTGAGATGGCAGCTCCATATAGGAATAGAAAGAGCACACTAAGCCAAAATGTGATGTTAGCATGTGATTTTGACTTAAACTTCACATTGATTTCTTGTGGCTAGGAGGGATCTGCCACGAATGCTCAAGTGCTTAGGTCTGCTCAACTAAATGGTTTTCGCATACCGGCGGGCAAGTTTTACCTTGTTGATGGTGGATATGCTAACATACCTTCATTTCTCACACCGTACCATGGCATTCGGACCATCTTAAGGAGTTTGGGCGTGGTCACCGGCGCCCATGAAACTACAAAGAATTATTCAATCAAAGCCATGCATTATTGCGTAATCACATAGAAAGGGCTATTGAAGTTTTGAAGAAGCGCTTCTCGATCTTAAAAGTAGGCACATTGCACCATATTAACAACAAAGTGAGGATACCAGCAGCTGCTGCCATCTTTCAAAATCTGATTAGGAGGTAAAATGGGAATGAGAGATGGTTGGATCTTGATCATCAGTCACACTATTGCAATGGCGATGTGGAATGATTATTTTCATGATCATCCTAATCTATCATGATATGTAATGAAATGTGATGTAATAAACGACTTGTGTGTTTTCCTCTTGTTTTTAGTATGCTGTAATGAGATATAACGTGTTGGAGAGGCTATTATATATTAAAGTTCAACACTATATTATTTCATTTCAAAAAGTTCATTGAAATGTCACTGTACAGAAATGATGATTGGGAGAGGTTCACCAAAATTTGCTTTCCTGCAAGCAAAATCTACTTCAAAAAGGGTATCACCAAAGGGTCATCAAGTCAGGGGAACTTCACCAAAAGCCACTGTCTCACAAAAGAAGACTGCAGCACCAAGAGGTATCTAATTATTTATGCACTGTTTCTTTCTGAATTATTTGTTGTATGAAAGCATTTCTTGAATTATTTCTTATCTTTTTCTATTTATTATTTGTGCAACAGCAGAACAAGCAAGAGCTTCCTGGAACTCCATACTAGAGAAGGGCTTAGTTGATGTTATGCACGAAAACATGAACTCTTTCTGTAGGACTCAGAATGGATGGTCACCTAAAGGGTGGAAAAGGATTGTGCAGGGTTTTCATGATAAGTTCCCACACATTCTTTTTTCAAAAGGACAAATTCAAGATAAAAAAAAGAGCTTAAGAGAGATTATAGGTGCTTGAAAGATGCAAGAACACAAAGTGGGGCATCTTGGGATGAAAACCTTGGCATGATTGTTGCTGATGAACCTGCAGTTTGGGATAATATTATTCATGTAAGTCTTTTTCTTGATGTCTTGCAATTTCAATACATTCTAGTATTTACTTGTCTCATTTGTTAAACTTAACAGTCTTTCCCTCGAGCTAAAAAGTTCTGCAACAAACCATTTCCAATCTTTGAAGCTTTAGGAGAACTATATGATGGTAATTTACTAATTCTTAGATCTGTCCATAAACTATTCGAACCATTTTTCATTTAGCTTTTGGCATGCCTTATTTTTTCTTGAGTAGGTCAAACTGCCAAGGGGCTCTTAAACTTCACGTCCCTTTTAGCCAACAAATACAGCAGATCAGTCAAGAAACACAGAATATGATATTATTACACAAGTAGGTCCTGATGATTTGTTGATGGAGAACAATCAAGATGATCTGAGCAATGATGATCTAATCACAGCAAGTGAGCATGCAGAAATGGAGGCGTCAAATCAGTTAAATCAAGAAGACAACATGCCAGTATATCAAGGAAACCTCCCGAGGATAAAAGAGAGAAGAACCCCAAAAGACATAAGCAAAATGGGAATGTGGCTGATGTGATGGAAAAATACATAGAGCTGTGACATAAACAAGCCGAGGAGGAAACAACATGGGAGAGAGAGGCTACAAAGCAAGTTGATGAATTTTCAATCAAGAACTGTATTGCTGTCTTGAGCACAATGAAAGAATTGTCCCCTGAGGAAAATGCTCAAGCATTTGGTGTTTTCAAAGATGCTCAGAATAGAGAAATCTTCATTAGTGCTGATCCATTGTCTAGAATTTTGTGGTTGAGACTTCAGATGGTGAGTAGCATATCTGATTATGATATTCTATTTTCATTAGTGTTATCTTGGCATGCTGTGCTTACCTGTTTTTGTTGTATTGACAGGGTTGATACACATGAGATTTGGCTGCTTTTATGAGGTATGACCTACCTAAAGTTTCTGCTGTTGATTTAATGTTAAGTATTAGCATGCCTATAAGAGTTCATTGTATTCAGTTTTTTACTACTGTCATTGGGAGAAATCATTATCAGTACTATGCAACTACTGCTATTCATTATTATCAGCCACTGTGTTATGCTAAACACAAGTAGTGCTCAGGTTATGAACTTTGGTGCATGCAGTGAGCTAATTATCAAGGAGCAATTATTTTAAGCATGCAAAAAGTATCTTTTAGAATTGCATTAAGATGAATAAAAACTAATTATCAAGGAGCAATTATTTTAAGCATGCAAAAAGTATCTTTTTGAATTGCATTAAGATGAATAAAAGGGGTTTGAAAAGACTCGTAGTCGTCCATTAAGGCAAATTAGAGGGAGGGGGTTGATGTTGATCAGTTGATGGATGATTTGGAACAGGGGAATGCAGTTGAGTGAAAGGTGAAGTGTCATGTGTATAAGGCAAGTAGTGTGCTGTATTTGCAAAATTTTTGTATGGTACGTTATTATCTATTGCAACAATTACCTCATGTTTAAATCTTTTCAGTGATGGTGGCGAATCATAATACTACTTGTCCGGCATCACGGGCACGGGTGTTGTGGTGGTCCTTTATTTAGCGGTTAAGGTATGTTGAGCGGTGTGCCTATGAACTTATAGTTAAATGCAGAATATGTTTTGAGTATCATTATGTATCATTTCATATCATTGCATGCAGTAAAAACTATAGTGCACTTGAGAGTTCGTCTGAGGTAAGACGGTGGAAAATCATATCACTACTTTAGAGCGCATGTGCTGTAATGGTGCTAAACTAATGTCTATATTAGAGTGCTTTTGGAGTTCATGGAATAACCATACCGTTACATTCTTTTAAAAGTTTAACATATTGAAGCGAGAAGCTGAATTGGTTTTCTCTTTTTTATTTGAAAGTTAAAATTGCAACTAAGAAAATAGAGGGGAAGGAGTGCTGCATAGGGGAGTGGACGTTGTCAGAGTTCAGATATAAGAGTGGCTGGTGGCATTGGATGCACGTGGATGGGGGAAGATGCCATGTGGGAAGGCAGGAAGGAGGGAGGGCATCACCGGAGCAAGGCAGTGGGATGGCTGTGGCATGCGGTTGAGGGGAGATCTAAGAATGCAAGATTTGAGGAAAAACCTAACAGGGAATGAACTAACCCCAAGTTCCTAAAGACAAAAAAAAAAGGCGTGGTTAGGAGTGGCCTCCATGGTTACAGGAAAGTGACATCAGGAATATGCCCTATGCACACAAGCTTTTTATGTACATACCATGCACACCAACTAACAATTTTCATTACAAATTTTTTTAAAAATTGTATATGTACTTCAATAGTATTACACATATGTGTAAATCCTTAATCTCAAATTCATCATATTTTAGCCGTAATAAAAAAGATAAAAATTCTGACGGTTTTAAGAGTATAAATCTGTCAGAATTTTGTCTTTTTTGTTGCTCCCTAAATATAATGAATTTGAAGATGAGACTTTACATGTACATACATGTAATACTACTAAAAGTATATGCACAACTTTTTCTAAAATTTTTGGTGAAATTTGTTAGTTGGTGTGCACGGTGTGTACATGAGAAGACTTGTGTGCATAGGATACGTTATCTTATGCTAGTTTCCACATATCTTTCTGTATTTAAGTTCTTGGTCGGTAATGACCGCATGAAGCTAGGTGGCTGGAAGCCCAAGCTCTTGTCTTCGGCAGATCGCCTTGTCTTGATCCACTCGGTCCTAATGGCTTTGCCCATTTACCTCCTGTTTGTTCTAGAACTCTCAAAGTGGGCGTTCAAAGCATTTCGCAAATGCAGGGCTTTTCTTTGGAAAGGTCAAGAGGAGACTAATGGGGGGCATTGTTTAGTATCTTGGGAGAATGTTTGTATGCCAAAGGAGAACAGAGTCTTGGGGATTAAAAATCTGCACCTAACGAGTCTAGCCCTCCGCTTGCGTTGGCCTTGGCTGCGATGGACGCAGCCACACAGGCCATGGGCAGTGAAGGAGCCGGCCTTGCCCCTTGTTTTGTCACAGCCACCTGGGTAATTGGGGACGGCACGAAGGCTGCCTTCTGGACTGATCCATGGCTGCCTCAAGGAGGTGCAATCTGTAACAAAGCGCTGATCTTCTTCTCTTTCGTGAAGCCTTTTTGAAGAACTCGGTGGCAGACGCGTAGCGAAACAATCGACAGGCCCTCATGGAATATCTTGATCTGTGGGAAGAATTTTCCACCATCAGTCTTGAACCGGGGTTGCAAGACACAATTCGTTGGAAGTTCATGAGTAATGGTGAGTTTTCCTCAGCCTCGGCTTACAAGATGTTCTTCATTTGCAAGGCCTTGTCTCTGTGTGCCAAATTTCTTTTGAAGGCTAAAGTACCTGGAAAGTGCAAATTTTTCATGTTTATTGTGCTTCACAAGTGCTGCCTCACTGCGGACAACCTGTCAAGGAGGGGATGGCCGCATCGACAAGCTTGCCTTCTTTGTGCTGAAGCCCCAGAGACCTGTCACCACCTTTTTGTCAGTTGTAGATACACCAAGCAGGTCTGGGAGGCGGTTCAGCTGTGCCTGCACCTTTCTTGCAGCCCCGATGCATCGATGGAGGTAGCCAGCTTGTGGCATGCTACCCGTAAGGCTTTGCCTAAATCTGAGAGGCAAGTCTTTGATGCAGCAGTCATCTTGATCACTTGGATGGTTTGGAAGGAGAGAAAGGCCCAGATCTTTCAAAGCTCAAGCAAGCACGCAGCAGTTCTTGTTGCTGACATTGGAGAAGAATGGTGGACTTGGCGGGCAGCCGGTCTGGGTGGTGTAATCATTGAACAAATCCATGATGATGGGTGACTGAGAGTTCAAGCTTCAAGTTAGTAGCAGCAGGCAAGAGCAACCTACAGTTCAGAGTTCTAGCTCCCCAGATTGTTAGGTTGGTTGCTAAGATGCCTCACAACAAGCATGGTGGTTGTAAAATGTAACGTCTTCTCCCAATCTTAATAAAATTTGGTTGAGGACAATTAGTCTTTTAATTATATATGACTAATTTATCGGTTATAAGTTTTTACATATCTGCATACACAAGTTGTTAGCATTTATATCCATACTCCTAGATTCTTCAATTCCTGACTCTTAATTTTGATTTTGTTTGAGCAGGGAAAAGTCCATAAAAACAGTTGAAACCTCTGGATTCTGAAAGGAACGCCTGCATAGAAGAAGTTTCTTGTTTGAGATAATGGAGACTGCTGCTCCTCAAGGGGTATTAACCTGCTCAATGGAGTGATCACCTTTCCTGCACAGGTGCAATGTTCAAGGAAAGCTTGAACCATAGCAGAATGTGACCCTTTCTTTTGGAACGTGCAAAGGTCTGTTTGGCTTTGATTAAGAGAAATAATATATGGGGGAAGACATGCAAAGACCATGATCAGCCGCTAGCTGTTGAGTATAACTATCAGAAAGAAACAAGACAAATAAGCAGCAAATTAGCAAAAAGAACTTGTCTACACAAGGTGCTTCAGTTAATCGTCACTGCTTGCATTTTCCTTTGATGATTTCTTTCAGTAAAACTGACACCACTGGACAGAAACTATTAAAGTCCTGGCATTTCTCTCGAACCATATGGATCTAATGGTAAGCTTTACTACAGAGTTGCAACCTTTATGCAAGTCAGATTGTAATCGAGACATTATTGATTCCCACCTCGTATACAGAAACCCATGCTAAATTACAGAGTCTGCATGATTAGCAGTCAAGCTCGGATACAGTTGACCAGGAGTCGATTGATGGATCAGAATCTTCACAGCTAGGTTCACTAAATTATGGGGGTAGCCCGGGTAGGCCACATCATTGTAATATCTCTGCCCTCCATATCATGGAGGGCCAGTTAGACGACGGAAAACTTGTTATTGAGAGGAGCCCATGAATGCCAAACATGTTTGTGAAAAGAAACTCCACAAAACTATGGAGCAAAGCCAAGTAAGTGGATTGAGAAGAACAGCATCGCACTATGTCCATTCTGATCAAAATAATACTCAATATCCTTTTGTAACTGACCCAATAATATTCTTTGCCTTGCATTTTAATATTGGTGGATAGGCTACCTTTGATCTGATTGATCCAGCAATGATTGTAAAGAGCTATGATGGTGCAAAGCCAGACATCTAAACTTGGGGTATTTTCTTATTAGTTCTTGTTACTGGTTACCGCCCCTCTCCACAAGTTCAGACTTTTGATGGAGATGCACAGTAAGATACAAGAAGGAGATTTCAGGAGTCTCGGATGGTTTCACGTACTCCATGCATTACAGGATCATGGAAGCAATGTTCATTTCAGTGACCTCAACCATCATCGCAAAATATTTGAAGGTAAACTCGCTTCAATATTATTTGTACTGTCTACTTTGATCCAAAATTAAATCATAACAATAAGTAAAACTTTCTAACAGAAATTAACATGGCATAATACTTAAACATGCATACCCAAGTAATGCAGGTTTAGGAAATAATTAGTAGCCATAAATGCATTACGGTAGTATTGTTGCATCATTTCCCACAAAAAAGAGGTCTAGCTTTCGTTATACAGTTTGACAAATTTTTCAGTAAGAGCTTTCTTCAGCAGAGCTCTCTCCAGAGTACTAATTTGAACATTGTTAAGTCTTAGATTTTTTCCTCCTGAAATGGCATTTCTTCAGCTAATTTCAAACCTTCTCCCTGATGCATCTCACAACATGAGTATCCGCATCTGCAGAATAGATGCTCTAATCAGCTACAAGGGCAACCATTTGTATGGTATAACACTTAAAAACATGCATAGCCAAGCAATATATAGGTTTAGAAAAGCATTAATACTCATAAATGTATTGAATGGTAATGTTGAATCATTTGCCACAAAAAGGAGGTCTAGCTTTTGTGAAAGAGTTAGCCAAATTTTCAGTCTAATCTTCAGAATGAGTTCATTCATGAACTGACCTTCTTTAGGTACTTTGAAACCTCCCTTGTGAAGCATTTTCATGTTCAATCAAAGATGCGATCATTATACTTCACACCTGCACAATAAATTCTCTAATCAGTTTGTGTGACAATGTGGGTCATGTTTGTAAAGTTCAAATATGATTAATCAGGAGCTACACCATCTCAACTCTAGTGCAGCTCACTGTCTGGCCAAAACAATTTCCCCGTTTGGTATATCACACGGTGCATATTGCATATTCTATGATACACTTCAATACTGTTACAATATGTACTTATTGGATACAAGAGCAATCATTGCTATTTATCATAGATTGTGAAAAAAACATTTATAGTAGAACAACAAATTAGAATTTTTATATAATAAAAGAGTTAGCCAAATTTTCAGTCTAATCTTCAGAATGAGTTCATTCATGAACTGACCTTCAGGTACTTCGAAACCTCCCTCATGGTGCATTTCCTCATATTCAATCAAAAATGCGATTATTATATCTTCACGCCTGCACAATAAATGTTGTAATCAGTTTGTGTGGGTCATGTTTGTGAAGTTCAAATATGATTAATCTGGAGCTACACCATCTTAACTCTAGGGCAGCTCACTGTCTGGCCAAAATAATTTGCCCGTTTGGTATATCACACAATGCATATTGCATATACTATGATACACTATGCATAGTGTATCACACTGAGATACACTTCAATACTATAACAATAGGTACTTATTGGATACAAGAGCAATCATTGCTATTTATCATAGATTATGAAAAAAAAAGCAGTTATAGTAGAACAACAAATAGTTGTAGTGGACAAAAGAATAGTTACCTCATTTTCAGAAGCTTGGCTTGAGTGCCTGCAAAAACATATGATTTAGCATTTTTATATAATAAAAGAGTTAGTGACATAAGGAAAAACGTTATTTGAATACCTGTGGAGATACGGACTGGAATGGTAAAAGAATCACATCTGTCGTCTCTTGGCCAGCAATATCGCCTGCTAGAAAAGGCCCAGTCCTGATATGTTAGAAGCCCTTCAACAAGCTTTGGTTTAAACCCTGGAAGGTTAAATCTCCATCACATCAATGACCTCCTTAATCGTGAGGGGCCAGGATATCTTGAATTTGCGACCAGCATTTATTATTTTAAGCATTTGTCTGACATGTGCATCATATGGGTGGTTCACTCCATCACGACATAGACCAACTAGGCCTGATCCCATCTTCTCCTATTCAATCTCTTTTTGCTCAGCATCATTTTTTTGAATAGTAGAGGCGAAATCATTTACACTTGTCTTTTCTTGATGGGCCAATTCATGTTGCTGTTGGTTGAACTGGTGCCAACATCTGAGTAGAGGATGTTGGTTCGCTATATTAGTCCAGAGTTCTTGATGGTTTGGAATGACACTCATTTCAGCAGTTGAGGATTCTTGGTCATCCTTAGGCCCTAAATAGGGCAATGATCTGAGAATATTCTGATCTTACCCCTGATCCTGCTTCTTTTTGGAGCATATTTAAACTGACGTCGTAGAATCATATCCGCGTCTCTCATCAGGATTACTGATCCTTGGGTGGATAACATGCAGGGGTGATCAACTATGATCTTTTTGTTTAGTCGTGCTATTTTTTCCGGGAGAATCCTCAGACGATCCATCCTCTTGAACATATCATTGAAACTGGGGCACATATTTGGCATGACATCATCAGTTTCAGTTCTTTTGATAAGTTCTTGAAATATTTCTCTGACAGCAAAGTATGATGTTGCCCTATCAATCCTCTCTGTTCCAACCACTTCACCAATGTAGTAGAATCTGGGTTTAACAAGGACACTGGTGCCAGAGACGAGCGAAACTCTTATGTTGTCCAGGGTAAGCGATGGAGCGATACTATACCCTCGCTCATTGTTGTGACCAGCTAGGGTGAGCAATGGCTTCAAGAACTTTTTGGCAGGATCTGTAAGCAGGTAAAATCTCTAATCTTCTTCCCGTAACAATTTTTTCTTGTCCACACCATGTCATGTATCTCAAAGTAGAGTTGAGGATGGACCCAACCCGCAAGCTTGAAGTCATATTCATTGCAGAATCTATAACAGTAATAAGCAGCAGTGTTTTAATTCAGCTTCTACAATCATCATCTTTGCAAATAAACCAATGTTGCATGGAAAGGCAGAAAGTTTTATTTTTATACATCATTTATATGGAGCATTGTTATCTACTCACTGAAGACTATATATCCTAATCCTAAGATATGTTATGGTTTATTTGAAATGCAATTTCATAAATCGTTGTTAGTTGTAAAAGCTATAACGATACATTTGATAAATGCAGGAAAAGAAAGCCTTTTTTTCAAGCAGTGCATGTAAATGTAGGGAGGAAGCTATTTTTTTTTAAAAAATAGTGCATTAGTAATTGAAGTACTCACGAGAGTTGGGCATTCAGGTATCGGAGAAACTCACCAAGCAAAACTATGCTATCTGGTCAGCGCAAGTGCTCACGGCTCTGAGGGGTGCGCGGCTGGAAGGGTTCATCTCCGGCAAGGCTGCTCCACCGCCTGCTGAGATAGCAAACTGAGTTGACATGGCCACCGCCGCGGCGCGTGCGCGGCGAAGGTTTTCGACCTCACTATCTATCCTCCGCCGTAGCAACCACACCCAACCAACCAAATTAGTGAGATGGTCACAGCCGGCGCCGGAAATCTAAGCCGCCGTCGCCGCCGCCAACACACATCCCCCTAGACGGCATCCAAATCCAACTCCAACTCCAACCTGGGCCTCAGAGTATGGACTGCACCGCACTTCTCAACAACAACAAGAAGAAGCCCCAAATCCAACCCGGGCCTCGGAGTGCGATGCTGAGCACCACCATTCTCGAGGGATCCCTGTTTGATGATTTGCCGGGTCTAGACCAAACACAGCACATGGTGGTAGAGTACAAGAAGCAGCCCAAGTGCCCTAGGAGGCCACTAGCATTTGGGTGTTGCGGACGCTGAAAATCAATGGCGTTCCGTCCAAGCAATGGCTTCGGCTTACACACAAGAGGATATCACATATGGACAAACATGGAGCAGGGGCCTCCCCCTACAACCCAACTCTCGTGAGTACTTCAATTACTAATGCACTATTTTTTTTAAAAAAAATAGCTTCCTCGCTACATTTACATGCACTGCTTGAAAAAAAAAGGCTTTCTTTTCCTGGTGGCGGCGACGGCGGCTTAGATTTCCGGCACCAGGAAAAGAAAGCCTTTTTTTTTCAAGCAGTGCATGTAAATGTAGCGAGGAAGCTATTTTTTTTAAAAAAAATAGTGCATTAGTAATTGAAGTACTCACGAGAGTTGGGTTGTAGGGGGAGGCCCCTGCTCCATGTTTGTCCATATGTGATATCCTCTTGTGTGTAAGCCGAAGCCATTGCTTGGACGGAACGCCATTGATTTTCAGCGTCCGCAACACCCAAATGCTAGTGGCCTCCTAGGGCACTTGGGCTGCTTCTTGTACTCTACCACCATGTGCTGTGTTTGGTCTAGACCCGGCAAATCATCAAACAGGGATCCCTCGAGAATGGTGGTGCTCAGCATCGCACTCCGAGGCCCGGGTTGGATTTGGGGCTTCTTCTTGTTGTTGTTGAGAAGTGCGGTGCAGTCCATACTCTGAGGCCCAGGTTGGAGTTGGAGTTGGATTTGGATGCCGTCTAGGGGGATGTGTGTTGGCGGCGGCGACGGCGGCTTAGATTTCCGGCGCCGGCTGTGACCATCTCACTAATTTGGTTGGTTGGGTGTGGTTGCTACGGCGGAGGATAGATAGTGAGGTCGAAAACCTTCGCCGCGCACGCGCCGCGGCGGTGGCCATGTCAACTCAGTTTGCTATCTCAGCAGGCGGTGGAGCAGCCTTGCCGGAGATGAACCCTTCCAGCCGCGCACCCCTCAGAGCCGTGAGCACTTGCGCTGACCAGATAGCATAGTTTTGCTTGGTGAGTTTCTCCGATACCTGAATGCCCAACTCTCGTGAGTACTTCAATTACTAATGCACTATTTTTTAAAAAAAAATAGCTTCCTCCCTACATTTACATGCACTGCTTGAAAAAAAGGCTTTCTTTTCCTGCATTTATCAAATGTATCGTTATAGCTTTTACAACTAACAACGATTTATGAAATTGCATTTCAAATAAACCATAACATATCTTAGGATTAGGATATATAGTCTTCAGTGAGTAGATAACAATGCTCCATATAAATGATGTATAAAAATAAAACTTTCTGCCTTTCCATGCAACATTGGTTTATTTGCAAAGATGATGATTGTAGAAGCTGAATTAAAACACTGCTGCTTATTACTGTTATAGATTCTGCAATGAATATGACTTCAAGCTTGCGGGTTGGGTCCATCCTCAACTCTACTTTGAGATACATGACATGGTGTGGACAAGAAAAAATTGTTACGGGAAGAAGATTAGAGATTTTACCTGCTTACAGATCCTGCCAAAAAGTTCTTGAAGCCATTGCTCACCCTAGCTGGTCACAACAATGAGCGAGGGTATAGTATCGCTCCATCGCTTACCCTGGACAACATAAGAGTTTCGCTCGTCTCTGGCACCAGTGTCCTTGTTAAACCCAGATTCTACTACATTGGTGAAGTGGTTGGAACAGAGAGGATTGATAGGGCAACATCATACTTTGCTGTCAGAGAAATATTTCAAGAACTTATCAAAAGAACTGAAACTGATGATGTCATGCCAAATATGTGCCCCAGTTTCAATGATATGTTCAAGAGGATGGATCGTCTGAGGATTCTCCCGGAAAAAATAGCACGACTAAACAAAAAGATCATAGTTGATCACCCCTGCATGTTATCCACCCAAGGATCAGTAATCCTGATGAGAGACGCGGATATGATTCTACGACGTCAGTTTAAATATGCTCCAAAAAGAAGCAGGATCAGGGGTAAGATCAGAATATTCTCAGATCATTGCCCTATTTAGGGCCTAAGGATGACCAAGAATCCTCAACTGCTGAAATGAGTGTCATTCCAAACCATCAAGAACTCTGGACTAATATAGCGAACCAACATCCTCTACTCAGATGTTGGCACCAGTTCAACCAACAGCAACATGAATTGGCCCATCAAGAAAAGACAAGTGTAAATGATTTCGCCTCTACTATTCAAAAAAATGATGCTGAGCAAAAAGAGATTGAATAGGAGAAGATGGGATCAGGCCTAGTTGGTCTATGTCGTGATGGAGTGAACCACCCATATGATGCACATGTCAGACAAATGCTTAAAATAATAAATGCTGGTCGCAAATTCAAGATATCCTGGCCCCTCACGATTAAGGAGGTCATTGATGTGATGGAGATTTAACCTTCCAGGGTTTAAACCAAAGCTTGTTGAAGGGCTTCTAACATATCAGGACTGGGCCTTTTCTAGCAGGCGATATTGCTGGCCAAGAGACGACAGATGTGATTCTTTTACCATTCCAGTCCGTATCTCCACAGGTATTCAAATAATGTTTTTCCTTATGTCACTAACTCTTTTATTATATAAAAATGCTAAATCATATGTTTTTGCAGGCACTCAAGCCAAGCTTTTGAAAATGAGGTAACTATTCTTCTGTCCACTACAACTATTTGTTGTTCTACTATAACTGCTTTTTTTTCATAATCTATGATAAATAGCAATGATTGCTCTTGTATCCAATAAGTACCTATTATAGTATTGAAGTGTATCACTGAATAGTGTATGCAATATGCATTGTGTGATATACCAAACGGGCAAATTGTTTTGGCCAGACAGTGAGCTGCCCTAGAGTTAAGATGGTGTAGCTCCAGATTAATCATATTTGAACTTCACAAACATGACCCACACAATCTGCGGCTGGCACACAAACATGACCCGTCACAACCCTGAGACTACGGCTGCTCCTGCGTTTTAGGGTTGGTTACATTTACTCACAAGTGTAAAATGGGCCACATGAATTCCAATCCTTTTTTACTTGGAATAACTTCACTCTAGGTCCCTCAATTTTAGGGTTGGTTACATTTACTCACAAGTGTAAAATGGGCCACATGTATTCCAATCCTTTTTTACTTGGAATAAGTTCACTCTAGGTACCTCAATTTGTCGTCTAGTCTGATTAATGTCCTCAGTCTAAAAAATTGGATACAACGCATCCCCAACTTAAAAAACCATGCAAATGAGGGCCCTCGACAGTATTAACCCCGGTTTTGGCTGACGTGATGCCTACATGGATCCTTTGACTAGGTCTTTATTTTACGTGGCATTGACGTGGTGTTAATGTGGCAATTCGATCAGAAAAAATAATAAAACCCGTGGGGCCTACATGTTAGTTACACACAAAATAATAAAAAATGGTGAGGCCCATGTGGCCCCACATCTCATCCTCACTACTCCCTTCTTCTCTCTATCCTCTCTCGCCCCTACAAGGAGAAGGCCGGAGCGGGGGACCGGCAGGGTGGAGCGGGACGGGGGGAGCAGCGATGGTCGGAGCAAGGCGGCAGGGTGAAGCAAAGGGGCGGTGGTGGGCAAGCTCCTCGCCCTCTCCACCTCTTTCTTCACGCCCACGCATCCTCGTCGTCGGAGTCGTAGGAGGGGGAGGGCTTTGGGGAGAGGTGGGGTGGAGGCCGGCGGGGAGATAGGTGGTGCGCAGGAGAGGCCGGTGAAGGCGCTTGCCGACCAGTCCACCGCCGCTGTCGTCGAGGCCATGCAAGACGTGCCAGGTAAGGTCATCCTCCGTTGTACTCCTTCCGTGCCGCCACCGCTGCTTGATAGAGCGGAGAAGCGACGGCGGCCAGAGCAGGCCGGCGGAGCGGAGCAAGGCGGCAATGGGCGGAGCAGCGGCAAACCGCCACCTCCTATCCCCCTTCTCTCTCTCCTTACACAGGAGAAGAAACGATGGAAGAGGTGCAGAAGAGACCCAAGCAACGCGGACGGAGCCGGTGGCGGTGTGTTTGGCCGGTGGAGAGAGGTGGCGCGGTAAAGATGGCCCAGGCGGTGTTTAGATCCGGAGACGGTGAGAAGGTCGTGGCTGGCAAACAAAGACCTCGGGGCACGGACGACGTCACCGCGACGAGAGTGGAGCTCGATGGAGGAGGCGTCGTGATGACGGCGGAGGGAGTTTGGGCCGCCGAAGCCGTGGAGATCGACGCCGGTGGCGGAGATGGAGAAATCTGGCGTCGATGTGAGGGGACGACACGCGGCGGGGCCAACTCAGCCAACCGAAGGCCAATGGTGAGGCGTTGGAGGGGGCGATCGACGAGGTCCGTGCCTCCGCGTGGGGAGGCGCAGCCGCGCAGGTGGAGATGCGGGGCCGCCGTCGACGGGGATGGGGCTCCTGTCCTCCCCAACGTCAGCCTCCTTGCCTCGTCCCTCTGTGCTCACTCGTCGGTGAAGAGAGGAGAGAGTGCTGGTGGAGGGAGATATAGAGGTTGGAAGGATTAGGTGGAGGAAGTGGGATCCCATTGTTTTTTTTACTGATATATGGGCCTAACATATTTTTTTTAATTTTTTTAGTTATTAATTTTGCTCTTTATATTTTTTTTATCAAACTGACACGTAAGCGTCACGTCAATGCCACATAGGACAAAGACCTAATCAAACGATCCACGTAGGCGTGGTCAGCCAAAACCGGGGTCAAATACTGCTAAGGCCCTCGTTTGCACCTGTTTTGTAAGTTGGAGGATACGTTGTATTCGGTTTTCCAGACTAAGGACGAAAATCAGATCGGACGACCAATTGAGGGACCTATAGTGAACTTATTCCCTTTTACTTCAAACGTAAATGGGCCGGGATAGGCCCATCCAGGCCAGACCTTCCCTTTTCCTTCATCGTCTTCTTCTATCCAAAATTAATTCAAAAAACAAAAAAAAGATGTCCCACACCACTCTGTTGTGCGTGTGTTAACAGCAGATTTTGGTAATCTACTCGAAGAGGAAAGAGAAAACCGACGCAGAGAGGAAGGGCCAAACCAGAGTCGGACCAAGTCTCGTATCGGACTCAGCAGGCGTATCGGACTGGAAGAGGCGCTAGCAGAAAGGCCGTATCGGCCGATAAGGATTCAATACGGCCGTTGGCCGATCGAGGCAGGAAGTTGATAAAGTCAGCATGGGCTTGGTTTGGGCCTGAGATAAGCTTCAAGGAGATTGCCAAATAGAGATAAGGCTCGGTTTTAGGCAATTGTATCTTGTAAATTAAGTAGGTTTAGAATTAATCTATGGCAAGAGTCCACCGCAAGGACTTGTTTGTTAACTAGAGATAAGATTGTGTTCTATACAGACCATGTTGTAAGTCACGGATATAAATATCCCAGTAGTTTGTACATATAAGATCTCTCAATCAATCTCAATCAATCTGAATCAATTCAACAACACAAACAATCTACTTTCGGCGCATCGCTACCCTCGCAAGAGGTTAACTTCCGGCGAGTTCTTGCTTCCCCAGAGCAGAGGTAAGGACGGAGCTAGCACGTCAACGGCAGCACATGACCAAGTTGTCAAGACTGAGGAGAATACTCGCAGTGCCGCGCCGACGCTACAGGACCGCATCGACTCCACGGTTCACTCTGCGTTAGTCAACCAATCGGGAATCCTGGTGAACACATTGACCAATACGGTTAAATCAGTACTAGACGGATCCATTCACCAGTATAAGCCTCAAGTACCGATTTTCTTATCTGAAAACAAGTTCCCTGCATATCGGACCTTGAGGACGGATTTGAGTGCGGCTTCACAGTCGACAGCGCCAATTCCACCTCCATCGGCCCAGCCAGCGTCGACCATGCCGCTGGTCCTGACCAAGCAAGCAGGAGGAAGCCCCCAGCACATCACGGAGGAACAATTCGCACAATGGACGAGAGGGAAACAGCCGATGGTTGAGCCGATACAGCAAGCTCCAGTCAATCCGCCATCGGTCGGGCAACCTCAATTCTTCATGCCAAGCAACCCTTCACAAGCAGCTGCCTACAACGCACCGCAAGGCTACCAGCAGTACACTGCAGGGCAGTACGACGTATAGAACCTAAATCACCACTTCCAACCGTACTCCTCGAGGCAATATCGGCCAGAAAGCTTTCAGCAGTTTTACCACCAAGAGCTTCCACACCAGCCCACAGGATACTGGGCCGATATGATAGCCGAGGTGATGCGAAATCAATTCGGCTTAAAACTCAAGGAGAGTTCCACGGTGTATCGGCGCCCGTACCCCGAGGAGTTCGACAGAGTGCCACTGCTGAGCCAATACAAGATCCCGGATTTCTCCAAGTTTTCGGGGCAAGATAATGTCTCTACGTACGAGCACATAAGCCGATTCCTAGCTCAATGTGGTGAGGCATCGGCCGTAGAGGCGTTGAGGGTAAGATTTTTCCTTCTATCCTTGTCAGGGTCAGCGTTTACATGGTTTTCCTCTCTACCCTGCAATTCCATCAGAGGATGGATCGACCTGGAGAAACAGTTTCATCGTTATTTTTTCAATGGCGTACAAGAGATGAAGCTGTCCGATCTCACTGCCATCAGGCAGAGGGTTGACGAATCGGTCCCAGATTACATACAATGATTTAGGGACATCAGGAACAGGTGTTATAGCCTCAGTCTGACCGATTCTCAACTCGCCGATTTGGCATTCCAGGGACTGCTGGGGCCGATACGAGAAAGGTTCTCGTCACAAGAGTATCGGCCCATCAACAAAGATTCCAGGAGGCAAAGAAGTTCGTAAAGAAGATTAAAAGTGTATATCAATACGCCTCCGACGAAGACAATGAAGTTGATGCCGACATTGATCTAGCCGAGTGGGCCCGGATGAAGAAACCAACGACCTGCCAATGGGCCAAGAAGAGCGACAAAGAAGACAAGTTCGACTTCGACATCAACAAGGCCGATAAAATATTTGATCTACTACTGTAAGAGAAGTAGATTCAGCTGCCAGTAGGTCACGTGCTGCCACCGGCTGAAGAGATCAAAAAGAGAAGATATTGCAAGTGGCACAACACATATTCCCATCACACCAACGAGTGCAAGATTTTTCGACAGCAAATTCCATCGGTCATCGAACAAGGCAGGATCAAGTTTGCTGAAGCCAAACGGCCGATGAAGATAGAAGGACACCTGTTCCCAGTCAACATGGTACGGGCTGGTAGGGCCGATAGCGATGTCTATCGGACCAACAAGCGACCTCATCAGACCTCAGAAAGCCTGATCAAGAAGTACCAGCGAAGGCGGGAGAAGCAAGCTCAAGATTACTCTGACCAAGATAGACCCTATGATCCCTATTGGGAGTGCGAGTTTTTCCGGTTCTGCTGGAACGAAGGGATGAGGTTGCCATCAATACAAGAATGCCCTGCATGCAACGACGTCAAAGAGTCTCACCAGGGCAGCTCAAGTAGACAAGCGCATCGGTCAATCAAGCAGAGGAAATCTGTACATGAGAGGCTAGGGCCGATGCACCATGACCGTCGGACGCAAGACGACAAGCAAGCTCAGAACCCTCAGTGGTGCCCACGTGACGTGTTTAGCATAGCATAGCATCGGCTCCTATGTCAGCAAAAGGTAAAAGCATAGCATCGGTTTCTGTTAACATGGTTTTCGTGTTGCCAGCAGAATATAGTATACAGATGGCCGATGAAGTTATAGCCGATGATGACGTGGAGCAACGTTCGGCTAAGCTACAATTGTCACCAGAGCGGGCCGTGTTCGACAAACCAGCCGACACCAGCTACAGGCACCTTCGGCCGTTGTACATCAAGGGATTCGTCAATGGGCGGCCGATGACGAAGATGCTAGTCGATGGCGGCGCGGCAGTAAATTTGATGTCATATACAACTTTCAGGAAGCTTGGAAAAGTGTCTGAGGACCTAATTAAGACAAATATGGTGTTAAAGGACTTCAGCGGCAACGCATCTGAGGCAAAAGGAGTGTTGAACGTGGAGCTCACAGTGGACGAGATTGGATCCATGCAAATTGTTGCATCCCTTCGACAATGCATCAATGCCTTATTCAGTGGCAAGAGGATCAGGTCGAGATCGTGCAGTCCGATAGATCAGTGCATGTGGCCAATACCGATCTTGCTGTTTGGAAAATGGAAGGAATCGATTGCCTGTCTGGACGAGTTTGGGAGGCCGATTTCCTGAAGGTAACTGACTGCGATATCAAGCCAATCGATGATGGAGACACGCAGTTACTTTAACAAAGGTGCAACATCCACAAGCCAAGATGAAAAAGATAGTCCTTATACAGAAGATGTGGTGGATGAGTTAGACGAAAAATTGGGACAAGGCTTCACGTTGGCCGACGAACTTGAAGAAGTTGACATAGGGATAGGTGATAAGCCTAGGCCGACGTATGTAAGTGCTAACCTGCCAAAGGAATATAAGAATAAATTGATACATCTTTTGAAAGAATACAAGGATTGTTTTGCATGGGAATACCACGAGATGCCAGGATTAAGCCGATCGATCGTAAAACATCGGCTCCCCATAAAACCAGGTTATCGGCCGTTCAAGCAGGCTCCCAGGAGATTTAAAGCTGATATGTATGAAGCTATCAAGGTAGACATCACAAGACTCTACGACGCCAACTTTATCAGACCCTGTCGATATGCGGAGTGGGTTTCTAACATAGTTTCAGTGTTGAAGAAAAACGGCAAGCTCAGGGTGTGTATCAATTTCAGAGATCTAAACAAAGCAACCCCAAAAGATGAGTACCCTATGCCAATGGCCGATTTGCTAGTTGATGCTGCGTCTGGACACAAGATTATCAGTTTTATGGATGAAAACGCAGGCTATAATCAGATTGTCATGGCCGAAGAAGATATTCACAAGACAGCTTTCTGGTGTCCGGGGGCAATCGGCCTATATGAGTGGGTCGTTATGACATTCGGTCTCAAGAACGCAGGAGCTACATATCAGAGGGCAATGAACTACATTTTTCACGACCTAATCGGTTTCTTGATCGAGGTGTACATTGATGATGTGGTTGTGAAATCAAAAGAGTACGATGGGCACTTGGCCGATTTACGCAAAGTAGTGGAAAGATCAAGGAAATATGGTCTAAAGATGAATTCTAATAAGTGTGCTTTTGGCGTATCGGCCGGTTAGTTTTTGGGTTCCTTGGTCCACGAGAGAGGAATTGAGATTACACAGAAGAACATTAATGTCATAAAAAAGATCAAGCCTCCAGAGAACAAGACCAAGTTACAATCTTAGAATGGGAAGATCAATTTTGTTCGACGCTTGATATCAAACCTATCAGGCAGGATAGAACCATTCACTCCATTATTAAAGTTGAAGGATGATTAGGAGTTTGTATGGGGTGATAAGCAGCAAAAGGCGTTGGACAATATCAAGGAATATCTGAGTTCCCCACCAGTGTTAATCCCTCCACAGAAAGGAGTTCCGTTCAAGTTGTACCTATCGGCCGATGAGAGGTCTATCGGCTCAATTTTGGTCCAGGACATAGACGGCAAAGAAAGAGCTATTTTCTATCTCAGCAGAAGATTGTTGAATGCTGAAACAAGGTACACGCCTGTGGAGAAGTTATGTTTATGCTTATATTTTTTCATATACCAAATTGAGGCATTATTTACTTTCCAATGAGTGCATTGTGGTAAGTAAGGCCGATGTGATGAAATACATGTTATCGGCCCCTGTGTTAAAAGGAAGAATTGGGAAGTGGATTTTTGTTTTGACAGAGTTTGACCTCAGGTATGAATCGGCAAAAGCGATTAAGGGACAAGCCCTAGCCGATTTCATTGTTCAACACCGAGATGATTCAATTGCATATTCAGATATTGTCCCATGGACACTGTATTTTAATGGATCTGTTTGCAGACATGGATGCGGTATCGGCCTAGTCATCATATCCCCTTGAGGGGCAAGCTTCGAGTTTGCGTTTACTATCAAGCCTTATTATACTAACAATCAAGCAGAATATGAAGCTGTTCTTAAGGGTTTGCAACTGTTACAAGAAGTCGAGGCCGATTCCGTAGAAATTATTGGTGATTCACAGTTGGTGATTAACCAGCTTTCTGGGGCGTATGAGTGCAGGAATGATATTCTCAGAGTTTATAATGAAGAATGCCTGGAGCTGTTAAAGGTTTTCAAGATTGTGACGATGAGGCATTTACCCAGGAAGCAGAACTTCGAGGCCAATGATTTAGCTCAGGGGGCATCAGGATACAAGCCTATGGTAAAAGACGTAGAAGTTAAAATCGTCACCGTGGATGCCGATGACTGGAGGTTTGCTATCATTGACTACTTGAGAAATCCTTCTCAGTCGGCGTCACGAAAGATGAAATATAAGGTTCTACATTATGTTTTACTCAATGATGATCTACACTATCGAACGGTTGATGGTGTCTTGCTAAAATACTTGAGTTTAGAAGAGGCTAAAGTTGTCATGAGCGAGGTCCACAAAGGAGTTTGTGGAACACATCAATCGGCCCATAAAATGAGATGGCTGTTGAAACGAGTTGGATATTTTTGGCCGACAATGCTAGAGGATTGTTTCAAGTATTACAAGGGGTGTCAAGATTGTCAAAAGTTTGGAGCAATTCAGAGAGCATCGGCATCGGCTATGCACCCAATCATAAAGCCGTGGCCATTTCGTGGATGGGGTATAGACATGATCGGATAAATTAATCCTTCATCAAGCAAAGGACACAAGTATATTTTTGCGGCTACCGATTACTTCACAAAGTGGGTTGAGGTCGTTCCCTATAAGAAAGTTGATTCTAAGGATGCAATCCAGTTTGTCAAAGAACATATCATATATAGATTTGGACTTCCGCAGACGCTGACGACCGATCAAGGATCTATTTTCGTGTCCGATGAGTTTGTTGAGTTTGCTGACAGCATGGGCATTAAATTGCTGAATTCTTCTCCGTATTACGCGCAAGCTAATGGGCAACAGAGGCTTCTAACAAGAGTTTAATCAAATTGATCAAGAGGAAGATTGCTGAACAACCGAGACAGTGGCATACAACGCTGGCCGATTCCCTTTGGGCGTATCGGATGGCTTGTCATGGTGCAATTCAAGTGCCGCCTTATCAGTTGGTTTATGGACATGAAGCTGTGCTGCCATGGGAGAACAACATCGGCTTGACAGCCGATGAGTACCACAACCTTATGGTTGATGAGTTGGATGATTTGGCACATGTACGATTGCGAGCCTTGGAAAAAATAAAGCGAGATAACGATCGAGTCGCTCGTCATTATAACAAAAAAGTTGTAGCCAAGTCGTTTGAGGAAGGAGATCTTGTTTGGAAATTGATATTGCCGATTGGTTCAAGAGACAACAAGTTCAGCAAATGGTCACCTAATTGGGAAGGTCTTTTTCAGATTCATCGATGTGTTCCTCGCAATGCTTATCTACTAAAAGGGTTAGATGGAGAAGTTTATCGCAGAGCTCTTAATGGCAAGTATTTAAAGAAATATTATCCCAGCGTTTGGATCGATTCATAATCGGCCTGCCAGCCGATTTATGATAATAGCCGATGTGCATCGCATCGCTTTTCGATGGCCGATATACACTATTGCCCTTAGTTTAAATTTTACAATATGAGCCCTCATCTTCCAAAATTTGGGGGGCATATATATACTCTATAAGTCTTCAAGTTTATCGGATGGATTCAAATTTATGGACTTAAAAGTTTTTTTTCAGATGGACTTTTTCAGGCTTTTTCAGATCATATTCGGCTACTTGGCCGATGAGATACATATTACTCAAAAAACAAAGTTATCTTTTTGTAAGAAGAAAATAAAAACTATGTTACATCAGCTTATGAAGTTTTGGATAGCTGCAATAGCCTCGCGACGGATTTGATCAATGTCTTCTATTGTTTGCGCGTCATCGGTCGTCGACCCTGGAATAGGCTTCAAGGACTTACTCAAGGCCGCAAGATGTTTGGCCGATGCCTTCAGCTTCGCGGTTTCGTCCTCTATGGCTTTTGGAGATGCAGCTATCTTTACCTCGACTTCTTGGATCTCTGCGCGAGTTGCTTCTAGCTTCAACAGCAGATCTGCTTCAAGGCGGCGGAGTTCTTCAAGTTTCTTGCTCAAGGCGATCGGCTCAACAACCAGCTCATCCAACTTAGTCTTGTCAGAATTGACTTGAGCCTTGCTGGCAGTTAAGGCCGATTCCAAGCCTTCGCGCTCCCGCCTCTCTGTTATTCTCTCTTGGGCCCTGTGAAGCTTAAAGTGGTACTGCTCCAAGAAGATGGCCGGAGTCAAAATCTCCATCAAGTCTTCAGATAGTTGATCTTGAATTTCTTGTACCCTACTCCTGATTGGATTACAATTCTCCACCAGCGACTCCAAGGACGATTCTAGCCGATTAGCAATGTCAGATAGCTGGCCTTTTAGCTCTTCAGAGATTGATGGCCTGGCTGCACTGGGTAGCTCTTTGTCCTCGTCATCAAGAAATTGGTCGATATCAAAAGTGAACATATCGGCTAAGTTCTGCAATCATCAAGATAGGGCATGGTTAACTCAGTCAAGCAAAATTGGCAAAGGATTCGAAGGGATTTGGTTTACCTGTGATGGGACATCGGCTGTGCCTGCATCGGCCTTCCTTTGTTGTTCTGAAACAGCAGGCGAAGGGGTTGGCTGATGTGGTGCAGATGATGGAGCTCATGGCTGAAGAAATGCAAGAAAACGGTGATCAGATCCATATTATCAGAGGAATAAGTCAAGAAAGATCAACTCTTACCGAAGCAATCGGAAAGGGTGGTGGAGAAGGAGATGGTGTTCTTAATCGGGCCTTGGCTTGTTCACGCCTTTGCAAGGTTACTTTCTTGGTTCTTGGTAAAGGGACTGATTGAGTTCTCTCTTTGAGTAAAGACGATGCAACGACCTAGAAAGGAAGTCAAATTATAATAGACCGGCAGAAAGAAATTGCATAAATTCTAGAAGGGGATTATATTAACCTTGCGGACTGCATGTCTGATTCTCCTTGGCCGAGCAGCGTCGGCTTGGTCATCGGCCGATGGAATTGCAGTGGTTGTGGCCGATAGATCTTTAGCTGGCCTGGACGATGGCTCCTCAGCTGTGTTGGCCGATGGGTTTTCTTCTTCGGGCAGATCGGCGGCTGCTGCACCGACCTCCTCCTCCTTAACTTGATCGTCTAGGAATTCTTGCACGGAGGGGTCCAGCTCGTCAAGATCGGCCTGGTCGTCAGTTTTGGATTTCTTGATAGGTTTTTGAGTTTTCTCCTTTGCTGGCACCTTTCTTTTTGTAGTCTCTTTGACTATCGGTCATTGGAGCAGCGATGATACCTTCGGGGCAGTAAGGCTGATGGTCGATTTCATAACAGATTTGCCTGACGGGGCCAAGACCAGAGGATAGGTTATCTTATGCCCGCTGTTGCTAAGGGATGGCATTGGGGCGTCACGGACCTGGGGACTAATATTGTCGATAAGCTCTGTCAGATAGAACCTGGCCGATTGATGGAAGATGTGAGTAGCCCACTCCTGCCACCATGATTGAAAGCTGATATGGATGAAGGTGCTCAACCACAATCGGTCACAATCGCCCAAGCTTGGTATCCTGATCTCCAAGGCTTTACTCATGATCAGGGCCGATAGGACTGTACCCCTGCTCTCTAGGAGCCGATGAAAGTGCAGACTGATAGGAAGTTGACCAAGCCCGCATTGTCTGGCAGCTGTCATAGGATTGTAAAACTCATACGACAAGCTGGTGCTCCTGCCTTGAAATACGCCTACTGGGAGCAGGCAAGGACTAATGCCGATCATGAAGATCTCTCTCGAGACTATGTCATCATTTAGTTCGCTTAGGGTCAGATCGGCAGGGAGCTCAAACTCGGAGTCTGAAGGATAAACGAACATGTCCATCTTGGCTGATGGAGGGCCAGTGTAGAACCGGATGAACCAGGTGGAAATTTCTTCAGCCGATTGATCTGCTCCGGGATAGACTAAAGCTGCTTCTCCAAAGCACATACATCTCCTGGATGAGGGATTTTCGTTGTCAGCATAGTCCGATGGGAAGACCGAGTCCGATAATGGAGGCCGATCGACCATGGTGTTGGTGTGGATTGTTAGCCAGAGTTGGATAAACCACCATGGGCCTCCATGTGCCACTGTCCGTTTCAACATCAGATCCTGAGTGGCAGAGTAAAGTAGCCGATAGACTGCTCCAAGGAGGTATCGACCAAGAGGAAATTGTTTCTTTTCAACCAGTGCCTGGGCTAAATGTTGGCAGTTCAAAGTAGGGCCGCAGGTTGATCCACAAAAAACAAATCTCTCTAACCACAGAGTCAGAAAGGCCACATGCTCTCTCTCTGAGACAAATCCTTGCTCCATGTGCTCAGATATATATCCAGACCAGCCTCCAATCTTTTTGGTTTTCAGTTTATGGCTGCTGTTGATGAGGAGGTTGAAGGAGTTAATCTCAGAGTGTATATCCAATCCTGTCAGCATCTTGACATCAAGTAGTGTTGGGGTCATCGGACCTTGCTGGAACAAGAAAGCATTCAGGGTGCTGGACCAGAAATATGTGGCTGCTGACATGAGGGGTTCGTTCTTTTTGGTATCGGCCAAAGACAGAGTGATGCATTGGCCGATTCCTATTTCATCCCAGTGAACTTGCTTAGCCGCGGCAATTCTCTTGTACCAGGTTCTGTAGCCATTAAGTCTCGACGGCCACGATCTGAAAGTATGCTTCCATGAAGAAACATTGGGCTTTACTTGCTTAAAGGGGATTATGTTTGTTTCTTCGTTTATTAGCCAGGTGGGGTCAGAATTGCCCATGGGGCCTAGAAGAAACCGATGTGATTTGTCGTCTGTGGGGATTAAAATTTGGTTCTTGAAAACCTATGGCATATGAACAGTAATGAAAAGTAAGATCTGGGGGGCAAGAGCATAAACCCTAATTTTGAAAGTTTCGGCGGGAAAGTGAAAATGTGAATTCAGAGAGGGATTGATTTACCTCAGGGATCTCAGAAGTGTAGAACAACAGGGAAGCCATTGATGTTGTTGAAGAGGTCGCCGATGAGGGAGTTGATGCCGAAAGGACGCCAAGGAGTCGCCGGAATCAAGAGGCGCAAGCGATTGATGGAGGATTGCGCGAAGAAATTGGTGGCGGAGGGTTGCGAATCTAGATCTGCGCGGTTTTTGGACAAACCCTAGCAAAGAAGTCGATGGGTTCCTCGGAGCTAATTCCGCCACATTATATAATGAAGTGGAATTGGGGGGCATGTGTTAACAACAGATTTTGGTAATCTACTCGGAGAGGAAAGAGAAAACCGACGCAGAGAGGGAGGGACAAACTAGAGTCGAACCAAGTCTCGTATCGGACTCAGCAAGCGTATCGGACTGGAAGAGGCGCTAGCAGAAAGGTTGTATCGGCCGATACGGATTCAATACGGCCGTTGGCCGATCGAGGCAGGAAGTTGATAAAGTCAGCATGGGCTTGGTTTGGGCCTGAGATAAGCTTCAAGGAGATTGCCAAATAGAGATAAGGCTCGGTTTTAGTCAGTTGTATCTTGTAAATTAAGTAGGTTTAGAATTAATCTATGGCAAGAGTCCGCCGCAAGGACTTTTTTGTTAGTTAGAGATAAGATCGTGTCTAGACCAGCCTCCAATCTTTTTAGTTTTCAGTTTATGTCTGCTGTTGATGAGGAGGTTGAAGGAGTTAATCTCAGAGTGTATATCCAATCCTGTCAGCATCTTGACATCAAGTAATGTTGGGGTCATCGGACCTTGTCGGAATAGGAAGGCATTCAGGGTGCTGGACCAGAAATAGGTGGCTGCTAACATAAGGGGTTCATTCTTTTTGGTATCGGCTAAAGACAGACTGATGCATTGGCCGATTCCTATTTCATCCCAATGAACTTGCTTGGCCGTGGCAATTCTCTTGTACCAAGTCCAATAGCCATTGAGCTTCGACGGTCAAGATCTGAAAGTATGCTTGCATGAAGAAACATTGGGCTTTACTTGCTTGAAAGGGACTGTTCATTTCCTCATTTATCAGCCAGGTGGGGTCAGAGTTGCCCATGGGGCCTAGAAGAAACCGATGTGATTTGTCGTCTGGGGATTAAAATCTGGTCCTTGAAAACCTATGGCATATGAACAGTATGAAAAGTAAGACCCGGGGGGCAAGAGCATAAACCCTAGTTTTGAAAGTTTCGGCGGGAAAGTGAAAGTGCAAGTTTGAAGAAGGATTGATTTACCTCAGGGATCTCGGAGGTGTAGAATGATAGGCTCGCCATGGATGTCGTCGAAGAGGTCTCCAATGAGGGAGTCGATGCCGAAAAGATGTCGAGGAGTCGCCGGAATCAAAAGGCGCAAGTGATTAATGGAGGATTGCGCGAAGAAATCGGCGGCGGAGGGCTGCGAATCTGGATCTGTGCGGTTTTCAGACAAACCCTAGCAAAGAAGTCGATGGGTTTCTCGGAGCTAATTCCGCCACATTATATAATGAAGCGGAATTAGGGGGCATGTGTTAACAACAGATTTTGGTAATCTACTCGAAGAGGAAAGAGAAAACCGACGCAGAGAGGAAAGGCCAAACCAGAGTCGGACCAAGTCTCGTATCGGACTCAGCAGGCGTATCGGACTGGAAGAGGCGCTAGCAGAAAGGCTATATCGGCCGACACGGATTCAATACGGCCGTTGGCCGATCGAGGCAGGAAGTTGATAAAGTCAGCATGGGCTTGGTTTGGGCCTGAGATAAGCTTCAAGGAGATTGCCAAATAGAGATAAGGCTCGGTTTTAGGCAGTTGTATCTTGTAAATTAAGTAGGTTTAGAATTAATCTATGGCAAGAGTCCGCTGCAAGGACTTGTTTGTTAGTTAGAGATAAGATCGTGTCCTATACGGATCATGTTGTAAGTCACGGGTATAAATATCCCGGTAGTTTGTACATAGAAGATCTCTCAATCAATCTCAATCAATCTGAATCAATTCAACAACAGAAACAATCTACTTTCGGCGCATCGCCACCCTCGCAAGAAGTTAACTTCCGGCGAGTTCTTGCTTCCCCAGAGCAGAGGTAAGAACTCGTGCCCGACGATCTGCGTCGTCGGGGCTAGTGTGTCGTTTTAGACACGTTAAGCCCTGGCGACGTGATCGTCGTTTATCATGTTTCGAATGATCTCGATATGGCTTGCCAATTCTATCTCGCTAGCGGCTTACTCGCTTTAGGGTTCGTTGCCGACAGTGGTCGAATTGGTTTGCTTGTTTAGATCACTCAAGGTATCTACCATCCCCAAAAGCGATCGACGGCTTGATCTTCTTTGTGTTAGTTTTCGGTTCATACTTTGAGTTGCTATCGACCCTAGTCGTGTCTTCAAATCTAACTCAAAGCCTGTCTTCGATCGTAATTAAGGATAGCGCCGGGGTTTCAGCCGGTCTTATCTGATGCATGTGATTAACTTACGTTCTTGCATGTATTTGCCACTTATATGAATGGATAGACAGATATAAATATATTTATTGCAGATTAGTCTCCAGACTTCTATGTGATCAGTATATTTATGGCAGTCGATTGGTTCATATAAGTTTGCGCTAGAGTATTAGCTAGCGCATTTATCTCACATGTCCCTCATCGGCCAATGCTGTTAGATCGATATCAGCATATTGATAAAGGCCGATGAGATTAGATCTATTTATTATTCTTGTTTTATTATTACCTCAAGTAGGCCGATATAGCTTTGCCCTATCAGCTAGGCTCTCACGATGCGACATCGGCCTATTGGCCGATCGGCCGTCGTTTTCTAACATGATTTACTTGTTTATTCTTGTTGATTGCAGATCAAATCAACTGGCACGTCCTAAACGCACCTAGGCAAGCCATTGGACCTGCACTGGAGTTAAGCACATCTCCCAGGCCGTCGTGGAAATGCGGAACCCGTTTTGACATCTGGCGGGTCGAAATTCTGCGCCAACAGCGTGTGAGTGCATTTTGCAAATTGCACTTGTCTAGTTTTATTACGGAAATTCTGAGCGGTCCTCTTTTCTTTTTCAACTACTTCATCCTTGACCCTATTTGTTGACAAATTAAGTAAAGTCCGACCAAAATGAAATAAGTAGGACGTACTTGTTTGGTCATAAGGGGATGCAGTAGTAATTAAGTATACAAAATTGCTATACATACGATCAGTGCGTATGATTCACGTCCGACTTAACTAGTACATAGACACAATTGCTGTTTTTCTGAGCCCACATGAAAAAAAGCTAAGTGCAAAGATTGGTGGATGAGACGTGGTCGATGCTAGTCGTACGCACTGGTCGTATGTATAGCAGGACTCGTATACGAAATTGCTATACATATGATCAGTGCGTACGACCGGACGAGAATAGACTCCGTAGCACAGAATCGCCGTCGATGCTTCCTTCCATTGTTTCATTTGTTTGCTCGATCGAACACCGACGAATCCCTAGCTTGCTCTTCACTTGCCACTAGTCGTTGTCGTCTCTACCCTTCTTCAACGGCACCAAACAGTTTGCTGCCAACTAATCTGGCAGCCACGAGAGCTCGAGGCCCACCGGTAGCCAGCCAGGACTGAAATGTGGGTGTCACTCATCACATCTGTCAAAACCGGTCACTGTATATACTGCCGAGAGACTGAAGTATTGTGAGTTGCGGATGGGCTATATATTTTGGTTACTCGACGACAAATTTGAGGGACCTATGTTAAACTTATCTCGAGAGGAAATGTGTCCCCTGGGCAAATTGGCGGCCCATAGATTTGCATTGCTGAACTGGCCCAGTAAGAGAAATGGAGCAGAGCACGAACCAGTCGAGCGAAAGTCTGTGGGCCCATGGGCCAAAGGCAACTGGAGAAATCCCTAAAGTAAAGGAAACGCGAGTCACCACGACCAAGATGGCTTGACCTAATCCGTGCCATCGCGCTAAGGTTGAGCGAGCCTCTCCTCGGCAGCCGCCGCCATCCTTCCTGCCTTCTTCTCCAACCCTCCTCCTGCCTTCCTTCCTGTATGAAAGGTTGCTAGATCTATAGACCCCGCTGCGGCGCTGCCTGTAGATCAGCTTCCATCAGCATCCCTTCCCGGCCGATTTTCGCAGATTGCAAGGAATTGAAAGGAAATCCACATCCTTCGCCGCGCTGCTGCTGCTGCTGGTGGTATGGGTTTTTTCTTTCTCCATCCATTGCTCTTTCCTTCTATTGGTCGGTCTGAGCTCGTCATTTTTTGTTTCTTTTATTTACCCTCCCCCTTACGGAGTTACTAAATTTCTGTCGCCACAATTCTTGGCTGATTCGCCACAATTCTTGGCTGATTACAGTCAGATTTATCAACATCATATTGCACGCATGCAAGCCCGAGTTGCCAACTGCTCTTAGCTGGTAGTATTTTTCTTGGGTCAATGTACTGTATGATAAAATTAAGGTTAAAATGCACTCACATCACATTTAAACTACAATTACATTACAGTTACACCGTATTTGAAAATGTAAGATTAGTTCTATGTGCATGTAAATCTATATATTTATCTATTTTGCACACAGACCTTGCCTGCTAGCTTTGGTTTTTAGCTATGCAGCTAGTAGTTATGCTATAAGTTCAGTGTCAAATTGTTTCATCAGTAATGAGCTTTTGTTTTGTTTCTTACATTTGTTTTCTCCTGGCCGTTGATCTGTAATCGTGAAAAACTGACTGTTTTTAGGCTGAAATTGTGGCGACAGTTATATAGGCACTCCCATCCCAGCAGATAAGAAGATCAGTTTTGGTTCGGAAAAAGATATGGCGAGACGATTTCTCAACCTTGTGGTGGAGAACGCCCGCAGTGGAGCGTACTCTCTGTGCCGCATACCTGCAAATCGTCTCTTCTACCCATCAACAAGAGCAGCAGAAAAGGCAACGGCAAAGTCCCAAGAATCATTCAACGCATACGTGTAGGAGCACCATGGCAGGAAGCATCCAGGCCTCCACACCTTGGAGATGTTGGGGAAGCTTCCCTCTCCCATGTTCAACTTCGAATAAACCCCCTTGGATGGCCAGTATGGATATAGGCATCTGGACTTCGCCTCTCTCCTCGGCAATGAGAACAGGATCCTCATTGCCGACCACAGTGGACATACCATCGTCTTTGACGCCGACTCCTCCACCGTCTTGGCCTTTCCCAACCTCATTTCTTCCAAGGATTATGCAGCCATTTCCCTCCCCATCAAAAACAACAACAACAACAAGAACTACAGTAGCGACATGTGGGATCAAGACAGCCTCTACGTGATGTCCATGAGTGCTGACCCTGAAACCAAGGATTACTGCTTTGAAGTGCTCAACTACTCTTCTCCTTGTAAGAATTTTCGTGGGAGGAGTCCCTTTTGGAGTTCTCTACAGCCGCCGCCCTTCGCCAACTACATGCATGCCAACATTGCTTCCTACGCGGTGGTTGACAGCTCCACTATCTATGTTTCTTCTATGGAGCCAGACGGTACTTACGCCTTCGACACAGTGGGGCGTCAGTGGCGTCGCCTGGGCTGCTGGTCGATGCCATTCGATGGCATAGCTGAGTATGTGCCGGAGTTCAAGCTCTGGTTCGGACTATCCGCCGACCACCCATACAGCTTGTGCGCTTGTGATCTCCTCTCCGATGCAGCAAAGCCACCCACGGTGCAGCAGCAACACACTTGGGTGGACCTTGACATACCTGAATCCTGGATGCCCGATTACATTGACCTCATCAACCTGGGCTGTGGCAGGTTTTGCGTCGTCAAGATTTTCCGTTCTATGGCAGGTGACTGCACATTTGGTTTCTCCGATTACGATTACTATGACGATGACACAATGGACTCTGACCCGATTCAGGGGAGATTCGCTGTCTTGACTGGCCTACAGATGGTTCGCCCTTGTGGTAAAGATGGTGATGATCAAGGTGGTGTCCGGATGATCAAGCACAAGTCCATGTACTACAACTTTCGGGACTATGAAATCGAACGGGTTATCTGAAGCTGACGATTTTACTATCAAGCAGCTAGCTAGCATATGTGCCCTAATTTCATTTTGATATTTGAAGCAATTAATGCTAGCTTTAATCTGATGTGCATTACATCATGCACGTTTCTAGCTAGCTAGTGGACTGCTGTAAGAGACCCTAGTTAATTAGTAATTAATAAGATTGGATTTCTAAATCAGTAGTGGTATCTGGGTATAATATTTTTAATTAGTACCTGATATGCATGTACCCATTCTAACGCAAATCGAATTGGTCCTGAAACCTAATATCATTTTGCTATATATGAAGCAGAATGGGTTCGCGAAACTGATTTCATTTTCGTATGAAACAATATGCTTCATTTGATATGCAATTTAAATTTATCATCCAGATTTCCAGTTTACTGCAAGGGACTGTAGGATTGGAAATCGGGAATTCTAAATTAGTACGTGGTCTGTAAGAGTTTGCTTTGCTAATTGTATGAAGCAGTATCACTCTTGCTGGCTATCAGCTCATTATTTATTCACATACCATGGGTGCAGTGCAACAAGGCCCTAGCTAGCTGCTGGCTGTATCTTCAAGAGAACTATCTTGTCAGAATGGAAAGGCAGTGTAAACAGTGGAGACTGAAGATTTTTCCTTGTCCGCTGAACTAAATTTGGCCAAGTGTTCTATCTAAAACTAATACTATCATTATGATTTCTGTGAATCAGCCCATATGGCCTAATCTTATTCATTTTGATACTCTGAAGGCTGAAGCAATGCTTTTATCTGATATGCAATTTGGTGTCCACATTTCTAGTGGACTATAAGAGACTAATGATCAATTAGTGGTGGTATACTTAACAGTTAAGTAGGATTGGAATTCTAAACTAGTTAGTGGCATGTAATTTTCTAGTGTCTTTTGGTCCTAACTGAATGACATTACTGGGCTGGCGTGTCATTTTGCTAGCTAGCTAGTGGTACAACAATATGTATCTTACTGTCTTATCCTTGTTTTCACTACCTCTCTGCAACCAGAAGCTTCATCTGTATATGTTGTTGAGCAAATACTAGTTCTGAATTCCTTGCAACGGTACAAAGTCATGTGTTGTCTCCGCTTCATAAGCATGATTACTTGGAGGGAAGAAAATTTATTCATGGATAAGGGATAATTAGTTGGAGTGCTTGATAGATATGATATAAATTTGTTGCCTCTTGCAATGCCTGCACAGTTCCCCTTCCTGCAACATGTGAAAATGAAGTAAAACCAACCTAAAGGGTGAAAGCATTTGAGAATATATAAATAACTTGATTATTTTCAGACCATGTAAATATGATACCTGATTTAACCCTTTAAAAGGGTCAATTGTTCGGTTCTCTTCTGGAGTAGTTTATCTTCTAGCTTGCCACCTTAGCTAATTTCCTCTTTATATTTGGGCTGTTATCTTTTGGTTTTGGGGTGATAGTGTTAAAATGTTCTACTGTATCGGTTATCTCCTTGTAAGGTGGTGTCCTTAGCAATTACCTAGTGGTACCAAAAAAACGTTACTATGTTTCTCTGAATAAAAGCATCAAAACTCTCTTTTTTTCAGAAAAAAATAAGGAAACAGGGGGCAAATCAGCTGAGAAGGGCACATTTTCTCCGCATCAGAGTGTTTACAGTGATCATAGATGATCACCATATATAGAGAGAGGAAAATAGCCTCGCATTCAAATGATAGGTGCAGTGGTAACTTTGTTTGGCTCAAAACAAAATGATTAAAATAAGCATTACTCCAAATGCGAATTAACCCTAAAACACTGACCCAACAAATTGAATTTTTTTCTGCCAACGGATTTTCCAACCCTATAGGACAGCAATCCATCGGAAAATAATCAATTTTGTTGCTGGTTGTCAGCTAGAGTGCAAGAAGAAGGCCCTGGGCTGTCGCCTGTCGGGCCATAGCCCAAAGACACGAGTTTTGTTTCGCCTTCATCTGATTCATCTGACTCCACCTCCGCCGCCTGCTAATAACTTCTTCTCTTTTGATTCGATTGATCAGGACAGTTTAATTCATACGGTGTCTGGAAGGGACGACAGATCGATGGGTCGACGACGATATCTGAATCTGTTGGTGCACAACAATCACGACCTGTATTCTCTGCGCCGCATACCCGCGAATCGTCTCTTCTACCCATCAACGAGAGCAGCCGAAGCAGCAAGGGCAAAGTCAGAAGAAGCAACCAAACCCTACTTGGAGTTGGAGGAGAACGATGGCAAGAGGCCGCATCCAGGGCCGCTACACTTGAGGGCAAATTCGGTTAGTTCCCATGTCCGTTGCTCAACCTCTAGCCGACCCCAGTGCATCAACGGAGCACAAGATCTCTCGACTTGGTCACCCTCCTCGGCGACGACGAGACCAAGATCCTCACCGCCGACAACCATGGACACACCGTGCTCTTCGACGCCGCCTCCTACTCCGTCGTCCACTTCCCCAAGGGGGACGGCGCCATGGCCATCTCCATCAACCGTGCTTCACTCCAAGAGCCAGATTGCCTCTACGTCCTCAACCTCAATCCCTACTCAGACATCAGCGACCATTGCTTCGAGGTGCTCAGCTATGGGGGCTTTGATGAAAGGCTCCCCATATGGCGCCCTCTGCCGCCGCCGCCCTTCGCCTGCGAGTACGGTCCCACAGGCAGGTCGGCGGGGACACCATCTACGTTTCCTCCGATGGGTGTGGCACTACTGACACCTTCGACACGGTGAGCCGTCAATGGCGGCCTATAAGCAGCCTCTGGTCGATGCCATTCGATGGCAAAGCTGAGTACGTGCCGGAGTTGAAGCTCTGGTTCGGACTATCCGGCGATGACCCCTACAGCTTGTGCGCTTGTGATCTCACCAACAAGCAGGGTGAGCTACACACTTGGGTGGACCTCGACATACCTGAATCCAGGTTGCCGATTCAGCTCGACCTCATCAGCCTCGGCTCTGGCAGATTTTGTGTAGCCAAGATGTTCTCTTGTATGAGGCACGACGACCAAATTGAGTCGCAGTTTGCTGTCCTCACTGGGCTGCAGCCTGCAGATGGTGCGTCCCCGTGGTACCAAGGATGATCAACAAGTGCCCTGGATGGTCAAGCACAAGTCCATATACTACCCATTTGGCTACTATAACATACAACAGGTTTTCTGAAACCACTGATAGTATCATTTTGGTTTCTACGAAGCAAAACTTTATCTGCTAATATGCATTTTGTCGTTCACATTTCTAGCACACTGTAATTAGGAGGGCACAACTGTGCCTTCTGCTTGCATTGCAGACATTGATTTGCAATCCCCTCCTACTCTTCCGGTAGGCGGCAGCATATATATACATGTGTTTTGAATCATGTATATATAAGCTCCAGCCTCCAGCAATACCAGGATGAGTACAACCAATTTTCTTTTGCACATTACGGCCATATATCTTACCTAAAGAACTTACTATAAGATGATATCAACCATGAAATTGTTGCCCCTTCCTTTATAAGCGCCATCACAAATACCAGGCACCTAACAGGGCAGTTCAGAAACACGATCCTGGACCAGATACTTCAAACAAATACATGGAAAGGAAGAAAGCTAATATTGAAGTATCATTACATTTCAACAAAACAAAGTTCTGTTCAAGCATCATTTCAACCCACAAAAACTAAATCAGTCCAACCATTGTATTCAGAAACTTCAGTCCAAATCTCATGTATTAATAAGCCATATTCCCAGCATTGCTCCCAATTCTCCACTCATTGTTTTACGTTACACGAAAAGGCTCAAACGTGAACTATTTTGTACATTTACTTCAAGATGTAATCCTCATGTTACAGTTGCCATCGTATTACACTTCAAGAACACAATCTAACCACAATAGGGGTTACATCTGTTCCCAAATCAACAAGTATGATATAAATATCAGAACTCCATCACTGGGCCTTCTCAGATTCACATTTTGTCGGTGGTGAAACAAGAGTGCGCCAAAGGTATTTCCCGCTTGCCATGTCCACCATTGTCCAGAATCCTGTTTTCAAAGCCGACCCAACCTACAGTTCCATGCAAAGTTATACTTCAATTGAGAGAAAGTTATATAGCAAGAAAAGAAATTAAATCCAAGATTATGCTGTAGCTTGGTTAGGAAGCATGAAGATATGGTGCCAGCACCCATTTTTACTACGTACTACAAAAGATGCAACACTGGAACAAAAACTGGGGCTCAAGACCAAATATGGCCCGTAATAATCAGGCTTCTGCGATAGAGGACGATTCGCTCGCTATCTGACCAGAACCGTGCGAAACGGTTGCCTATTACATGGCTCACAAACTCTGCCTGGGGTGGGGTTACCTATTATCTGGCGGTACGTATGGCGCTTTGATGTGCTCCACCCTGAAGAAAAAATCCTCTTCCGCTATAAGTTTTTTTTAAAAAAAAAAGAGGGCTATAAGTTTTTGGGCCTGGAAATATAAATTTCAGGCATCGTCAACAAGACAACAACCCAATCTTTTCCCTAGTACTTCTTTCAACAATCCAGCATCTCCAGTGTATAAACTATTATCCTTACATAATCCATAAGGGCATGTTCACAATGTAAAACCATGATATCATGGTTTAACACAATGTAAGAAGTACTGCCAACTAGCCAACTAAATGTCACTGTTTAAGTAAGATTTGTTATCAAGCACACTGCAACTATAGAAATACTTCAAATCAGCTCATTTTTTAGTATGATTCCCAGTGGCGGAGCCAGACTTTTCATAATGGGGGTTCAAGTTTTAACTTAAGTGGCACCATTAGAATATGGTGACATTTACCGACAAATTATTAAATTGGTACAGATGGTATAGTTTAATGGAAATTCAAATCTAATAGAACAAATGATTTTTTTATTCCCTTTGAATAGCTAGATTTCTTATGAGTATAAATTGTATGCATTTATGTAGTCTATTTGGTATTGTGCAAAAAATTTGGGGGGTTCAAGTGTATCCCCATGTACCCATCTCCCTCCGCCACTGATGATTCCTGATAAGTTGAATGCAGTTTTTTTTTCTTTGGAAGAAGAACAGGCAATATCTTTGCTTATTGTATTAAAACAGCGGTTGCGGTAAATAAGTTTGGGCAAGTAGATCCAAAGCATGTATGCATAGGTTGTGGAAATGATGAGTGTTAGCTCCTTTTCAACCTCCAAGCTCTAGACAATCAGCAGGAATCAACAAAGCTGTACTGAAACATTTGTTCTAATTGATATAAGCGTGAAAAAATTACAAGCGAAAATGAAGCCGTGAATCTACATATTAACATAGAGCCATTGGATTTTTGTTATTGTTATTGTTGTTGTGCAGGAGTCAATTATGTTAGTGAGGTACTGCTGTGAAAAAAAAAGATAAACAAGAGACAACATGTTTTATGCACTAAAAACAAACATGCTTGTGATTTATCTGAAAATAAGGCATGCCGGCGACATTCTCAAATTACCTATGTTTCTACTTTCCATAGGAAAATTAGTCAAAAGATTTCACATTTTTCTTTCTCAGACGTAGCAACAAAGCCCACTAGAATTGCTAGTTTTCATGTGCAGCAACAACAAAATAGACCCCAAAGACAAGACAATGTTGAGATTTGCAATAAGATGGGGACGCGGAATGGGGCTCGTAGCAGGAATTAAGCAGTAGGATTAAAGCGACTAGGGGTCCTCTGGCAAGGGGATATCATGAAACGTGTGTGTGAGGTAACCTAACCCAAGAATAGTGTGGAGCGACGAAGAAAGATTGGTATTTTTCCCCCTTTTTATTACCTTGGAATGGAGGGGCACGGGGGCCCTCGCCCTGGGGGATTCGGAGGCGTCGGCATCGTCGTGGAGGTCGGGGTCGGCGTTGAGGCCCCGGATGAGGAAGAATCCGGCGATGGTGGCGGAGAGGAAGATGAGGATGACCCGCAGCGGGCACATTCTTTGTTTCCTTCCTCGAATGCCGTCGAATCAATGAATGAACCAAGGAAGGAAGGAGGCAAATCGAAAGGAAGAGGGGTGGATTTGGGGAAGGGAGGAGCAGTTGGGCCTCCCTTCCTTCTCTTTGACTAGCCACCTAACGCCACCAGCCTCTCTTCTCCTCTCCTCCTCTCTTTCTTGGGAATATTAAACTAGTAACAAATCTTCTCAAGGGAAGGTGAGAGAAGGAGGAGGAGGAGGATACAAACACGAGATCAAACTCGATGACGGCGCCGTGCGCTGCAACAAGCAAGCTAGCTATCGAGGTAGGAGGCGAGAGGAGGAAGAAGAAGTTGAATTCTCAAATCGCAACGAGGAAGAGGAAAATGGAGATGGGAACCGAATGGGCAAAGAAAAAGGACGCGGTCCGCCACTCTGGGCCCGCATGTCATTCTCTGTCTTGTAACAGCCAGACCGGCCCCTCTCTCTCATGTTGACCTCTTCTTTTCTCTCTCTCTCTTTGATGCATTATGCAAACCACGTTGCTGTCACTCGTAAAACTTTGAATTACATACTTTTCATTAAGCTATAACCCATTTTTTAAAAAAATAATTCTTGACCACACCCAGTTATTACTAGTATAGTAGATAGTAAAAAGAATTAAGAATTAATATATCTCAAGTACCTAGGCTAAAGTAAACTTTTTTAGATAAGGAAAATGATTTACACCTAGGCTAAAGTAAACATGTGGCCATGTGCCATTATTCATAGAGTGAGTCCTCAGAAATAAAAAAAAGTCAGGTAGTGCATCTAGAAACTTATCTTGCCTAGTATATGATTTTCATCCCTTTAGTCCTTTTAATTAAGTGTCCTTGGTTTATTTAATCAGTATATATGTCACAGTGATCTCCACGTTTTCTTCCATGGCGGGTAGCAAGTAACTAAACGAGCCTTTTACAAGCAAGATTTTCTTCTAGAGGATGGACCGCAAAAGATTTAATTAGTATTCATTCATTAGTCTATCCGTTCAAATTATCCTATTGTTGGTTTGGAAAGTCAACATGTGCACTGGATTAGTGGTTACCAACTACGGAGTATTCTTAAATTCCCTCTTAAAAAGAACTATATGTCTGGGTTTCTTTTTATCATAACTAGTTGGATGACCCACGCAATTACACGGCTAACATCCACAAAATTATATATCTTTTCACATGTTTTTACTTAAAATTTTTAAAATAACCATCTCGTTGTTTTATGACTTTCAAAGATCGAACCTTATCATCCCAAAGCTTCTAAATTTACTTCTTTATTTGTTTGTCTGACCTACCAAAGTTTTTATCATTATCCTTGGAACCTTCAAAAATTAGACTTTTTAGTTTCTAGAGTTTATTGTCTCATCGGGTTTTGTTTTTATAATTTTTGAAAGTCCCGTCAAATGTCGTTGCTATGCTCCTCTATAGCCCGTCCGTTGTCTCCCCTCTTTAGTGTCATTGAGGATTTTAAAAATCGAAAATGATTATTATTGGGGTTTATTTTTTATTTCTAAAAGTCCTGCCAATTGTTTATGACTGAGCTGCTTAATGACATACCTGCTATCCCTCCTTTTAATCGTCATTGGGATTCTAAAAATCGAATATAATCAATTTTAGGGTTTCGTTTATAGTTGTAGATATCCCATCAACCACTGTCATCTTACTTTTTCATGGGTCTGTTGCTTCTCTCCTATTTATTTTCATTTACTACCGTTGTGTTTTAGATGGATTTTTCTTTCAACATTCAATATTTTTCATTCTAATTTGTTTTTTTGTTATTTATGAATTGTATTCCTACTTAAACTTTTATTTTTTAAATTTTCAGAATTTTTTTAATAAATTTTACCTCGTACTGTATTCTACATGTACTGTTTCTTTCATTAATCATTTTTATTTTTTTATTTATTTCAAAATTGCATTCCTACTCAAACTCTCTTTTTTATTTTTATAATTTCATGTTTTTTATTGTAAATTTTAATTAATCATATATTGGGTTTTATATGGACTCTTCTTCTAATATTGCTTATTTTTAATTTTGAATTTTAGTTGTTTTTTAATTGTATTCCTACTTGGACTTTTCTTTTCTCTTTTTTCGAGATGGACTGTTTTTTCAACTTTGATTACTTTTTATTCTGAATTTCAGTTATTAATAAATTGTATTTCCATTGAAACTCTCTTTTTCCTTTTTCTAATCTAGAAATTTATTTTATTTTTTATTTAGAATTTTAATTAAACTCATGTTGTGTTCGAGAGGGATTGTTCTTTCAATATTCTTTTTTTATTTCGAATTTTAGCTATTTTAAAATTTATTCATTCTCGAACTCTCTTTTTTCTTGTTTTAGATTTTTTTTTTATTTTTTATTTCGAATTTAATTAATAACGTATTGGGTTCTTATATGGACTTTTTTTTAATATTGCTTATTTTTAATTTCGAATTTCAGTTATTCTTTAGATTGTATTCCTTCTTGAACTCTCTTTTTTCTTTTTCTAATTTCAGAATTTTTTTATTTTTTATTTTGAATTTTAATTAATCACGTATTGGGTTTTTATATGGACTCTTCTTTTAATATTGTTTATTTTTAATTCTGAATTTCAGTTATTTTTTAGATTGTATTTCTACTAAGACTTTTTTTCTTCTTCTCCGATTAATGTGGGATTCTTGAACTCTCTTTTTTCTGATTTTAGATTTTTTTTTATTCTAAATTTAATTAATCACGTATTGGGTTCTTATATGGACTCTTTTTTCAATATTGCTTATATTTAATTTAGAATTTCAGTTATTTTTTAGATTGTATTCCTACTTGAACTCTCTTTTTTCTTTTTCTAATTTCAGAATTTTTTTATTTTTTATTTCGAATTTTAATTAATCACATATTGGGTTCTTATATGAACTTTTTTTAATATTGCTTATTTTAATTCTGAATTTTAGTATTTTTTAGATTGTATTTCTAGTTAGACTCTTCTTTTTTTTGTTTGATTAATGTGGGATTCTCGAACTCTCTTTTTTTCTGATTTTATCATTTTTTATTTTTTATTTCAAATTTAATTAATCACGTATTGGGTTCTTATATGGACTTTTTTTAATATTGCTTATTTTTAATTTTGAATTTCAGTTATTCTTTAGATTGTATTCCTCCTTGAACTCTCTTTTTTCTTTTTCTAATTTCAGAATTTTTTTTATTTCTTATTTTGAATTTTAATTAATCACGTATTGGGGTCTTATATTGACTCTTTTTTTAATATTGTTTATTTTTAATTCTGAATTTCAGTTATTTTGTAGATTGTATTTTTACTTGGACTTTTCTTTTTTTCTTTGATTAATGTGAAAATTTATAGCCTCCACAGTTAATGTGGTGTCTTTTTTTTGAGCTATCTATAGATAGATAGATGGGGAGCGCATCATTCTTGAAGGCACACAGGAATCGATATAGCCAAGTAGATTTGTTGTAATTAGGTACTCCTTGTTTATATACTACTAGGAGTACGTATATGGATGTTGGTCGTGTAGCTGAATGGTTCAAGAAAGAAAGAGCCAGGTGTAGAGCTAGAAGGCTGGCTAACTAGCCGCATAATGCAATATTGAGTTGGTACTCGATCGGTTGCAATGCAAGATTGAGTGTAAGCTATGTGCTTAGCTAGCTAACTAACCTGGACAGAGTACGTGACCTGCTTTCGACAGACCGATGGCATTTTTTTTTCCCAGTTGAGAAAATACGGGAGACAAGCATCCAACTGTACTTACTATCGAGCAAGTGTCGTTTTTTGAAGGAAAGAAAGAAAAGCATATGCTAGCGATCAGCATCAAGGATATACAATGCTTGTCTTGTATGCATGCTGTATCGATCATAGCAAGTTAAGTTAATTGTAAGCTTGCTTCGTTTCTTCCAAGCATTTGTTTCTACTCGTTTGTAATTACTTTTCTTTTCTCTTTCTTTTTCTTTTTTTTTTTGAGAATTCGTAATGACTTTTCTTGCTGCTCCATCTCCTCTCAATTCTCAGTTTCTATATCTATTTCCACGAGCAGTCGCTCCATCACTCTCAAGCTTGTGTGGGTTCACAGTACACAGTACACACACCAGCCCACTTGCAGAGTTTCAAGAGACTCGGACAAGGGTCTTATAATTCTTGAACCAGATAGATAGATAGATAGATAGATAGATACACATGCATGCATGTGCAGCACTCCAGGCAAGTCCGGCGCCTACCCGGATATATCATCTCATTTTTCACGAGGGGATAATCATCGTCTAATCTCACATCTGCAATTCCTTTTCTTTTGGCTGAGATACATCCAACAACTCTGAGGACTTATTCGGTTCATAGAGTTTCCAAATCATAGGTAGAAAAAGTAAAAAATTAAGATGCCTCATGCACTTCAATTCATAAGAATTTTTCCAAGAGATCTCACCTAATACTAAAAATCTTAAAGATTTATTTCTATGAAACGAATAATACATGAAAAAAAATTCCTAAGGTTTCAATTCCTACAACACTCCTTTGAAAATCCTTTAAATCGGATGAGGCCTTATCTGCACAGGCAGAGGCAGTGAGTGAGCTAGTGAGCTTTCATCATGCCGCAACCAATGCCCAATTAATTATGTCCATGAGCACAACAAAATAGTTAGGCAGGCAGCTAGCTAGTGACCCACTTGCCCACACAGCTTTGGTTTGACTTTTGTGGACCGACTGATGCAAAAGGTAAGCATGCAAATTAACAAACCCAATACTAAACTTTTATTATAGAAATCAAGAAACGGCGCGCTGGATAGATAACAGGCACAAAAAATGCAGTCAATTAATGGGAACAGCACTTGCTCCACAACCATTCCTTCATTCTCTTCTCCCCACACCTCTCAGCAGACTGAAAGCAAAGGTCACACTGGAACTAACCAGTCCAACCACAGGGCAAAGTAGGGAATCCATATCCACCCAGTGAAGTGCTGGACAATTGACTGAACTATGATTTTACTGGTCACCACATTAATAAGAGCAAGTAAGTGATTGTGCACCATGAGTTCCCAGCCCATGTTGCATTGAATCCAAAAAAAAGGTTAAATGCGCCAAAACATCAGGTGAGAGACCTAATGCTAACGCATGTTAACAGGTAAGTGATACTAAATAAAAGGGGACTATCATTCACGTCCAAGGAATACAGTCCAACATATCACCTCAACTTCCTAAACTCAAATGAGGCAAGGAAGCATTGGCTTGACATTGTGTTCTATATGTTCTATGTTGTCTCTTTTTGATTGAACGACCAAACTGACTGTACATCAGGATTAGTTGAAAAAAAGCCACCGCCAACATGTGCCCCTGTTGGTGAGCAAATCTTACTAGCTTCCTGAGGTCCATTCAGCACCACTGCCTCCCTGCATAAATCATAACCAAACAAAGTCAGTTTCACGAAGATGAACGAATCTGTTTCGAATAATGCATGACTAGTCAACAGATGTAATAAAAATTGAGCCATCAGTTGCAGCATACAAATTATTATTAGTTGCCTAGAACAATATTTTCAACACCAAACACATGTCGAAGAATACCAGAAAAGTTCAGGTATACACAATTCACCATCCAACTTCTGAAAATGCAGTACAGCCAAGAGCCAACCATAAAATCCCAACGGCCACAAACCAAGGTGAGGATGGGGTAAAGGAACAAGGATTACACAATCATATATTCCATTTGTATAGGGCCCTGCACTTAGTTCCAAGCTAGCAACTTGTCCAACCCAAATATTCAAGGATATGCAAATTGTTTAATTCAGACCATGTAAATGAAATTTAGTACTACTAGTTGATAGTTAGCCCTAAGGCATACCTGTCAAGAAGACTAAATCCCCTGTCTATTTGACCCACCAGAGCAGTACAGGCAAGGAAAAAAATGAATGGTGAATTTATCGGCAGTTTCAAGTAGGGCTGGATGAAATGCTCGTGACTCGTTAGCTTGCTCGACTCGTGGTTGGCTCGGCTCGTTATGTTTTCTTACCGAGCCGAGCTAGCATTTTTAGCTCGTTACATATAACGAGCCAGCTCGAGCTGGCTCGTGAGCAGCTCATAAGCTCAACGAGCTAAGGGCAAGCAAAAGGCCAGCAGCTCAACAGCCAGTGACCTAGCCCAATAAACATCTGTGCCATCGTGAGTTCTGAGTCCTGACCACACCCAATATCAAAGAAGCCAAGCAGCAACCTTATCCACACTATAGCCTACACTACAACGGCACAACCTTATCCATTAATCCATGAGCTCAGGCATACTAGCGGCGGCAGGAGCTTCGGCAGCAGGAGGCAGCGGCTCGAGCACAAGCTTTGAGCAGGAAAAGGTGCAAGGGCGAGGCCGGCCACAGCCTCAAGTCGTGGAATCAAGCTCAAGCGGCGCAAGCTGCAAGCAAGCGACAGTGGCACGGCCGCGAGGGTGGCGACGGCGGTGACGGTGATGCGGGCTCGAGTGGCATGGCCAGGCAAAGTCATCTTCGAGCTCGCCGTCGCTGGAGTCATCTTCCCTAGGCTCACCGTACTCATCCCCATTCTTGCAAGTCTGCAGTGTTTTGTTCTAAGACGCAGTTAGTTGCTTGATTTCCTTGATCGAGTGGACAGAAATTTTTCTTTGTTTCTTGGTACTGGAAAGGATAATTTCCTTTGATTTTTCCTGTCATCCTGTGAGGCTGTGATTGATTCATGTCAACCAAACAGTGCTACAGTCATGTTTCTTTCCTGTAATTGATTCGTCAAGTTTCTTTATCTTGTCGAGCTGGGAATTTCTTTTGGCTGTGGAAGGTTGCCGCTTGTGCTAGATTCATGCTAAAACTTGTAGTTCACCATGCCGTCGCTCCCTTAGCGCAGCCTGCCGATCATCGACCTCTTGCAATCACTCACAGCGCAGTCTGCTGGTCTCACCCGCAGCAGCCTCTCGCCCTCTCCCTCTCCAGCTCACGAGCTAAACGAGCTGGCTCGAGCTACTGACGAGCACAAGCTGAGCTGCATTTTCTGCTCGTTAAGATAACGAGCTGAGCCGAGCCAGCTCGTTATCTAAACGAGCTAGAGCGAGCTGAGCCAAGCCGAGCCGAGCTGGCTCGGCATCCACCCCTAGTTTCAAGTGATGACAACAATAATCAATTCAAAACATCCACGTTAGCATATTGGAAACCCCTGTATATCACCTGGTCAGTGCATAGAATCCACACGCAATCTAGTAACTATATTTATTGGTGCTTAGCCAACCGTAGACGCCCATAACTATCATCACATAATGCAGCCCAATGGCCACAAGTTGAATCCAGCAGATAAAGCAGCAAACTAAATGACTAAATCTTTGATTGCAAATATAACTAGTGAGACCACATAAAGTAAAACCTCCCAAAAATAGTTCTCCAAAGTTTTGAAAAATCTTTGCACCTGGTTTCCAAAGGAACATCCTTAGTGACTTTCAATTGTTTGTTTACAACTCAACAGGGTACCTTGAACCCCAGAAAATCAACCCGGTCAGAAAACAAGCAATATTTTACTTTTAAGAAAACAAAAGCTTGTGTATTGATAACATGGATGATAGCTACAAATTGCTAGAGAAACTGAACAGTGAGCCCATAACTGATTGCTTTGCAAGTTGCCAACATTACATCAATCTATCATGCCTGCTCTATTTACATGGCAACAGCTCTGTATGTCAGAGACCTACCCCACAAAAAAACAACGAAGTAAAAGCAAACCCTGTTAAGTTATCATTATCTTGGACCTGATGCTTGGTCTTATGCCTCAAACATGAAACTTGGTTTGTTTGAACTATAAAACAGTTTTTCCATTAAAGTAATAAAATAAGCCAATACCATGCATCATTCTATCATTCACAACAAAGCCAAAAGAGACGCAGGCAAACCGATCAACATTATGAACAATTGAACACATTTTCTAAACAAATGTGTCAGACATCTACAATGTAAAAAAGATCTATACTAAAAAAAAATATTGATTTCTCTATGGTGAAACAACCAGTTGACAAAATTTCACATAAACAACACTCGTCCATTCATGGATTCAGGCACGGTGCTTATTAGTTATTTAGTTTGGACAGACAATCAATTAAACTCCACTCTCAACCATTGAGTATTAACATACAGTCCCACATCCCCATGCTGACCCTGAAACAACCGAAAGAAAAAAGAGCCAGACCAGGACTGTTGAAACAGATTCCCAAGTGGCAGTACATTTAATTTCTACGGCATCATCATTCTTTCTAGCTAATACTTTGGAATGCCAGTGGAGCATCACCAAGAACCACTAGAGATAATCCCTTATTTTAATACGATATCATCATCAATCAATAGTTCTATACAACTAAATATAGAAATATATAAGAATGCATTCTTTAAAAGAAACAACAAAGAAATATTCAAGTCTTTCATACAACAAATGCAGAAACACATAATTGCATGCCATGTGACGTTTTCTCATAAACAGAATCCATAGAAAACTTGCACCTGCCGACAAAGATTACTAATGTCTCTATTTGTCTAAAGCCAAAATAACCATCCATAAAAGGATGCAACCACTGCAAGACATGGTCAAACTGGGCCATGGTCCCCAGCTTTTGGGAAAAAAAATTGCTATCATGGAAATTTATGTATTTGCTTCCTTGATTCCTTCTACGTTGGAGACTCAGAGTGTATTGTTTGCTCTTAACTGGTATCACTCTTGCCCCCCTTTTTTATAGATAAAGTGGTAGCACCCTTTTTTTATAGTGTATTGTTGTCATTTTTTTTCCTTTGTGTATTGATACATGAAGCTACATTAGTAATGAATTTTTACAACCCAAATGAAAATTATGCTCACATAATCAAAGTGCGGGGTAGGGTAATTCTGTTGTAAGTTATGACCATGTTTCTAGCTCAAACCAAGGTTATTGAATTGTTGGCTATAATGGAAGCAAATGCTTCATTACTGCAGAAAATACTGAAAGTGGTAAAAGAATGTCACAACAGACTTACTTGGACCAAGAATGACCAGGTGGCCCAATGGGGTGCAAACGGGCTGATTTGTTTGGTGATCCAAAATCCAAATCATTGTGTATAGCATTCTCTGAGACGTCATGTGAAAGGAACAGACTCCTTGTATCAAGAGGCAATTGCTGGAAAGGCGCTTTCTGCAGCCATAAATCATTGTCATCCAAACCAGAACCCACTGAGCTTCTTGTTCCACCATTCAAATGACTGACACCATGGTTAAATCGATTTGTGTTTGGTAGGAGCCACTCAGTCTGAGGACCTCGTAGACCTAAACTTTCTTGAACTAATGGCGTGCTCCACATTTGCCATGTGCCCTGTTCATTGCTAGCCTCAGGCAAAATAGAACCATTAGGCCCTTTTCCAGTTGAGTGCCTAATAGGATTATCCTCGAATGTACGTGATCTTGAAAGAGGAGATTCGATTGGTGAAGGCTTCGCATGTGTTTCCTTGGTGATGTCACTAGAGATGAACCCTTTATCCAAGTCGAGAGGAAAGTTATCTAGGGACTCTGAAACTGGCCCAAGCAACGCAATTGCATCAGGATCATAGCATGGGTCCTCAAATTGTTCTGGTTCTTCAAACACTGTTGGTTCTGGCTCACAATAGTAGGGCATATGTCCAGCTGGAAAATGAGAGAGTGACATGTTGGCAGGTGTTCCATTCACTGGTGGAAAACCTGGAAATTGCATACAGCGGCTTGAACTAGGGTTACTGTCCAGAGGGGGATACTGCGATAGGAAGATTTGAGCATTGCTAATTTGTGCTCCATATGGTTCTGGTTGTTCATTGTTTTCATGGGCTGAAGCAGGAACATCAGGACAAGGTGACACAGATGCTGAGCGACTAAACAGCTGGTGCCATGACTTTTTAAGGCCAGTAGACTGTGACTGCACATTTGGACTAACCTGCATAAAAGCATAACAAAAATGCAAATGGTATTTGTAAGACGATAGTCAGGGTGAAAACAATTAATGACATATGTCGTAATTGTAACAGATAGACTGCTGCAGCAATTAATGCCTTTGTTACTCACAGGTCGATGAACATTAGTCCATGAATTTGTTGTTCCTCCAGCAGTAGCAGAGTTGGCTGTTGCAGGAGGTTGGGCATCTCTTTTGACTACATTACTCTGGTCAGTTACAGTAACAAGCGGTTTAGTCACCTTGTTAACTTGAGGAGCAGAGGTCTGAGCACTTCTACCAAAAAAGGAACCGCCACCAAAACCTCTTGAAGAAGATAATAGACCACCTGTCATACGGCCAAAGTACTTTGCCTTGCTCTGTACTGTCTTACTACCCTGGTTGTTAGCATCAAAATTATAGGGCTTATGACCCTCAGCCCCAACTCTTGTTGCGTCCCGCTTCTCTGGCTCATTTCTTCTATCAGAATCCCTCTTTCTCTCCCCTTCCCTGGTCACTCTTCTCTCGATATCCTCGCAATCTGAATTGCTCTTGCTTGATCCCTTATCCTTCTCGTCCTTCCTCCTCCTCTCCTGCCGCCGACGGTCCACTTCCTTCCGAGGATCCTTCTCCCCAACAGGTGTGGCTCCTTTGGATCGCTCTTCAGCCTCTGCTTTCTCATCCCTTAGCCTCCTTCGCTCCTCCACGAGCTTTGCCATCTCCTCCCGTTGCTTGCGTTCCTCCTCCTCTAGCATTTCCTTCTCCAGCCTCGCCAACCTCTTCTCCTCCGCCTTCCTTTTCGCCTTCTCAACTCTGCTCTCCTCAGCCTTTGCTCCATTCTCCCCTTCTTTTGCTAATCTTTTATCATCTCGGCCCAAGCCTTCGCCATCCCCTGAGGAGCCAAATCTGAGCACTCTCCAGAACCACCTCATGCTCACGCAGAAGGAAGAGAACAAGCGCCATGAGAATCCCGAGTACAGGTTATCGGAGGAGCAGCGTAGGTCGAGCCAGTAGGCAGGGTCGCCAGCAGCATTTGGCCAATCCTGAGTGCAAGGCCACCCGGTCGGGAGGCTCCCCGCGGGGCCGAGGTCGAGCACGGGGCGCTTGGAGACATGGCCGCAGTAGGAGCACATGAACTTGCCACCGCCGGGGTTCTGGTCGCGGTAGGGGTTGTTGCAGTTGCGGCAGCGGCGGGTGGCGGTCTTGCGGAGCTTGTGGAGCTGGAGGGCGTGGGCGCGGCGCTCCTCGCGGAGGCGGGCGGAGCGGCGGGCGCGCCAGAGGGAGAGGCGGGGGAGGAGGATCTCGTACCAGAAGAGGGTGAGGAGGAGGACGGAGACGCAGGCGAGGCGAGGGGAGGTGACCTCGAAGCGGTAGGCGGCGGGGAGGAGCTGGGAGAGCGCCCAGAGGAGGATGAGCGGGAGCACCAGCCACGGCAGCATGGTGGCGACGCGCCGCGACCACCGTTGTACGGCGCAAAGTATACACATTATCCGCCCGCCTCCGCCGCCTCCTCCGTACCAATCGCCCGCCTCTGCTCGATCGCCAGCGCCTCCTCTCTCTCTCAAACTCTAACGGAAGGGAAGAAGCTTGCTCGGTCGGGAAGATTGCTGCGATGCGATGCGAAAACCAAAGAGGGAAACCCTGAAATGGAGGGGAAGGAGAAGGAAACCAATCAATTAAAGGACGCGGATGCGAGATGCTGTCCTTCGGGGCGGAAATACGAGATTAGGAGGAGAGATTGGGAATGGAGAGGGGGAGCTCGAGGTGGGTGGTAGCCATGGCGAAAACCCTAGCTTTCCTTTTGGATTGCCTTCGTCTTCTCTTTGTCTTAATTTCCCCTTTTCTATTTTTTTTCTGTTCTCTGCTCTTCTCTGGAGGCAAGGGATAAAGCGTCTCGACGCAGCTTCTGCCAGCGTCTCTTCTTCCTTTTTTTCCCTTTTCTTCCTTCTTTGCCATTTTTGCTTTCTTTTCCTCTAGTTAATTTTGGCTTGCTCTCATGTTTTGCTTCTCCTATCTTTGACTGCTCCTGCTACTCAATGAAAGTTTATATTGGAAATTTATAGAACTTCTAAAATATTCATGTATTCTATAGTATGCTTTTTTCCAATAATTATTTTTAATTCAACTAATATTAGGATATAGATTCTTCCAAACTATCAACCATAGTACTTTCGTTGTGCAGCTTCCTTTTCAAGAGAGCAAGAAAAGAATGGTAACTGCAGTTCCTCTTATGTGTGTAACCAAAAGTAAGTACATGTCCTTTTTTAATGTAATTGTATACTATTTACATATATTACGAATTGATATAAAAAAGTATATAAAAATACGATTCATACTTTACATCAAAAATGGAACAGGGCTACCTGTTAAGATCTCGTTTATAAATGCAATGTTTGGATATCATCATTTTTTTTATATACTACTATAGTTTTGAAACAGAACCATTTGCTATTAAAATGGCCATTTTGCATATCATGCACTCATAGTTTCTTCAACATGAAGTTTCTCATGCTCATTATTTTTCTCTTATTTATTGTCGTATATTTTTTTAGAGAGAAGCTTATGTTTATAATTAGCACAATCAATAAGTGAAAACAATACAAAATGAATGAAATTCAATTAGTGATCTTGTGAAATCATGTGGCTACACTCTAAAAAACATATCAACGTCGATTATAAATGTATGAAGAAAAAATTATACTCTTTGATTACTTAGATATATATAGTATGCATTGTTGATGCAATCAAACCTAAACTTGTTTCAAAGTCTTGTCTTTCTATAGATTGTTGTGAGAGAAAACCCAACTAAAAGCGGCTCTTTGATACGGGTCCAAGATGTTGTCCTTCGCGGTGGGATTAGAAGAGATTGAGTATGAAGAAGGGAAGCTCAAGGTGGGTGGTAGCCATGGCAAAAACCCTAGCATAGCTTTCGGATTGCCTTGCCTTCTCTATTTGTCTTATCTTGTTTTACTATTTTTTTCCTTCTCTTCTCACGATGCAAGGAATAAAATGTCTAGACGCAACTCATTCTCACATCTCTTCTTCCCATCTACGGTCTTGTCATGAAAACGAATGAAGGGCTAGGATAAAATAAGGTAAATGAATGGATGGTTAAGATTATTTTTTGATTGAATTGGCACGAAACGGTGCCCATTTCATCGAATATATTAGAAAATAAATTTACATCTTAGGGTTAACAGTGAAAAAATGTGTGCCTATACAAGGTTAAACTCAAACAAACACTTCTCTCTAGCAAGCGTCCATCTTCTCGCATTTTCTTTGATTTTTGCGAAAAGGCTGGGTGCCAAGGTCTTCTTATGTTCAAACGCTTTTGATTTCTCTCTTTCCAAATCCCTCAGATGATTAGTAGAATGAGCGTGTGTGTTCCCATATTAGAAGCCTAGGAAGTCTGCTAACATCTTTCACTATCCCTAAACCAAGTATTTAGGCTTCCCTGATAGGGCGCAAGCTGCTGACAGGACATCCAATTTGCATGTCATGTGCTCATAGTTTCTTCAACACGAAGTTGTCCTCACTCATGATTTATTGTATATTTTCTTTGGAGAGGTTCTTATGCTCACTAATTACCACAAGCAAAATGCAAACACAAGCCAAAATGAAGGAAAATTAGGTAGCAATATTGTGCATTCATGTGCTACACTCTAGAAACATAAATTAGCATCGATTATAAATGTATGACAAAAAAATTACACTCTGTCGGTGACATGGGACCGGGGGTATCGTGACTAGAGGCTTGAGTAGCCGCGGTCACCCACGTGGCCCGACCCCCTCGGGGGGGCGGGCCCGAGGGTGACGTGGCCACCCCTCCCTCTGTCTCCCCGAGGGGTCGGGCCGCTCCCGTTTCGGCCCCGAGGGCTGGGGCGCCCCGACCCCCTGTGATTTTGGCGCCACATGTGTGGGTTAGGTGAGCACAGCAGGGCTCACCTAACCGCATTTATAGCGGATCAGACGAGCGCGCCAAGCCGCATTTAATGCGGCGCAGCGCAAGCTTATCCGGTCCGTGACCGGTCGCGGTGTGTGACCGGTCACAGACCGGTCAGATCGCGGGTTAGGTGGCGACAGGCGGCCTGTGGCACGCCTCGCCCCGTCCCGTCAGAATGATGAGAGCCTTCTGGCTCTCGTCCCTAGCCGGAGCCGACATGCTAACTCCTGGAGTTGGTATGTCAGTCCCGGTCAGATCCATTCCAGACTTCAGCGCAAGCATGGCAAGGAAGTCGCTTGCCGTTTAATGAAGGGTGAAACGGGCGTCCACCGGGAGAGCTGGCGAGCGGGGCAGGAGGCGTGTACCGTGCCTGTCAGAGGTCACTTCCGGCTGTAGACTAGCCCTGATTGTAAAAAGAATGTTTTCTTTCTTAGGCAGCTAGAGGCCCATGTGGTGACCCCTTGCCAGATAAAAGGAGGCCCAGGCCTAGGAAAGAAAGGGGGGCCTCTCGGACGAAGAGCGCCCTGGAGACGCGGCCCCTAGCGAAGAGGACAGGCCCCGCCGAAAGGTGCAGCGGCCCGTCTACTTCGTTAGCGAGGCCCTCCGGGACGCCAAGACCCGATACCCTCAGGCCCAGAAGATGCTTTACGCTATTCTGATGGCTTCGAGGAAGTTGCGCCATTATTTCCAGGCGCATCGGGTCACGGTGGTTACGTCTTACCCCCTCGGCCAAATCTTGCATAACCGAGAGGGTACTGGACGGGTGGTGAGATGGGCAATCGAACTCTCTGAATTCGATTTGCGCTTTGAACCACGCCACGCGATCAAGAGCCAGGCCCTCGCCGACTTTGTAGCGGAGTGGACCCCGGCTCCCGAGCCCGTCTCCACCCCCGAGGCCAGGCCGGGCCCCTCGCAGCTGCCTCACACCGCCTACTGGGTGATGCAGTTTGACGGCTCCCTGTCTCTTCAGGGCGCCGGTGCGGGGGTCGCTTTGACCTCGCCGAGCGGAGACGTCCTCAGATATCTGGTCCGCCTCGACTTTCGGGCGACCAACAATATGGCAGAGTACGAGGGACTCCTTGCGGGACTCAGAGTGGCGGCTGGACTGGGGATCCGCCGCCTCCTGGTGTTAGGCAACTCCCAGTTGGTCGTTAACCAGGTCTGTAAGGAGTACCGGTGCTCTGACCCGCAAATGGACGCCTACGTCCGCGAGGTGCGGCGTATGGAGCGTCATTTCGACGGGATAGAGCTTCGGCACGTGCCCAGGCGGGATAACGTGGTCGCCGACGAACTCTCAAGGCTCGCTTCCTCGCGAGCCCAGACCCCACCGGGCGCCTTTGAAGAAAGGCTTGCCCAGCCGTCGGCGCGACCCGACCCCCTAGGGGAGACGGACGCGCCTGAACGGCCCCCGAGGCCCGTCGGAGTCCAGGCCTCGGGACCCGAGGGGCGCGCTCCCAGCTCCCCTAGATTGATTGCTTGGATCACTGAGATCCAGGCGTACCTCGCAGATAAGACTCTACCCGAGGACCGCGAAGGGAGTGAACGCGTCCGTCGCATCTCCAAGCGCTACGCGCTGGTGGAAGGGACCCTCTATCGGCGCGGGGCTAGCGGAGTCCTCTTGAAGTGCATTCCTCGGGAACAAGGCGTCGAGCTTCTCGTCGATGTCCATGAAGGCGAGTGCGGAGCCCACTCCGCCTCGCGCACCTTGGTTGGCAAGACCTTTCGCTAGGGTTTCTATTGGTCGACGGCTCTCAACGATGCGGTCGACCTGGTCCGGCGGTGCAGGGCGTGCCAGTTCCACGCCAAGCAAACGCATCAGCCGGCCCAGGCCCTGCAGACCATACCTCTTTCGTGGCCGTTTGCTGTCTGGGGGCTCGATATCCTGGGTCCGTTCAGGCGGGCCCTGGGCGGGTTCGAGTATCTGTATGTCGCTGTCGACAAGTTCACTAAGTGGCCCGAGGCTTATCCGGTCATCAAGATCGATAAGCACTTGGCGCTAAAATTCATCAAGGGCATCACTGCTCGGTTCGGGGTGCCTAACCGTATCATTACGGATAACGGCACCCAGTTCACTAGTGAGCTCTTCGGCGACTACTGCGAAGACATGGGCATCAATCTCTGCTTCGCCTCACCCGCCCACCCTAGAAGCAACGGCCAGGTGGAGCGCGCCAATGCAGAAATCCTCAAGGGCCTCAAAACCAAGACCTTCAACATCCTCAAGAGGCACGGCGACTCGTGGATCGAGGAGCTGCCAGCGGTGCTCTGGGCGAACCGAACCACGCCAAGCCGAGCAACCGGGGAAACGCCTTTCTTCCTTGTCTACGGCGCGGAGGCGGTTCTCCCTTCTGAGCTCACCCTGAGGTCCCCTCGGGCCACCATGTATTGCGAGGCTGATCAAGATCAGCTTCGCCGAGACGACCTCGACTATCTAGAAGAGCGAAGGCGGCGCGCGGCCCTCCGAGCCGCGCGCTACCAACAGAGCCTGCGGCGTTACCATCAGTGCCACGTCCGGGCCCGATCACTCTGCGTCGACGACCTCGTCCTACGCCGCGTCCAAACGCGTGCTGGACTGAGCAAACTCTCACCAATGTGGGAGGGTCCGTATCGAGTGATCGGCGTCCCCCGGCCGGACTCGGTTCGGTTGGCCACGGGCGACGGCACGGAGCTGCCTAACCCGTGGAACATCGAACATCTTCGTCGCTTCTACCCCTGATGGGGGTCGGGTGTCATGTCTCGGGCTCGGGCCAACCCCGCACCCCCCTCGGGCGTGCAGGGTTGGCCGGGGGCTACCACATGCATATACTTGTCTATTTTCTCTTCCGCATTTTAATAAAAGCACTTTCGATTTCCTGAGGACTGTGTCTGTGTTGTCGTTTCCTTTTGAAGAATCTTGGCTTGAACTAGCATGCTCGTGCTCGATCCTGCCCTCGGTGGCCCGGGCCGTCTAAAACCGCCAGATGGGGCCCAGAACCGAGCCGTGCCCCGGGGTGCGGTGAACTCCGGGGGGGAATCGGCAAAGGCCCACAATCGGGTCCCCCTAACCCTCGGTCACCGCGCTCCCGGCCTGGCCAGTCTTGACACGCGGATCTCCCCAGGCACTAGCTCCGACCCGCACCATTTGAGGCTGGGACCTGGGCACGAGCCCTTGTTCAAGTCAAGACGCAGAAGGACCGCGGCACAGACCGTCCTCATCTCATACACACGATAAGCATAACTGACATAGAAATTTCAACCTTGTTTGATTGCAGATTAAACCAGTCTATACAAGAAGGGGGCTCGAAGGCCTCAGAAGAAGAAGGAAAAATTATTAAGATCGGCGGGGGCATGGGGGGCTCACTCCGACGCGCCCGGGTCGCCGGCCTCGTCGTCGCTGTCGTCCGCACCGTCGTCGCCGTCCTCCTCCTCGTCGGAGTCGAGGGCGAACGCGAGCCGAGGGGCCGTCCCCTCGAAGCTGTGGACGATGCGGTCGGCGGCGTCCCGGACCTGTGCGCGCGCGCCGTCCTCGGTCCCAGGAGGAAACTCTTCCAGCGCCGCCCACAGGGAGAAGTCAGGGTCCCTTGCCTGGTAGCTCGCCAGTACGAGCTCCACCGCCCCCCGGGCGAGGTCCCTCGAGGATGACTTGATCGTCTCCTCGAGCTCCTCGGGGAGCCGTTCGAGGGCCCCGGCCATCTCTGAGAGGCGCTGAGCGAGGCCCCCCTGGTTGGCGGCGTACTTCGCGTACCGCCCGCCCCAGAGGCCCGCCTGCCGCCCGGCGCGGTCTAGACGGGAGACGGCGTCCCGAAGCATGCCGGGCCCTACCTCGCTCGCCAAGCGGAGGGCCTCGACCTCCCCGGCGGACGAGTCCAGGGCGCCCTGCAGCTCGGCGACGGTGTGCTCGGCGGCTGCGAGGCGGGCGGCTAGGTCGCCGTGGCCCGCGGCCGCCCCGCCGCTGTGCGCTCTCGCGTCCAGCTCCTTCGCCCGCGCCTCGAGCTCAGCGGCCCGCTGGTCCAGCGCGGCCCTCTCGGCGCGGGCGCCTTCCAGATTGCGGCGCGCCTGCTCCTCCCGCGCCGCCTCGCGGAGGAACAGGCTGTCCGCCAGCCGCTGCGCCGCGGCCTCGGCCTCCTCGAGAGCTCGCCCCCGCTCGGTGAGCGCGTCCTCGCGGAGGCGGAGTGCGGACTCCTCTTCGGCGGAGGCGGCCTCGTGCGCCGCCAGCGTTGCCTCCCGGGTGGCGACGGCGGCCTCGCGGTCCGCCAGGGCGCTCTCCTTCGCGTCCAGGGCGCGGGCGCGCTCCTCCAGCGCCGTGACGCGGGCCTCAAGGGCCTCTTCGCGCTGGCGGGACGCCGCCTCGTTCTCCGCCGCCCGCCGTTCCCGGGCAGCGGCGGCGTCGAGGACTCCCCGGGCGGCGTCGAGCTTCTCCTCTAGCTCCGCCGCCCGGCTCCCGTATTGGAGGCGGAGGTCGTCCCGCGCCTCGTCGAGCACGGCGGTGGCGATGAGGGCGGTCTCCCGCTCCTCCTCCACCTCCCTGGCGATCTCCGCCAGGTCCCTGCGACGGGCCTCGAGCTGTGAGGCATGCCGGCGGTGTGCCTTGCGGCCCGCCTCCACCATGGCCTCCACCGAGCGCCGCCCCTCCTCGACGCGCGCCCACGCCGCGTCGAGCTCCGCCCGCTCTGCCTGCAAGGCCTCCATCTGGGCACTTAACCTGTCCAGCACCGTGCTGTTCGCGGCGGCCAAGGCCTGCAGGAGGGGTTCCGCGCTCAGCGGGGCAGCGGAAGGCAGAGGAGAGAGCCGCCTCGGTGTGGGTGCCACGCGGCTCGGCCCGCCGATCGGCGTGCCGGACTCGGGGGCGTCCCCCGAAGCTGGCTCGTTCCGAGCGTCGCTCGGGGCGTCAAGCCCGAGCGGCGCACCCGCGGCCTCGTCGTGGGTGGCCTCGGAAGTCATCGTCGCCTCGGGCGGAGTCGGATCGGGGGCTTGGCAGGCTGCCTGGCGTGCACGCGCCGCCTCTGCCTCCCGGGCGGACTCCCCGGCCCGGCGGAGTTTGGCCTCTTCTCCCTGGCGTCGGCAGGGCGGCTGCCCCCCAGGCCCCCGTCGTGGGACCCAGAAGCACGACCCCCTCCCGGGGTAGATTGTTCCCCCCTGCGGCTCCCGCCCGCACCATCGTGGTCTCGGGTGGCCCGCTCCCCCGATGCCCCGACCACCTGCATGATGGCCAGGATGTTGGCGCGCTCTGGGTCGCAGCAGAGGGGGAGGACCCCTTGGGGGATGAGGGATGCCTCCACGGAGCTGAGATTCAGCACCCGTTGGACCACCATCCTGAAGTCCTCAGGGTCCCAGTCCCATTTGCGCCCCTGGTGGGTCCTTAGGTGGTCCTCGGGCCCGGTGTACTCCCAGGCGCCTCAGGCGCGTCGCTGGAGCGGCGCGATCCGGCGACGGAGGTAGTCGCCGAACACCATGGCCCCCGTGAGCCCCTGGGATCGCAGACCCGCCAGGCGGTCAAGAACGGCGTCGTAGCCGTCCCCCAGATCTACCGCCACCCGCCAGCTGGAGGCCTGCGCCGGGGGCTAGCTCGGAAGTCGGAGGCGCGCTTCGCCGTCGAGGGGGGTGTAGAACCAATCGCTCTTCCAGTCGTCCCACTTCTTGCGGAGGACGCAGGGAATGTAGCGGTTCAGCACCTGCCCCCGCGGCTGGAAGTAGCAGCCACCGACTGCCGTCGGCGGCGACACCGGCTGCACGGTGAAGAACAACCGGAATAGCCGGAGAGATGGGCGCACCCCGATAAACATCTCGCATAGGTGCGCGAAGATGGCCAACGTCATTATCGCGTTGGGGGTGAGGTGCGCCATCTGGAGATCGTAGAACTCCAGAATATCCATGAAGAAAGTAGAGAATGGCGGGACCAGCCCCGCCATTGCGAAAGAGAGGAAGAAGACGGACCGCCCCGGGTAGTGTGGCGCCGGGCGTCCCTCGCCCAGCGCGACCACCTCCCGGCCGGTGGCAGATTCCGGCATGAATCGGCGCGGCAGCCCGGCCTGCCTCTCGCTCGTGATGCGGGAAGGCGGCAGCACGCTACCGTCGAGCGGTGTGGAGCCCCGTGCCATGGCGCCGGCGGAGGAGGAGCTTGACAGCGAGCGCGTGCGGCAAGGGTAGGGCACAGGAAACGAAGAGTTAGGGCACAAGTGGCGAAGGCAAAGGGAAGAGTGGCGAGAGGAAGGAAACGAATCCCTTCCTCGGCGTCTTTATACCCTTGCCCACGCTATGCCCGGCTCCTCGCTTCCCGCGCCCACTACCTTGCCCCCTCGTTTCTCGCGCCCACGCCTCCACTAACCCCACTCGCCCGTTTGCGGCGCACGCGGCAGACGTGCGGCCGTGGCGGTTGAGATGGGGCAGATCGTGCGCGCATTAACTACGCTCGCGAACCGTGAAAAACGCCATCATCATATCCCCAGGCGAAACGAACCGGCTCGTCCTGATTCGCGCGCTGCTCGAGTAATGTAGCGGTCTTAAAGAGGCCGCTCATTATTATTGGTCGGTTTTCTCTTGCCGATGCGCGCAATTCGCGACCGTTGGGTTTCTGCCCGCCTGTAGGGACCGGTCCCACCGGTCACCGGGCCTAAGGAGTGGCGTCACGCCCGAGCGCTTCCCCCGAGGGGGGTGGTCGCCCTGGCGTAACGCCGGGGGCTACTGTCGGTGACATGGGACCGGGGGTATCGTGACTAGAGGCTTGAGTAGCCGCGGTCACCCACGTGGCCCGACCCCCTCGGGGGGGGCGGGCCCGAGGGTGACGTGGCCACTCCTCCCTCTGTCTCCCCGAGGGGTCGGGCCGCTCCCGTTTCGGCCCCGAGGGCTGGGGCGCCCCGACCCCCTGTGATTTTGGCGCCACGTGTGTGGGTTAGGTGAGCACAGCAGGGCTCACCTAACCGCATTTATAGCGGATCAGACGAGCGCGCCACGCCGCATTTAATGCGGCGCAGCGCACGCTTATCCGGTCCGTGACCGGTCGCGGTGTGTGACCGGTCACAGACCGGTCAGATCGCGGGTTAGGTGGCGACAGGCGGCCTGTGGCACGCCTCGCCCCGTCCCGTCAGAATGATGAGAGCCTTCTGGCTCTCGTCCCTAGCCGGAGCCGGCATGCTAACTCCTGGAGTTGGTATGTCAGTCTCGGTCAGATCCATTCCAGACTTCAGCGCAAGCATGGCAAGGAAGTCGCTTGCCGTTTAATGAAGGGTGAAACGGGCGTCCACCGGGAGAGCTGGCGAGCGGGGCAGGAGGCGTGTACCGTGCCTGTCAGAGGTCACTTCCGGCTGTAGACTAGCCCTGATTGTAAAAAGAATGTTTTCTTTCTTAGGCAGCTAGAGGCCCATGTGATGACCGCTTGCCAGATAAAAGGAGGCCCAGGCCTAGGAAAGAAAGGGGGGGACTCCGGCGAATACGCTCTGGAGATCGAACTCTCTTTGTATTGTTGGAGACCCTCAGATCCACCAGAACACAGGAGTAGGGTGTTACGCTTCTCAGCGGCCCGAACCTGTCTACGTCGCCCGTGTTTTGTGTGTTTCCTCTCTCGCTGACGTTCCTCAGATCGAGGGCGAAGAACCTCACTCAGCGCCCCCGGCCGAACCGGCAAAGGGGGGCCCGCGCGGTCTCCCAGTGAGAAGCCCCTCGCTTCGTCACACTCGTTGATTACTTCGATCGAACCAACACTAATTATTATTTCATAGTCTCTCTCCTTTTGAGAATACTAGAGAATAAGATCCAATTTGGTCCAATGAATATTTTATGTGCTGGCATCATACTGACGTTAGCATGATATGTTAGGTGTTAGATATGAATCTAATAGAATACCAGGCATGATACCTGTAGATAACATGTTGTTGTAAGACGATTTCATAGGTACCAAATCTAATATGAGAGATACCAGACACGATACCTATAGGTAACATGGTGATCTGGTATCTAGATATCATGATAACGTTATCATGGTATCATTATTATTTTTTTAAGGAGGTATCAATATTATAATGCAAATGATATAGACTCTCCCGTAAACTATAATATTTCTGTTGTTTTCTCACTATATGTATTGCCGTGAGAGTTTTAACCCTCAAAAAAAAACGTGTAACTGCAGGGTGCAGTTGTGGCATGAATGTTTGCCCGCAAAAATGTATTTTTATTTCAGATCCTTGTAAATATTCGCATTTCGTGGGCTCGCGGGCATCGAGGAGAAGCCATCCGGCCCAAGTCGCCGGGATCAGAAGCCGCGGCAAATCCGGCCGGAATCCCCACCACCACCACCACCGCCGGCTCCCGTTCACTCTCCTTCCTTTTGCATCGCATTGGTACATCAACATCCTGCAAACATGGCAGCCGTTGCCACCGTCCCGTGTTTCCCGGCTAGCCGGGGACTCCCAGCGCGCGGCGCCGTCGCTAGGAGCAGGAAGGCCGCCGGAGGAAGCATGAGCCAACGGCGGCGGAGCCCCTCTGGGGTTTTGCTGTGCCGCTCCTCCACGACGGGGAGCAGTAGGATGGAGGACTACAACACGGCCATGAAGAGAAAGATGCGCAATCCCTACGAATACCACCATGATTTAGGTCCGTACCAATCATTTTTCCTCGTGCACGCGGTCGGATAGGTACCTTTTGATCCTAGATAATGGTTTGATTTTGGGATGGGGATTGTTAATCTCGTCCTGCTGTAATTATTGATTTGGTTCGCTTCGCGCACTCGTTGCCTTGTTATAGCATTACTGCATTAGTGCGTTTATGTCAGTTGATGTTCGATTGTCCCATCCATGAGGCCTGAGATACTATAACTCTATAAGTATCTGTGTTATTAAGGTTTTCTTGTGTGGATATTGAGCAATCCTAGTCTGGAATCGATAAACATTTGGGCAAAGGTTCAATCTTGTCGTAGGAGATTTCGGTTCTTTCCTGAATCAGGCCTGGGGAAATGTCAATTCAGTGAGAAATTGTGAGAGGTTTCCATAAGAAAAGATTGGAGGATCTAGGATAAGTCTAGATGTGGTGTTCTGTTCTATCCATCTGTGCCATGTTGCTTAGTTGCTTATGATGCATCATGGTTCATCTCAATTATATTTGCTACAAATGTAAGGAATTGATAATAGTTTGTGATGAGTGTCAAAAACCATGGCAAGGAAAAAGGAACTAAACATACAGTTTCCTGAGTTGAGACTTTCTTAACAGAACTATTTTAGCTTAGATGGCAGTTTCACTGTGTTACCCTTACCCTAAATAGAATTATTTGTGAATCACTTGCATAATTATCGAAGTTATAGTACCATATGTGAAAAATGTCTCTTTTTAAGATGTTATATATCCTTATCTTTTTACATTAAATGTTTGTGGAACATCCGTTCTTCCATAAGTTCTGTGCAAGTTCTTGCTGAAGAATTAGCGATTTCTGGATATAAGAATTTGTCGTGGAAGAAAATATTGGTGTCATACCTTGTCATTGAGTTACTTAATTGAATTGCACATCTTGCTTTTAAAGCCACTGAAATAGACACGGCAATTATCTGGAACAGAACAAAATGACCATGTGTTTATGTATTTTTTACCAAGTTACTTCTGGAATGTAGGTATGAATTATGCTGTCATAAATGATAGCTTGATTGTTGGTTCGCAACCTCAAAAGCCAGAAGATATTGATCACTTAAAAAATGAGGAGAAAGTAGCATTTATTCTTTGCTTACAACAGGACAAGGACATTGAATATTGGGGCATTGGTTTCCAAGCTATTGTTAACAGGTGCAAAGAACTTGGCATAAAGCACATCAGAAGACCGGTAAGACACTTATTTATGTAGTGAGCTAGTATCATCATTAATTTGCTTACGAAATTCCGACTCAAACAAAAAATGGGCACTTCTCTTTGTTCTGTCTACGTTTCTACTTTCAAGCTTGATTAACTTCTATGGTGTCTGGTCTTTTGCACCTGTGCATTTTTTTATTCATATAAACATGACAGATGAGCTAAGAAGTTGTTTAATGAGAAAATAGGGTAATTGTTTTTTACTGCAATGAGCACAGCTGGGCTTTTCCTTTGCATTGGACCTTACAATTAATTTGAGATAATCACAATTGATATCCACCTAGCAAGCTTTCATATTTCTGTTATTTGACGAGATAGGTGAAAAGTATAAAACATTGACCTCCAACACTGTACATCAGAAGAGTGTAAAGTAATGGTATGTTGCTATCTTTGAGTGCCAAAAGTAAACTATAAAAGTCTAGGAAATGATTAATTCCAATGAAGTTAATTGCAAGTTTTATTATTAAAGTGAAAATTAAAAGTTTGCACTTATTTGGTTTCAGGCAGTGGACTTCGATCCAGATTCGTTGAGGACTCAATTGCCCAAAGCAGTCTCATCACTAGAATGGGCTATATCGGAAGGCAAAAGACGGGTCTATGTCCATTGCACTGCTGGACTTGGGAGAGCACCTGCAGTTGCAATTGCTTACATGTTTTGGTTTGAGAATATGGATGTAGGTTTCATCTTCTTGAATTCTTAACTTGTCAGGGTTATAAGCCAGGCCACATTCTTATCATTTATCTTTTGCTTGCAGCTTAAGACTGCTTATGAGAAGCTAACTTCCAAAAGGCCCTGCGGACCCAATAAAAGAGCAATCCGTGCTGCGACTTATGATCTTGCTAAGAATGATCCACATAAAGAGTCCTTTGATAGTCTGCCAGAGCATGCTTTCGAGGGCATCGCTGACTCGGAGAGGAGGTTAATTCAAGAACGGGTTCGTGCTCTTCGCGAGGCTTGAGAAGTAAATGAGAACTTCTCCATATCCTTCTATTCAAGCCTACAGGTCAGGAAATGCAGTAAACATATGATAGAGCTAAATAAACAAATCCGTGTGAATTGAACTCGTTATGGGACACACGACAGCGGAACCTAGCTCCTCGAGTAGTATCCTTCTTTGCTGCCAGATTGCTAGATGGTGCAGATGAAGTGTGGTTTTGATTCACCTATCCTCAGAATAAAGCTCAGACAAGATCTAATGTAGTAGGTATCTGGTAATAATAAGACAAAATAAGGAGGTGCCAGAAGATGACATTGCTCATTTGCTCTGGATGATCTTGGTTCTTGGTTGCCATTGCTTAGTCTTAATGTCGACCAGTTGTGTAAATGGGAAAACCACATGTACATTGTGCATGTTCAGAGGTTGACTTCTGATGTTTAAGTTTACTGTTATTTATGTTTTCCTGATAATTCGATTATTACAACAAGTTAATGTTGTAGACAAAGCATTCCATTCCTACTGGAATTTTGCTGTGCAGTTGACCTGTATTTTCCGTTTTCTTATTGTCCCAAATTTCACACTCTTTAGTTGTGGAGAAAGAATACTTGATGAAATGACTTACATATTTTTTCCCTATAAATAAGAAATATACTCTTACACCACGCATGAATGCATGATGTACCAACCAATCTTATGTAGTTATGTAGCAGTATGGTAGCTAACTCCCTGGTTTTCTGAAGCACAGGCACAGCTGTTTCTGAAAACACTCAACCTTCAAGACCAACAACAGCTTTGTAAGCTTAAACTGAGACTGAATCATCAGTAACCTTTGGATCTTATCATGAACCATCAAGGCGACAGAGCTGCATATAAAAAAAAACAACATTAGAATGCAAAAATCCAGAATGAGAAATGTGTAAATTAACAGGAAACTAAGAGTTCAGCATGAACCTGAAGAGAGCGTCGACCAGGAGTCAGGAACACGCGAGAGCACCGGTGGGTTCGGCTGCCCGGCTGCCATAATCATATCAACACAAGAATCAATATCTCAATTTTTCGTCAGAGAAAGAAATTCATCTGATCAAATTTGAGATTGATCAATCAATCAGTGCATGAATGCAAGTGAAGAAAGAAAGTAATGAAGAGATGAACTGACTGAAGCAGATGAAGAGGACTTGAGGTGGGAGGACGAGGCCGCAGGCGATGGGGAGGTACATCATCCGCACGGGATCCACCGGCTTCGGCAGCATCCGGTTCACGTCGCCGAGGATCACCGGGCACAAGCACCTCAACGTCCGGTCACCCTCCGCCGCCGCCGCCGTGCTGTTCAGGAACATCCCCAGCCCGCCGCAGCACTCGCTCGCCGGCGTCGGGGTCTCCGCCTCCGCCCCCGTCAGGAACGACGCGCACGTCGTCAGCCCCGCCAGCGACGTCACGCAGTCCGTCGCCGACGACGCGCCGCTGCCCGGCATGCCCGGGATCAAGGTGCCAGGCGGAGTCGTCTGTGCCGACCTCCCGCACGGCGGTGGCAGCGAGCCGGCGGCGGCCGCGGGTGGAGCCAGTGGCAGGCCGGGGACTGACGACGACGACGGCGGCGATGGCTTCGGCGCCGCCGCGCGCGGCGACGGCCTGGCTCCAGGGAACCCCGGGAAGCGCTGGCGGCTTCCCGGAAAGCCGGGGAAGCGGAGGGCGCGGGTCTCCGACGAGACCAAGGCTGCCTTCCTCCTCGGTCTCATCGCTTCCGACGGCGTCGCCATCACAGAAGCAACCACGACGAGCAAGACGACGACGGCGCGCTTGGATGCCAATGACGCCATCATCTTCTTCTTCGCTTGATCAATGATGAGCAACTGGCTAGTGTTTTCAGCGAGGCACGAGAGGCTCGCAGCTTGATGATCCGGCATGGCGCGCGTATCGTTTTATTACTCACGCGGGGATTCTTCGCGCGCAATTTTAAAAAGGATTAGCACAAAGATCATGCAAGGCAATATTCATTCTACTCTTCACCATTCAATCTTGGGCTCTCGCTTTGCACAGAAAATAAGAAATGCAGCTTGCCTTTACATGCATGCATGTGTGTTCCAGAAAGCAAGCATTGTGAAAATCGCACTTCAAATGTACACATGAATAAATATTGATCAGAACATGCCATTGGAATTCTGCTTTAGCATAGAATAACAGTAAGATGTACACTTGTACATTATACATATGCCTGCAAATCTAAAAGAACCCAACAAATACAACCTTGTTTTTTTTTCCATTAACACTGGAACAAGTGACATACATTGCGGTTTGCAGGACAGAATTCTTTGTAAAAATAGATGCAGAGAGATTACATACTCATCTATTCTATACCTATTCCTATAGAATCCCTCTTTCTCTATGTCATGTCCTTCCTGTAGCTATATATCCTAGTGATATATTTAAAAGAAAATGCTTCTCCATGAATCTGCTGCCACTTCAGGAGGCAAAAAGAACATCTACACTGATGGCAACTTGACTTCCCAATATGCCATATTTCTTTCTATACTCAGGCTACAGTATGCATTTGTGTAGGTACGTGCAGCAGTTCCCGTATCGAGCATTTGAGTAAATAACACTGCAAGTGAAAAAAAAAGCTACAACAACCTTTACTGTAGGTAACCAACATGGAAGGTGTGCGGTTTCAGCAGTAGAAGGTCAACTCATTCTGAGGTACTCAGATACCTGTCTAGGAATCTAAGATGCAACAGAAGCAACCTGAAACTTGGCAAGGTTTGTCTGGAGTCGGCCCAAATGAAATGCCGTGAGAAGCCACACAAAGCAGAGCTGTTATCAAAAGGGAGAAAGATAATTCTTCAGTTATCTCCATCGATCTAGTAAATGCCAAAAAAAAACGCTTTGACAGCAAACGCCTTTTTAAGCAATCCTATGTGGTTGTCTGATACAATTACAATGATTCAAACGATGAATTGTACCGGCAACGCATAGAGGGTGACCATGGATGTCTTCTTCTCAAGGCTGCTGAACAACAAACTGTATATCCCAGCTGCTGTTGCATCACCAAGCCTTTGAACAACAACATCTATACAGACCTATGAGAAAATATATCATTTGTCAAATAGTCTGCAAAATCAAGTTCAAGACAGAAATTGGTCATAAATTTTTGAACATGCATTTAATATTATTTTAAATATAATCTGGTATTCACAATAAGACTAAGAAGACAACTGCAAAACTGAGTATTTTTCTTCGGGGCCTACTTAACACGGAAATTCAACGTCAAATTTCGCTGCTAATCATCCAGAGTCCATTTCAAGAGACAAGGCTAACTCTGATGCACCTAGGTGAATTCAAAACAGAGCCAATATTGACAGGTCACATTGTTCGCTTGGCATCAGGTGTTATATTTCCAAGAAATACCATTTTGCTTTCCTATGCAGTCTGTGTGTGAAACAACCCGTGAAAGATAGAGCACACCACATGTCTATATGCTTGATTGATATCTACCGGGGACATCTATAACACAACGCAAATTGATGGAAATTGGTGAGCAATACGGGGTTTTTTGTTTTCTCGAATACGCAAGAAGCGTATCATTGCATTAATAGAAGAAGAAATAAGGCATCAAAACACGCCAAAGAACAGCAAGTAGTACAGGAACTCGCGCCACGGCAATCCAGGGATTAGAAGTTTTGTTAGTTCTCAGTGGTGCATGATGATGAGTACTGTTGACACAACACATCTATGGCATACAAACAAATGTCTTCTTTGGTTTTGTATTGGTCACTGAACTCAAATTAGGTAAGGACATTTTGTCTTTTACCTTGGCTTTGTACTTTTCATCCTGTGAGACAACTGTGAATAACAATTCCCTTCCAGGTCTTGTCAAAACATAAGTAGTTATCTACAAAGAATAAAAGATGAGATTGGGAAAGCAGCAAATTACCTGAATGAAGCAGAGCTAACATCAAATTGCATAAAAATGGATTATAAGTGCTAGATATCCTTGATTTGCAAAAATACTAGATTAAATTCAAATTAATGTGTCTCAACTCTCAAATATGAATATCCAGGTGGTAATCAAAGCTCACATATAGATATGCAATATTTATCTGCATGTGACTTTTGGAAATTATCATTTAATGGTAAAAAACGCTTGTTACACCAAAAGTTCAATTATAGCTCCCTGGACTATATGACTATATGTACCTTTCGAATTGTTTCAGTGACAGCAACAGCAACCCAAGTTGGGCATAGAGCAAGGGCAACCATATTTAGTGTGGCAATGAATGGGGATGCACAGATAGCAACTGTTACACCGGCTACAGTAAGGATACGACCCTGAAATAGTTGTTTAATTCATAACAGGAATCAGTAAACAAATTTCAAGAATGCTCTATTTCCCAAAATGAAAGAAGAAAACAAAATTAGCAAAACTTCCTCAGTCATTGCAGTTTTCTATCAACGAGTTGGTTAGGACATATTTTTCATTATGTTGTTTTTGTCAATGTTAATAAGTTGTTCAGCACTTGGACATGTAGTGATGTAGACACTCAATACATCATTTTGACTATACTGAATTGAACTCTCCCCTTCTTTTGATGATATAAGTCATGAGATGCAAATTAGCTCTTAAATGTCAAACTGAAGAACATATGAGTGTATGAGAATTACATCAGAATTCAGAAGGGAAAACTATTGAAATTTTTGTACATTCTTGTCTTCAAAAGAACAAGGAGGATATCACTAAATAATAAGTTCAATGTTGTATGAGAAAAGATAAGCACTCTGGGGACACATGCTCAAATAGATGTTAGAAATGAAGCTGAGCTTTATCTGTTTATCATGGGGCCTAATGAGCTTTCCTCACCAAAACAAAAAAAAGAAAAGAAAAGAAAAAAGAAAAGGAAGAGAGCCTAATGAGTCAAAATTTTCAGTTTGCAGCATATAAAGGTACTTCACCATGATATATGTCATACTGGTCCTGTGGGGGATAATTTGCCAGGTTATCATTTATTCATACTGGAAAAAGGAGTACTTAATAGTAAAACTGAGGATAATCTGGAGATGGACAAATACCGTCAAAGTGAGCTGCCCCGCAAGAATAAAGACAGCAATAAAGCTGTTTATGAGTGCAAAGGTTCTTCTTCTTGCAGTTGGGCTTGATATTGTTGTAGCAACTATCGTCACTTTCTGGAAATCAGGGAGAATGCAAATGGGATGGTAAATGGTGGATCCTTCTAATATCTTACTAAGGAAGCAACATACTCGCAGTAATGTGGAACTTATTCATGCCAATAAACATATGTAGAAGAAGCATACCTGGAAGTAAAAGAAGGACGACACAACAGCGCTGAGCCACAAAAATAGAGATATATACATCAGATAAGGAGAGCGTGCAATCAGCCAGAAACCTTCAAACATCACAAAAATCTCAGGTTTGGCCTTCTGAGATTGGGACACTTGGGACAGTGATCCTTGTGAAGTGACCAGTGAAGACATTTCATCATCAGCCTCTGAATTTTGGCCTTGTTCGGCTCTGCAGTTAGTAATTGATTGGGATGCAATCATAAGCAAAACAGAAATCACCAAAATACCAAATCAAATAAGCAGCAGGCAATCTATCTGTATTGCTATGTGACATTCAAAGTAAAAAAATCCATTCAAGAGTTTGTAGTTGATTATAAAAGAAGGAATTCACAAACTATGCAGCGGCTTAGGTTTAAAAATGAAAGTAAAACCGGACATTAGTCTGTATAGATGATACAGTTTGCCCCTGTCATAATTAACAAGCAGATAAATCAGGATATTGCAAACCATGTCCAGAAGGATACATACATTGTACAAGACAATTCTGTTGAGCCATGAGTATCATCAGTGCAGATTCCTTTCGATGACAGTGCAGCAAGTTCCATCAATAGGGATGAAAACAGGAGCAGAACTGGGGCACATTTCAGAGATGTGAAAATGCATTCCAGAAATTTTAAGTCAGGAATTCATTTTCTTATTCAGAAAAGCATACGTACAGGGCCCTAGCCATGCCATGGTTGCAGCAAATAATGAACCAAAAAGTTGGCCAAGTGTAGCACCGGCCCCAATAAAGCCAAACAATCTTGAACCTGGCTGAATTAAAATAGTAATTAGGATATCAGAAGCAACAGTAACCTGTGTCATTAATTGCCGATAACATTTGGTGGAGCTGTAAATGATACCTCACTATCCATGACATCAATTACTCTTGCCCAAGTTGATGATATTGCAATAAGATTAAGCAAGGAAACCTTCAAATTGAGATAGTTACCCAAATCAATAATCAGTCCGAGAATTAGAAAAAAGAATGAAACATGGCCATGTAGCATGAAAAGTTGTACCCAAAGAAACAAGCTTATTCGCACTAATATGTAGAACCAACTGTGCTTTCCCCATCCAGGAGGTTTACTTGAAGCATCTTCGCTTGACTTGATTGTCACACCGAGAAACAGAGAAACAAATAAGTTCTTCAGTGTGATGAATGATTCTTCTATTAGGAAATTCAGGTAGACGCACAAAGCAGCCAAGGGAAACTTCATGTTAGGGTAAAAAAAAATTTCCCCTCGCTATGCCATGGAAATGTAATGTCTTTATTATACATAAGTGCAAAATAAACCAAGAAGATATTAGCAATGTTTACCTGGGAGATAGATGGGGAATGCCTAGGGGTAGAGGCAAACCAAAGAATAAAAAAGACAAGAAGGGATAAACTGAAGAACCTGTGTATGAAAACCAAAGCCTGAAATTAAAGAATAGATGATAGAATTAGCTTGTGTCAGCGAACAAGAAATAATTGCCAGGATATTTGTAGCCCCTAATGTTTTTCGGAATGTTCCGAATTCTTAAAATGGAGACCTCGTCATAAATAAATAAACAGAAGAAAACTGAGGACAAGAAACTGGTATTTAGTGAACGAAAAGCTAGCTAAACCATCTTGAACTAAAGGGGTTAACTGAAGAAATACCCCAATTATTGCATTCCCGTGGTAATTATACAGAAGCTTGCACAGAACAGACCAGCATTGTTTTTTCTTAACAAACAAAAAAAAGAAAACACAGTTCAATTATTAACATGGTTTTCTTAAGTAATTGACCAATTGTTCCAGTCGCACAGAAGGCAAAGCCAGCATCTTTATGACATGACAAACTAAAGGTATACTACTTTTAACTAGTGACTGAGACAGTAAACCAAGAACCAATCCAATCATTGAAATAATTGAGTCGAGTAAGCATTGCATTCATTTAAGTGTGACTACACCTAAACTTAGAGCAAAACCAAGTTTTCATACTTGTGAGAATGTAATGCAGTTTTGTGTGTGTGTGTGTGATTGACCACAATAAGTGCGTAAAAATTGCGTCTGCAAAGATAGAAAGCATTACCGAGTTTGCATATGTGTATCTGAAGAATAATCTAACTGCTGTGCTTGTGGCATAAGAAACCAAGCTAATGAAATTCTTGCGAGTGAGGAAGAGTTTGAGGAAAGGCGTAATACGGACCCTGGGCTTAGGGATGGATGGGAGGGAGAAGGCGAGGGAGGCGACTGGGGCGGCGAGAAGGGTGAGGAGGAGGGAGCCGGCGAAGAGGCCCGGGAGGGTAGCGAGGCCGAGGGAGATGGCCCCCTCGTCCCGCAGCGGCAGCACGGCGAAGTAGGCGCTGAGGATCTGCACAGCCATTATCGATCAGCCATAGACGAATCAAGGAAATGAAATGAGAAGAAGCAAGAGAGAGAGAGAGGTTACGTACGAAGAAGAAGGTGGAGGCGGCGCTGATGAGCGGGGAGATCTCGTGGGGGAGGACGGCCACCACTGACGCCACCGCCGCATCCCGGAGCCGGTGCCGGTGAGTCGTCGTCGTCATTCCCACGCCGCGCGGCGGAGGCGGTTGACTCCGTCGTCTACTCTGCTTGTCCTCCCGGCAAATCTAATCAAACAAGTCACACACACAATCACCACACAACTCCGAGTCTCCGAGGCTGATTTCGCGCGTGTGTGTTTTTTTCTTTTCTTTCTTTCCACTAGCAAATGTGTCCGTGTATTATAACGGATTCTAAAAAGCTTACTTTGTTAGCTTGTACATTTACAAAGAATCGTTGTAAACACAAGAAATAAAAAGCCTATGTTGTTCAACATAACAGAATAGAAATATGCCCTAAGCAAAAATTGCAAAAAAAAAAATACTTTGCGTAGGCTCGATAATTTCTCTTCACCTCATATTTTCTTATGGTCATCGAGTATGTTCCATTTCATAGACATGTGTATTAGCAACATAATCATGTCTTAATCCATATTTGTTCTTTCTCACGCTCATCATTTAATCCAACTATTTACCAACCCTCTTCCACTTAAAGATCACCAAACAAAACAACCTGACTTGTGCTCAGCAAGTCCGAAGAACAGAGAAAGCCGGCGGCATGTACTAATTACACCTATAACTGATAAAGTGGTAGTAGTATATATCTGAATAAAACTGTATATATTGTGATGCATGGCTTGAAGTGATCTAGCTGAGGGCCTTGTCAGGTGTGGCAAAGGCGGCCGGCGTGCTCGTCATCGCGCTCTACGCCGGCGTGGCGATCAGCCCGCTCAACCACCACCGCACGTTTAGTAATGAAGCAGTGGCGTCAGCATGGGGACAAGGACGAGGTGGATGAAGGAGACGTTCCTGATGCTGCCGTCCAACACGACATGGCCGTTGTGGATCGTACTTCAGGTCTCGCTGCTTAAGGAGTACCCCCAACAAGCTCCTCACCATGCTGCTCCAGTGCGTCCTCAACATGCTCCAGTCGCCGCTACTGGCAGCGGCGATCATGCGGGGCGACCCGGGCGTGGCGGTTATGGCTCGACGCTGGTCTTTTCGTCGGCGTCTCCTCTATCTCTAGGCGTGGACATGTCACGCTCCTAGGAGGCGGACTCGATCAGCTGCTGGTCCCCTGCTCGCGTGCGAGCCAGGCGTGACATTGGCCATGTGGCAGATCTTGGGCACCATGCGCAACAACAAGCTAGGACATGGCGATACTATGAAGTGATCGTTCTAGTGTAATCCAATACAATGTGGTACCTGCCATGTTCTCTGAGTCCAAAGTCCAAATTGATATGATCTAATGAAGATGCAAACGACTGTGTTGCCTTTTTTCCTTATTTTTATGCGAGACACAGACAAAGAAGTTTTCAGATTAGGATTTGAGCAAAGTGGGTCTGAACTGATCTAGGGAGGGAGTGATTTGTGAGAAAAAATTGGTCGCTAGGTTTGGGGAGGAAACGATCTATTTCTGATTTCCTATTTTCTATTTTTTCCTATTTTCTATTTTTAGGGTCAGATCTGGGAAGGGAAAAGGATTCGGACGCGATATGGGGAGGGAGCAATCTGGCAAGAGAGCGATCGTAAAAAAAATTGGCGGCAAGTAAGATTATATTTTTGATTTTCTATTCCTATTTTTAGGATGGGTAGACAGACACTACGAATATTTTAAGTAGGTCTAGGGAGGGAGCGATTTGTGAGCAAAAATTGATCGTTAGGTCTGGGGAAGGAGCGATCTGTTTCTGATTTCCTATTTTCTATTTTTAGTGTCGGATCTGGAAAGGGAGAGCCCTCTCAGACGCAATATGAGGAGTGAGTGATCTGGCGAGAGGCGAGAGAGCGATCTGAGAAAAAAGACTACAACTTAGATTATATTTTTGATTTCCTACTTCTATTTTTAGGGTCGATATGTCAGATGGGACGATAAAATCACTACAAATGTTTTAACTAAAGATTTTGACGAGAGGCTGTTCTTTCGTATTGTCCCTGGCAACATTAATGCAACAACAACAATGACGATGATTTTACTATAGCAGATCTATGAGCTGTGAGCAGTGTAAATATTCTCCTGGATCCAAGCTTTGCACAGTTTAGTTAATTTGCTCCTAGTCAGTGCAGATCAACATCTCTGTGACCAGTTATATCATATACTACTATGTCTTCAGGTCGTGTGCAAATTCTCGCTCAATTCAATACTTCGATAGTATTACCTTCGTTTTTAAAATATAACAACTTTTAGCTAAAAATTGTTATATTCTGGCACTAGTAAGTACTTCATACTCCCAGCAACAAGTACACAAAAAAGTAATTATAGCATTACTTTCAGAATTCAGATAGCAGCACAGGTATGTGCACAGTGCACACAATTATCGGATTATCCCCTTCACAGAGTAGTATTGCCTATTTCATTAATAATAACCATATGTACAAGCTGCAATCGCTTCGTCGTCTTCTCCATGCCAACGCCTACCAACTTGATTCGTGTATACACGTTTCCTACTACTTCATGCGTCACGCACCAATTTCCGTGCAGAGAATAAGTTGAATGCCTTCCTCTTGCCTGCATCACAGGCTTGGATCATTGCGCACACATCGTTCTTCTCCAGGAACTTCTCACCGTTCACCAGAACCAGGGGGACGTACTGCAGAACCATCCTCTTGCACTGTCAACAACAAAACATACGATTTCATCAACCCATGTCACTCGTGTACTAATCAACCCAACAAGCATTGTTAGCTCAGAGAGAAATTGCATTTCTTTACAAGTATTTCAAATGTTTTACCTGCTGCTGATGGCCTTCGATCTTGTTGCATTCCTTGAGTAGTAGTTGAATTATCTCAAACTGCAAACATCACACAAAAGGAGTTAGGGTCAAATGTATGCTCATTATTTATCAATGTGATTTTTTTTTTAGAAAATGGATCAAACCAGACTCTACATCCAGAATGGATGTACACAGCCAGCCATTATCAGTGTGATTATGTCAGCGAGGAAAAAGCAATCACCTCTGCATCAGGGTCTTTCAGTTTGGATGTAATTTCATCGATGATGTGGTGGCAGAATACGCATGTGCTTTCACTTTTCACAGCTGATAAAAGAGCCATGTCCCTGCAGAGGCCATACTGTTTGCAGAACGCATCTGGCTTGATCTCAGCAATTTTTGCAAAGACAAGAGTCGCATAGGAGTCCATAATCTCAAGACACTGCAGACATACAAAGTGATCACGTTAAACTACTATTTTTCATGGAATATCTTTCCTGCTTGGTACTTTAGTAAGGGAATCAAATTCCTACATGTATCATATCTTTTTATCAAACTGGTTGTATTTCTAATATACAGACACAATATATAAGATCTAACAAACCAAATCAAAAGGAAAGAATTACCTTTTGCTCAAAGGAGAATGTCTGAGAGCAAGTGTCATGAAGGATCGTCACTATCTTATCTTGTATTTGTTTCTCACTAAGAAAGTTGACAGCTTCCTTTGTGATGTTTTCACAAGCTGAGCATATTGGACTGTGACTGCTCCTCAGAAGAGTTACAGGTATCTTGGTCGATGCAATTTCCCTTTTGTACATTGGGTTAGCATCTCCGAACTCAGTTGCTTTTAGATCAAGGACAACTGAGAAGGAATAAATAATAAACAAACAAATAAATAGAATGAGAACAAGATCATGAAATTTCGGTGCTACATAACTAGTTTTGCCTAAATAAAATATCATGAAGGTCGTCAGCAAAAGAATGATTTCTATTACATATTTAAGAAGTAAGAGTAAACCATTGCCAATAATTGGGAAGCACATTCTCATTTCTGTGAAGCTGGAACCAGTTAATTCCTGTCACATTATGTGACTTTGCATCTCTAGCCTTGTTATATGTATCCATAATCCTTTTTATGAAGAAGTATGCACCCATAACCAGTAATCGGTGTTGCAGAAATAAAAAAAAGGTAACACTGTTCAAAACATACCATAACTAGCATAAACAAATAATAAGTAGCCTAGGTTTAACACATGAGAGAAATCAGAGATGCCAACAGTGAGATTAGGCTATCCTCTTTTTCCTTTTTCTCTATGATGAAAAAAATATCCTCAATAATTTATTGTGACCATAAAGGTTTATCATAGTGTACCATGGTATGAAATGAACACGGGACTTTGTAAAGAGTGCATGGCAAAGCTTGAACAAAAATAAACGGTGCATTTTGCAGGCAATGAATAACTCCTCAGTAACAGGTTATCCTCAAGTTGAATTTCAACCAAATAAAATACCCACAGCAGCTGCCAATATATATGTGTGTGTGTGTGTGTATGTATATACATATGTATATGTACATACATACATATGTACGTATGTATATACATATATGTATACATACATACATACATACATATATATATATATATATATATATATATATATATATATATATATATATATATACATATACATATATGTATATATATATATATTAGAATGATACTTTACTATGCACAATAAAAAATTTGTCCCATTTTCCCTTGAGAATGTTTTACATGTTCATTCCAATCTGCATGCAGGAGGAGCATAGGTAAGGGATGAAGGGGGAAGGTGTTTGATTAGGGCGTACCAAAATCATTGCCTTGACCTTGAGCTGCTCCGCAGGTGACGAGTAACAGGAGTAGGAGAAAGGAAGCAACTTTGAAATCCATCGCCTCTTTCTGGCAGCAATTGACCTGTTACGAAATTAGGACTCGGTTTTCAGTAATCATCAAAATTACTACTAAGCTGAAACGGAAGGGGGGAAGAAAGAATGTGTGTGAGGAACAATTGGGGATTAATAACAGATAGGCCGGCCAAATCGAGAGGTTGAGGAATCAAATCGCGACGATTTTAATCTAGGAGAGAAGGAAAAAAGAAAGGGCCAGGCCGGGAATCCAATCCACACAAGAGGGGAAGCAGCAGAGGGAAGAAGCAAAGAATCGAGCTAGTTGACGACAGGGGAAGAGAAGAGGGGGAATCGAAAGCGGAAAGAGAACTCACAAATCGGAAGCGGCGGCGGCGTGAATCCTTCTGCTTTTTTGGTTTGTAAAAAATCAATCTTGCTGCTGCAATTATAGAGTATTTCTCTTGCGGGATCGATTATAATAACAAGGGGTCGAAGAAGCAGAGACGAATTCCTAGTAATGGTATCGGGGTGTGGTGTCTGTTGCGTGGAGGGTATGAATTTGTGGAGGAAAAGGGAAAAAAAACAGATTAAAGCCGAATTGGATTGGATAGTTGAGTCGGTTAATTAGACACTGATTGCTTGGTTGATGCGGTTGGAAGTTGGATTTCGACAGAACTGGGCTTGAGCTGTATCAAATGAGATGCCGCCCAATAGAAACTAAGGCCGGCCCACTCAAGGAATGAAAAAAAATAAAGGCCCATTGACACTGAAGGAATAAAAAGATTAAAAAACCGAAAAAATTGGCCGTCGACAGCAGGGTTCGAACCTGCGCGGGCGAAGCCCAACAGATTTCAAGTCTGTCTCCTTAACCACTCGGACATATCGACACTTTGTTTGCAATCTTGTTGTTTTTTATGATTTACTAGTTGAACCAACTACACCATCAACAAAAAGATCAACCGTGTATATGATGATGATAGAAAGGTCCAAACATTTTGTTAGCCTGTCAAATCAATTCCTACTCCAGTTAAACATACACTATATTTCCACGTACAAGCGTCGATATTGACTTTGCCTTTCTTTTTTTTTTTCTTTTGAATGTACTTTGCCTTTCATTTTACTCATGCAATTCATTTTTTAGTCATAAACCCCTTTTCAGTCTTTCAGACAAGTTCCATCGTGCTATAGTCCAAACCTAACCTATCATTTACCACAACATAAACTAAGCATATGTTTGCAAACAAATCACATACTTTCATTATTTAAAACGAACATAATAATACATAAACACATGAAAGAAAGGTAGATATTGCAAACATATCCTCAAGAACAGACGACACAATGAGCATTTGCGCTACTGGTACTGGACACTGCCTCTTCATCACTTAGTTAATTAATCCTTCTGCAGTTCTTCCTGATCTCCCCGTTTGATCCCGTCAACGGCGAGATGTCTCCCATCTTGATCATGCCCGTCACAAAATCTGCAAAGAATGTGGTCTGGCTACTTATGTAAGACTGAACCAACGCGTCAGTTGCTCCGCCATTGAAGAGCTCCTGATCAGAGTGCAGAAGCCCCTTCTTGACGACGAGGTTCTTGTAGTAGTTGTTCTCGAACATGGTTGGGGTCTGAAGATCCAGAGGTGCCAGGTTATTGTCACCTGATCCTGAGTTACGAGGACAACCTGATTGCCTCCTCATCGCAAAGGCGCTGTCGATGTTGGTTTCATTGTATATATGGGCTCTGAAGTTTGTGCAGCGTGCTTGCCCAATGGTGTGAGATCCTGCAGGTACAATATGAAATCATACCGCACTTAATTTGGGTGTGTGTAAGAATAATTGAGAATATTTAAGAGCTGGGTTTTAATTAGATCTTTGCTTCTCTATAAAAATACTGTGAATATTTTTATTTTAGAAAAAAGAGGAGGTTCTTGATTCTTCCCTAATTTTAATTGGAAGAAAGGAAAAGGGAACATTATTCAACGGATCACATTATTAACAAATAGAACATTATCTGTGGTTGTAATTAACTTGATGGGTACCAGGGTTTATCAACTTTATTCTTGCTTTTGGGTTTTTAGGGAACAAATTAATTTTTGCTTTTGTGATTTAGCCAATTCACGGCATGTGCAAAAAGACAACACAAACGTAAAAGATCGAACTCTAATTTAGTTACTGATGAGTGAGATGTTTTGCTACCTACAAAAGGTTCTTTCGATCGGCAGCACTCTGTACTGAACATTAGAAAGAAAAACTGTACTGTTTCTTCAGATGCAAATTAAATTAACCCATACCGACAACGCCGACACCTACGTCGTTATCTCAAAGTAACTTTATGTCACTCTGTCGACAACCATCCTTACCGACTTTGCTACTACGTTTTGTTTAGTGAACAAGTAACAAATTCCAGGTAAAACAGATGAACTCAGAGACTTTACTAGTAGTTGAATCAGAGCTTTTTATGTGTACTTCCTGGTTAAACAGATGAACTCTCGTCAGAGTCAAGACGTACGTAGCTATCTGTTCCGTTTGCGTGGTACCCACAGCTGTATGCAGATACTAATGCTATTGAGAAACAGTGTGTGAAATGAAGTTGTTCCGATCCCTTTTTTCCCTTCTAGAAGGGACTGAAAGATCGAACAGTTGTCGATCGATGCTTTGTTCGGGTTGTTATGTGAATGAATTGATGCTTGCTTTTTAAAAATTTATTTTGATTAGTTCACAAGACTTAATTGGATGCTTAGTGGGAACAAAATAGTAACAGCTATATATCTAGCACTAGCATATAGGAGTATTCAGTTAGCTATTGATTAATTATTACCGGAGAGAGCGACCATGTCCTTCTGGGAGAGGCCCTGCGCGGCGAAGAGGGAGGTGAGGTTGGCGAGTCCCGACGTCGGCGGCGGGATGTTGTTGTTGGCGCCGCTGAAGCTCGCCGTGCGCGAGTCCCTCCGGCCAACCTTCACGTCCCAGCTCGGCCCACCCAGCTGCGCGCATGTACCAGTTTCAGTTTCAGGCCAGTTGAGTTGCAACGCATAGATAGCTAGACTAGAGACACAAGTGATGACGTACGATGGTGACGCTGTCCCTGGCAGCGATGGCGAGGATGTCAGCGCAGGAGACGACGCCGGGGCAAATGCTCTCCACCGCCGACTTGATGCTGTCGATCACCTCGAACCCTCTGACGGAGCCATTGTTGGGATTCGCCATCTTCTCGCCGGTGAAGCTCGGTGTGTCGTCCAGCAGCAGCGAAGCGTCGCAACCCTGCAGCCAGTATCATTCATACATGCACAGATCGAGTAATTGATTAATCGACCATAAATTTGCATGATCGATCAATGTGTATGCGTGCGTATGCGTATCAGCGTATATATACGTACTTGGACGAAGCAGTCGTGGAAGAAGAGGCGGACGATGGAGGCGCCGATGCGCTTCTCCCTGGCGATGGCGGACTGCATCCCGCCCTTCACTGCGTCGAACACTCCCGGGCACGAGTATGAGTAGAAGCTCGGCGACAGCTGCGCCGACGAGCCGCCGGCGACCGCGAGCAAAGCCACCATCACGACGAGGGCGGCAGTGACGCGCCTTGCTGACGACGAAGTCGGCTGAGCCATATTGCTCAAGGAGCTAGCAGGTAATGCTTAATTAGCTAGCTTGTTGATTTGGTGAGTGCACTAGTGCCTGGAGATAGCGCAGATAGCTGTGGTGTGCATGTATTTATAGCTGCCCGGCGAGAGAGAGCTGCACAAGTGCAGAGACAGGCTTAATTATATACAATGCACTGTACAGGCACAAGAGTACTGAGTACGTAGTTAATCAACTAAGTAGAGTATGAATTAATATATGGCGTCTGCATGATTAGATTGCGTCATGATCTTCTCTCGATCGATCGATACAGCATGTCTTAATGTTCACCTACTCTGTTGGACTTTGAGTTGATCATCAAAACGTCCAGGCTGAATGCTGATGGCCGTCAGAGAATCAGACGCTTCACACTATGCAAAGCCTGCAGCTAGCTGCACTGTGTCTATACCATCTTTCTTGCCGTCTCGGTCCTTTTGCTGTGACTTTTCCTTATATTGTCAGGCACTGTGGAGTAGCCACGTATACTAGTCCACCATTCTTTTCTCTCTTTTTTTTGCAGTTTCAAAAAAAAAGAAAAAAATAATGTACGCGTACTTTTAGCTAGGATTTGGTACGTGAGAACACTTGGACCGCGTCCAACAGTTCTACACGCTTAAGTAAAGCTAAAGCATCACCATGCATGCCTACATGTGTATATGCATAATGCATAGTATATATGTGTGTCCCTTGTAGTGATTCCTTTCTCTTTTTTCCACTTTTTCCTAATTAGGGAGGCTAATTAACATGCAGTTAACAAGCTGCTCATTATCAAATGATCGATCATGGTAATCAAATTACATGGCTTTGGAACCACCATTAATTCTCAGCGCCATTGAAACTCGAAAGTAGCTACATAGACGTTCATGGTCAAAATATGTCTACGAGGGTCAACAATTTAGTCGTACCAATACTATAGATTACTCAACTTTCAAGTTACTGCTAGTATATGCAGCCAGCAAAAATTCTTTAGCTTTACTAACTCGGATAACTTAAAATAGGATATGTGCAATGCAATTAGTTTTACTTCCAACATGATGCTTTTCTACCTGCCAGAGCATGGGTGCTAGCTTAGGCAGGAGGCCAACCTGTTTTGCTGACGAATTTGACCTGCATACGTCCATTCCGGTTAGGTTTGCTTCGCCATTTTGTTATAATAACATCCATGTACCAGATGTATCTGCTCATATATCATTATTTTTGTTTGTTATGTATGCTGTTGTAAGATTTTGTAGGTGTTGTTTTGGGTCAAGTATAGTACTACAGCGGTACTTAATTTTAGTGCAGTTCACACAACCCTAATTAACCACCCACTTTAGAGGTTAATTTCTATTGGTTAATTTGAGGCCTTTGACAAGTGCATATTTGTACTGGTCGATCTCCATGATCTTGCTTTTTAGTCTAAGGGACCTGATGAGCAGAGAATGGAAAAGGTTCCTAAAGCTAGAGACGAGGAATTTCATATTAATAAAGTAGGAAAAAAATTATAAGATTATAACCTTGTGAGGTCGTAACTAGGAAAACGAAAAAGAAAAAAACCATCACCCACGTACCGACAGCACCAACACACAGACCCGAGAGAAGGCTAACACTGTACCGACTGCTGCTAAATGTGACCAGCCGCCGGTAGGCCAACAAAGGAGCTACAGCCAAGATCGCCAAAAACTGAACCCTAACAACAGACACAAAACCGCACTCTATCCACATCCTTAGGATTGAGAGAGAGGGGGCAAGAGAGAAGAATGGAACCGCTCTTCCCCTAGACCCTCCGACGTGGCCAACTTGCATAAGCTAAGGCACAGACACAAGAGGACCGGAATCTAGAGTGAGCTTGCACCAGTTGTCTGGAAGGTTTCGGCAAGAGGAATGCATAGACGATGTCTCTAGGGAGAGGAGTGACAAAAGAACCGCCGCCGCCGCCCATCGAGGTCTCAAGAAAAACCGAGACTGGGTTTTCACCCGGTAGCCCAACTAGAGGAGATAGAACGGCACGACAACGCCCTCAAAAGGGAAAGTGACGCTCGAAAACGCCGTCTTTGTCGACCTGGCCAAGACCAAGCTAGGTTTTCACCCGCTACCCGTCGCCTGCCTATTCACAGCTGACGCACCAATGCTCCATCACCATTAATCCTTCGTCAGCGCGTGGGCACCGCTACATCGGCCCCCCATCGGCCAGCCCCCACGTGCCGCCATGCGGCCACCCTCATCACGCTATGCCGGCCTCTGTCACCGCTAGTCGCGCCTCCTCGTGCCACGTCGGCCTCCGTTGCCGGGCGCACCTCCTTGCGTCGTCCGTCGCACTCGGCCTCCTCGTCACGCCCACGTCAGCGTCGGCCTCCCACCACTGGTGCCGTCATGGCCGCCTGTCGTTCAGCCGCCGACCTCCCTGTCGATGTCGTCTCTACCACGCTGCATTCGGCCAGGTCCATCGCAAGACTCCGGGCCCAAACCGTCGGCGCACCGCGCCCTCTACCCCGCCGCCACCGCCTCCTCAGCTATAGTCGCCGTCGCCCGGAGCCGTCGCAGGGAGCCGACCTCCGTCGTCGCCAGAGAGGTCAGATCCAGGTGGGCATCGGATCCGGCGAGGAGGTCTTACAAAAATTTAGAAGCAGTGTTGTTGTTTTTTTTTCATATACTATAAATTAAACTTGACACATGCAAACATGCATGAGAAAAAATAAAGATCAGCTTAGTATATTGCACTACATGCATGTTCCTCTGAGCTTACGAAAAGTCTAGTAGCTAATTAACTAGCAATTGCAATAGAAGCATATGCAGATGAAATGTCAGTCACTGATTTGCTGAGATTCTGTCTGGATGTCCTAGTTGATCAATAACCATCACGCACAAGTGCACGCACCATATTTGTTTATTTGTCAGTTTAATTCTTTTCTGGAGAACGAGGCAGGAGCTAGCATCACTAACCAATCCAAGATAAATAGTTTGCTAGTGTAAGAGCAAGTTGATTTAAGCTAAACGAATGACGGGGAAAACATTAGAAAAGCTAGCACGGTGAGTTCACCTATCTTTCATCTGCTTTATTTCTTCCTAGTTACTAGTAGCTCTGCTATCAGCTAGAACAACACAGGAGATAATTAACCCCAACAACAATGGCCAATTTAATCTACCTCCATGTTCTGCATGTCGTATACGTAGCCGTAGAGATCAGGCCCCAACACATCTGAAGAAGATTAGAATACTCCTGATGATACTCCGGTGCTTAGGCTGAGTTCAGAAGCGTGGGATGAGAACTAATCTCTCTCGCATACAAAACAGAACGACTCATTAACGTATGATTAATTAAATATTAATCTATATTTTTTAAAAAATAAATTAATATGATTTCTAAAAAAAACTTTCGTATAATTTTTTAAAAAAAACATACCGTTTAGTAGTTTGAAAAACGTGTATGCGGAAAATGAAGGATGTGAGTTGAAAAAGGTGAAAAAAGAACACAGCCTTAGGTTGCGTTCGTTTTTACCACTACTTAAGATAAAAAGATAAAGATATTCATGATACGCTTTTTAAACTGTTAAACGGTGTGTTTCGTGCAAAAATTTTCTATATGAAAGTTGTTCTAAAATATCAGATAAATTCATTTTTCAAGTTTGTAATAATTAAAACTCAATTAATCACATATTAATGGCATCTCATTTTACGTGAAATACTTAAGCTTCATCTTTATCTTTATTTTTAGAATTTTCAAACATCACCTTAGTATACTAGTTAGATGCTGAAATCTAAACATAACTATAAAGTAATATTTATGTTATTTTTCTCTCTTTTTTTTTTGACTAAAAGAGATAATATTATTTTGCTCTTCTCTTTTTTTAACTGTCGAGGATATGTAGGCGTGTGGCGTACTGGCGTTAGATCAATCTGGTTCATCTGGAAGCCTGTTTTTTTAGGTACACGGTTTTTTTTTTTGACAAATCGATTTTTGAACCATGGATCATCTTGGGAAGGCCTTTTCTTGGGCAGATGATCTTTTTGGTAGATAGGTTTTTGAACGTTTGTTTTTTTTGTACGTGGGTTAAGCGCCGCTCGTGGCGAGTGTGGGAGGAGGACGGCCTGTTTAAAGTAGTATAGATTTATCAGAGATATGTTCATTCTTTGGAAAATGATATGACAATACGCATGATATATATGAAGCCGAAGTGTTTTACAATTTTGGATCTTGGTTCTGATCAATACACACGGGTGTACCTGTGTACAACGTAATCCTGACATCAATCTGGTATCTGCGCTCAATTTGTCAGGACGGAACTAATGGAAAATATTTGGCAGTTATACCTACAACATACCATAATATTATGATTATAAAAATAATACATAAACACTTTTAAGATTATACTCCTTGTCCTATTTTTTTAATAAAAAAACTAAACCAACAGAAGAACTGTCAATTACATTTCAATAAGTAAAAAAACATAAACGAGTTATAAAAAAATACAACATATGTCACAACTTAAACCCATTACACAAACAACTAAAACAAACGATGGAGCCTGGCATATGCGCATCGTTGCCAAACTTGACACAAAAGTAACAAGGCATGTACAACTTCGTATGGCATGTACAACTTCGTAAATATGTGTTATCAATTGTTGGACTTGCCGTCCAGTGACACAATGGGCCTGTTTGGCACAGCTCCAGCTCCAGCTCCATCTCTCCTGGAGCTGGAGCCCAGCCAAACAGTTTCAGCTCCATCTAAACTGGGAGCGGAGTTGGGTGGAGCGCTCTCACAAAATGAACTAGAGATGTGGAGCTGGGTTTAGGCTGCTCCCCAACTCCACTCCAGACCCAACTCCTGAAGCTAAATTTAATCATGGTAGCAGTTAATGCCTTAATGGCATCGACTAATCGCTTGCTTAATTGACTCCGAGAGGAAGGAGTAGTAAATTAAGTTAGTCCTTACTATGGAAAGGACGAGCAAGATATATATAAGGCCAGTCGATATAGGAAATACATTACTCCTTCCAACCCACTCACTAAGACGCATATTTGTTTTAAGATTTAACTCTTTAAATATTTAACCAATAAATAGTTTATTAATAAATTAAATTTTATTTGATGAAAATAATATCATTGGATTAACATTTAAATTTACTTTCATATGATTATGATTTTTTTTCTATAAGCATTATAGTATATAAAAAATTTAAAGTCAAAATTAGTTTTGAACATCATGTCAAATTTGACCGCATCTTAATAAGTGGGACGGAGGGAGTATGAAATTACCTAGCAGGACAGCATTGTTAGGTGGAGTGTCAGAATTAAGAATCAATTAGGCAAAGCAAGCAGCTGATGCAGTACAAAGATTCGATATGGATCGTACTCACCAAACCTAAAACTCAACGCCGTACGTGTACTCCCTCATTGCAGAGTAAACTGCAAATCCATCCTTAGCCATGCATCGAGTCTGCAAACATCATCCTATACCATGCATGCATGTGATTAAATTGAAGTAGTGGCATGGACAATGGCAAATGTCCTTCCAGTAGCTCAGATGTCTCGACAGGATGTTTTTAGGAGAAGGCTGCACTTTAGCAAGAAACCTTTTCTGGAACTACCTAGCTACTAATTAACCATGTCAAAACGTCTTATTCTCTTGTATACTAGTAGCATGGTAGAATTTTAGCCAACCGAATTCAGTCCTAGATGGCTGCAGAATGCATCCGATCATGCAGGTAGCGGGTTAATTTATTTGCTTTTGGACCGCAATCAATGGAGGTTTTGGCTGACCAAACAAGACCAAATCTGCATGCATGTCTAGTATTTCAGTATACTCCACTGCAAAAGGAAAACAGTGACCATGCATTGCAGTATATTAACAAGTCAATGGTCTACAGTATGCTAGTAGTTAAGGTAGACCAGACAGGCTAACATTAACAAAAGCAAAGAGTTGTTATAAGATTTAAAGAGACTGGCCAACAATCAAAAGATGAAGTTTGGGCAAATGCAAGGAGGCGAAGACAGGGAGGGGCAGAGGGAGGCCTGGCCTCCCATCAATGTTGCATTTCTTGCTTAGTATCTGCTAATCGATTCTTTAATTACATGATTAGTTTAATCATTGTGATAAAGGCATTTAAGCTTCCAAAACTAACTACCATTTCGTCGGAAAAAAACTAGGATGTATATATGCCTTTATTCATGACGACATCTTATCCTGAGCTATCGGTAAAAGATTTTACATGCTAGCACATTAGAACAAGCCTACAACAGACTAACATGTACAAAGAAATGCAACGATGTTTAGACGACTTGGCCGTTTCAATGACCGCATATCATTGTTGATTACTAATTTGCTTCTCCACTTTTAATTTAAAATACTAAAATCTTTAATACTAATGCATGTAGCCAATTATATGCAATAGGCACAGGAATATTCTTTTGTATGGTCTTAATAAGATTATATGATTTTCTATCCATGTAAGAAATGATTAAATTTACTGTTTTTATTTTTTTATAGATTATTGGCACTTAATACTTAGCTTAAGTTGTCTCCTCTCAAGTCTAAATCCTGACCTCGCCACTAATTAATAAGTTCCATCATACCTTCTTATCAACATAAAAGAGATGATCCCCCCTCGCCCCCTCCCAAAAAAATGATATGGAGTTGCATCTGAAAGATTGTCATCGAGATAGGTATCCCACTACATGCAAACAAATATAGTACATCCATCATATCCTCTTGGGATCGAAATTATGTCAAAAACTGAATTTTGATGCTTAATTGCATGGTACATAACATTCCATGCTTACGAGAACTTCTGAAGACTCCAGTAAATTCAAAATTAAGTGATTTTCATAATTCCGATATATATATGTTATTGGACTTTTTTTATCTCTGTTTCATCTCCCTCGTGCCATTGGTCTTCTTCATCCTTATTAGCTCCTGCCATTGGATTCACTAACATAACCCATATATCTCTTACCACTTTTTTTTGACACCTCCACAATTCACCTCGCTTCTCACATATGGCTTGAACTGCAAAGTTGCCACCTTGTTGTCCCCGTCACCCACTCTCGATCTTTGGCACCATCTTGACGTCCTTCTAAATCAGAGAACCTCATGAAGGTCTCTCTTCCACCCACAAGCCCAACCCTAGAGCTTCACCACTTATGTTGAGTTCGTCAAAGATCGTAGCCACATGAATCGAGGAGAAAATCGAAAGGTCATATATCTGCAAAAAATTATCCCTAATTTTATTTTGAATTTATTGTAGCATACTATTTGTTCTATAAGTCTGCCTTGGTAATGTGATCATTCATCTTTTGAGTTTGGAAGTGAGATATCTATCTCAAAATCCTGATCGGAGTAATGTTTCTCAATATACTATCGCTCATAGTTAGTCTTTTGAGAGAGAGTATTTCTGTTAGATCCAACGTCTCATCTCATGACTGGTAGTTTTTATTATTTTTTTATAAAAAAAATAATAATCAGAAGGCGCCATCAAATTTGTGAGGGGTATGAAAGAAAATACATCTTAACCCGAGGTTCTCCGTTGAAAACACCCGGATATGTGCCGTCGCCGCGCTGGCCCTCACCTCACCGGAGCGGAGATTCGATCTCGCACATCCCGTTCGCTGTATCCTTCTCTTCCTTTTTCCTCGAGGTCTCTCTCTCTCTCTCGCGGCGGCCTTGGTTTCAGCCTCGGATTGAAGAGGAGGAGATGGAGGCGGCGGGCGGGCAGCTGGAAGCGGCGCTGCTCCACATCATGCAACGCCACCACCATCAATCCCTCCATCACCGCAACCAAACCGGTAAAACCCCCCCTTCGATCCCCTATTGATTTTGCCCAAAACCAAATTTATTTTATGAAATTTCCACCTTTGATTTCTCAAATTGCTCCTTCTCCCCCGTTGAACACATGCAGAGAGATCAAAGGCGGAGGCAGTGAGGAGCGCGGCGCGGGTTGCACATCTTCTCGTCGCCACGGTGGACGGCGGAGTGCAGGAGCTCTACATCAACGAGAGGCGCATTGAGCTTGAGGCCCGCGCGCTGCTTGCCACAATCGCGCGGTACAGGAAGCAGACTGACCAGTGGCTTGCCGCCACCAACGCAATCAACTCTGTCTTGAAGGTCTACTCACCTCCCCTTCATCTCCTTTTTTTTTTATGCTTTTCTCCGGTTCATGGATACTGCTCTTACTAGAGCACTAATTGCATGCTCTTTTATCGTCAAATCTTGAAAAATGAGATATCATTGCTTAACTAGTCATTTTCCCTAAAAATATCCATGTGTAGCATTCGCAAAAAAAATACCCATGTGTAGCTAGCAATGCGTTCGGAACAACATAATAAATTCAAAAGTACAGTGCTGGGCAACTTTTATAGCTTCTTAGTTGATCATATGCCATTTCTTGTGGCTGAAACATCTGTTGTTTTCTTTTGTTACAGGAAATCGGAGATTTTGAGAACTGGATGAAGATCATGGATTTTGACTGTAAAAGTATAAATGCAGCTATCTGTAACATTCACCAATCCTGACTCTGCTTTTGACTATGGTGTTAGGAAGATTTTATCCTGTTCCTACTCAGTTAGCACTGTTTTTTTCCCGTTGAGTTGTCAACTCTGTTGTATAGGACTGGTTTGCTCTACATAATTGAAAAAAAAAACTTCTCAATCTTTTTACTGGGAAACCTCCCATGGGCAACAATATATTTTGTTGCAAATATTTGTTTACCTCAGAAAATAAATATTGGTTCTAAGGAGAAATCTTGATCTACTATATGACAAAATTGTACTCTGACTATATTATCAACTTTTTCACTTTGCTAATGAATATGACGATATATTCATGATATGATATATTACTAGCTTTTCCTTGTTGCTGATATAGGCTCTTGCATATCTGCATATCAAGTGCAGACAATAGGAAAATATCTAATGCTCAAATTTTCCTTTTCAAATAAGCATGATTGCCGCATTTTTTAATGGTCATTTTAATCATCTTGTGATCATATACCTGAACCCTACACAATTGATATGCAATTTGTCAACTTGGATATACTACGGTTATGAGTTGTAGTAGTTAAGAAACTATAGTCAATGAACTGAATATTGGCATTAAGCCAAGTAATGATCAATGCCAGCATGATAAGTCATTCTGAACAGCTGTTCTTAAGCATTGTTATTACAAGTTCGTTTTATAGTCATGAAATTCATCAACCATAGTAAGAGGCTTGGAGCCGAGTTATCGTTATCAATGATCTTTCAAGTGCAATAATTGTGGATGAAAAGATGAAAGGCCATATCAACTGTTACACCAGTTGCCTTTTTATGCCATTTTATTCCTTTCACATATGTGTTCTTTAATAGCAATACAGACACCTTTCAAGACGACTACAGCATCAGGAAAGGGACAGTTCTCCCTTCTCTGAAGATTACACTCTTCCACACAGGCACACACAGGCTTAGACTGTGAAAATTTATGACCTAGTTTACCTTCCTGCAGTTCTTCCTGATCTGTCCACTGGATCCAGTAAGGGGGTTGATGTTACCCATCTTCACCATTGCTGCGCTGAAATCAGTGAAGAATGTTGCCATGTTTGATGAGTAGGTGGTTGTCTGGGAATCTGCTGAACCACCATTGAATAGTTGCTGGTCAGAATGCAGGACACCCTTCTTGTTCAGCAGGTTCTTGTAGTAAAAATTGTCAAAAGCATAGGGCGTCGATGCATCAAGGGGGGATATGTTGTTGTCGCCGGTTGTGTTTGGACAATTTGATTTCAGAGATGTTGCAAGGGAAGTGTCGATGTTGGTTTCACTGTAGATGCGGTTGCGAAAATTGACGCACCTTGCCTGGCCTATGGTGTGAGCCCCTGGCATATTTTTTTATTTGATGTTAGTGATCAAGTAATCAGTAGCATCTTGATACTAAACAACTTGTTGGGGTTTCACCATGATATATTGATACTCCTACGTAAATGTAACACCATTTATACAATTTGTTTTGACAATCAAGCTTCAGCAAGGATAGCTGTTTTATTTTTTGGTTTTATTATAGATGGTATTACATACCAAAAAGTTCTATTTACATACACAGTACCTGAGAGTGCAATCATGTCAGTTGCACTTAGTCCTTTGTTTGAAAATGACTTGGTGAGATCACCAAGGTCAAGGGTTGGTGCTGGAATGTCATTGTTTGCAGTATCCAGGCTTGCTGTTGTTGAGTCCCGCCGTCCCAGCTGGACAGCCCAAGTAGGACCACCTAGCTGAAAAATAAATTGTCAGTCTTTACATGTATTGGACTGCATGGAAGATATTTAGTGATCACTACTGATTATATTTTATAAATATCAATTAATTTATTTACTATCTTTGGCAACTTGACTTTTAATACTTTGTAAGGTTTGTTTTGGTATAGAATTTCATAGCTGTACATAAAGAGTTATGTTCCGTTCATTTCAGTTGCTAATCTATTGATGTCAGGAGTTCCTGTTAACCATTTCAGATAGACAAAGAACTAACTCTTAGTTTGATATCCTTTGTATTTTCTCCCCTTACCACAACAACAGAGTCGCGTGCTGCCACAGCAAGGATGTCAGCACATGACACCACCTGCGGGCAGATCCCCTCAATCTGTGCCTTGATGTTGTCTATAACATCAAATCCACGCAGAGAGTTGTTATTCGGCGCAGCAGTCTTCTCTCCGGTGAAGGTTGGGGTGTCATCTAGCAGCACCGATCCATCACAACCCTGCATTGTCAGAATATTGAAGGTTAGTACTTGATATTTAGAAGTGAGAAAAACTTGAGTATCTGTACAGGTTCAGGACACTTTCATTGACAAAGCAGTCATGGAAGTGGAGGCGGAGCAATGATGCACCCATGCGGTTCTCCTTTGCTACGGCAGATCTCACCGCTGTTTGGATGGTGGACAGTGCATTAGGGCATGACTTGTCATAGAAATTTGCGCTAAGCTGAGCTGAAACCAAATTTGCAGCAAACAACAAGGCAATGACACTGCAGGCGAAGGGTTTAGGGGAAGCCATTTAGTTGAGGCTTGAGTGCAATGTGCTATCTGCCAGTCAAATGTGCATGGATATTTATAGGCAGAATTCTGTGCACATGCTCAATTGGTCATATGTATATTGTTGTGGCTTTGTAATTCTTTGCATTTTGTTAGTTGATCTTCCTTTTTTTTATCGGACTAATTAATGGAAAACTCTACAGTCAGAAAGTGCATGCAAGTGGAGAGGATCAGATGGGGGCATGCCAATATGACAAGATACCCTTTGTGGTTTGGTCTTTTGATCCCTCCACTAAGATGTAACCATCTAGAAGAATTACTGAAAAACCAAATGGATAGCTCTGAAGACTCGAGGTAAATATTATCCATGAATGCACATATGTTTGCTCCCTTTTAGTATAAACAAGATTGTGTGGTTTTGTACCTCGTTCTGTACAAAAGAATGTTAACCTATTTTATGGTGACAAAATTAAAAGTGTAATCGTATAATGGAGGCGTTTTGTAGTGGAGAAAGTTCAATTTGAGGTGTTCTGACTTGATTGACAAAAAGTCGAATTTCTGCTGGATGGTAGGTGAATGATCTTATCAGTTATCACTGAACTTGTTATTTCTTATTGTTCAGGTTGACTTGTTCTTCTACAATATCGTTGTTGTAGTTTATAGTACAACCTAGCCAAAACTGTTGTGGTTTCAGCTGTTGGGTAAAATGTTTAAGACTTACAACTTCAACTTATACATAAAAGTTCTGTATTAGACAATAGCTATTGCAGGTCAATAAGATGAGCTAGACAGTATCTGCTTAACAATCGAGTATTCGATTTCTGTCACCAGTTACAAAGTGGGAATGACTACATATATTTACCGAAGTAATATTAAATACACTACTGAAAGTCAGAAACACTAAAACACGGTTTGGCTAATGGTCATTGAAAGCTCGAACTATGGTATCAACAAATAGCCGCAGTAGTACACAAATTAGAGTGGCTGCATTGAGATAATATATGTACTTGAGGCATGATCAGTTTGGTCATAACTTCAGGTGTGAACTAATTCATTAGCCGGAGATATTTTGTCAACAAATTGTGCACACTTAAATCACTTTTAGCAGTGTGATCTCCTTTCTTTTATTTTAAAACATGAAAATAATCAACTATTAGGAAGATAGAGGAGTGTCATTAACCAATCCTATATTTCATGTATGCAAACCCCCCAAACTTTGGAAGCTTCTCTTGATTGTCGAATATTTTCATTGTTCAATTTGGAGGAGCTTTTCCTCTGGATGTCAATGGTGTTTTCAACTGCTTCTGTTACCTATCTGTTCGTTCGAATTATTTGCATTTGCATACAGTCAGTACATAATATGGTTGTATCTTTCACAGGCCGCATCCAAAGACTAATGACTCAGAAAATTGTGCTCAATCCTTACATTACATGGATGGTGCATGCCAGCCAATGATGTATGTTGACTCGACTGCATGCATACACAGAAGTAAGATGGATAGAGTGGGAGCAGTTGGGCTGGTGGTGAGTGGTGAGCACAAGCAGAAACCAAAAGCACAGCAGAGCAAAGCAAAGGAAATGGCCGCCATCTCTTTCAAAGAATATTCAGTGCCTTGCGTTGTATAGTATTTGCAGCAGCAAAGCCACTCACTACTTATTTTAATTATCTTGGATTCTGCAAAGAAACAAGATTTTGACGAAGCTGATTGTGCCAGACGGCCTATTTGTGGATAAAATGGTTCAAGAACAGTCTTCTTCAATGACTTAGGGGCTCATTGATTTTGTTAGAAAATTATTTTAATATCACTATCACTGTTTAAGTTAGAAAATTACAAAGAAACAAATGTTTGGTTTTGTTTGATTTGATCAGTCATCAGTCCACACTCCGTAATGCATGCCGCAAAAGCACATGTTGAACGGCGACATGTTATATGACTTTTGTGTTGGCACTAGGCACATGAAGTTCCATCTATAGCTTCTAGCATAATTCGGCTGAGGGTGTCGAGCATTTAAATGCCAGTCATAGACTGAAGGAAATTTATGTATAACACAAGTAACTTAGAAGAAAACTGAAGAAAATTCATCAGAAGTAACTTTGAAGAAAAATTAGTACTTCAAGCCAGCAGTTACTTCCAGACAAAACAAACATCATAGCCATTGTTTAGGACTTTAGGTCAAACGGGTGAAAGCACCGTCTCATCTTGATATCTCAGTACCTGATATTGTACAACTATAAGCAGACAAAGCGAACGTCAGTAGGGTTTTGACTGGTGATGATTACGGTACACGGGTTATACCAACTCGCAGTTACATTGTTGTAAAACTATGCGAGCATGCTTCTGTACAGGTCGGTAGTCACACATCCTAGTAATTTCATACGAGCTAGCTGCACTGATACACGGATTTAACTTGAGTCTACTCCAGGTCCGTTTCTGAGGCTGCCTCCTCTAGCAGCTCAAAGGCATCAACCTCCTCAAAGTACGCTCTCTGCTTCTTGACAAAATCTTCTGGTAGCATATGTTTACCTGAAGATGTTTTCTCCATCCTCGTGCTCTTCTTCTGTTCAACATTTCAAGCAATAAAAAAGGTGAAACATCATGACCACTGTTTCTTTTTCTTTCAGAGGCGTTTATGTGAAAGCTGTTTATGAAGGCACTGGTGAGGCTGGTTTCATTACCTTCACCGGCTCACCCAATGAAATATCTATGACCATTGCATTCAAAACTCAGAAGGAAAACAAGAACAATGGACTCTACTCATGTACCTAAGCTAGATGATCCCTAAAATGGCTAAGAGTATATTATACTTAGCATCATAGCATATCTGCATAAAGCACACTAATGCAGTATGTATCAAAATATTCATAGGATAACATCTGGATATGCAGTATCACAGAAGAATTGCAGAATATATATAAAGATGGACAGGGAAGTGCAAGAGAAATTAAATACGTAGCTCATTTAACTTTTAGTAATAATTACATGGCAAAGGTGGGCAAAAATGTAATGAACAGTGCATCATGTAGATCATTCCAAGAGGCAATAGCACAATGATTCAATACCTAATAACAAAACATGTATTATGGTTCTAAGGAAATGCAACTGACCTTTTTAGATCGTTGGCAAGGAGCCGAAGATGAAATAGGCCGAGTACCTTGAGCCATGGAGGTTTTCCTAATCGGAAAAATCGAAGAGAAGTGCAATTTAGTATTTCAGTTAATGAAGTGCATCCACCATATCTATTCCTTGGATGTGAATGAACTAACAAAACAACCCTTTCTCAGGGACTTTAGTGAGCCTTACAATCTGAACATACAGATTCTTCACATTGATCCATAGACCCAACACTCAGAATTTCCTTTACAAAATGTGCAAGTAACTGGATGGCACTGGCAGCATTAGCCGCGTTCGGCAGCCTGTGGCTGCGGCTGCAGGGCAGCAATATCAACGGCATGTGCAATGTTGTAGTGGCTGCAGCCGCAGCCACAGCAATGCCCACCGAACAGGCCCATTACAGTTATCCTTCTACTTGAGTCAAAGCACAAGGGAAACAGCAATTCAGCATGATGCTAAACTGGGGACAGTTATTGCCATGGACCTTACTCTTATTGCACCATTTCCATCAGCAATGCATTGTCAGGAAAAACATAACCTGGATAATTTCCACATTCAGTTTAATGTAGCTGATTTTCAAGTTAAAACAAGAGAATGGTCCAATTATCCAAAGGCACCATCCAGACCCCAGCACTAGAAGCTTGCGGTGCCTAAGTCCCATAAGTCAATTTGCGCAACAAGGTACTCCATGGCAGTGCCGTTGGGATGAAGCAAAATTATTACAATTCAAGTGAATGAAATCTGTAGTAGGCGCATGCAGATAAAGAAAAGGGGGAGCAACCTATTTTTACTTGCAAGAGTTGCAGGAGGGGGGCAGCTTGCTGTTCCGGCAGGAAATGGTGCCTTGTCGTTGGTTCTCCTCTTCTGAGTGGTGTTGCGCCTTGTATACACGGTAGAGATGGCCGATTTAACCAAGCTACGCTCCTCAGCAGCTGCAATGGCGAAGGTTAGCAAATCCTGATTGCTGCCGAAGCGCGCAGAGATTGGATTGGGGGCAGCGGTCTCACCGGCGGCGGAAAAAGGCTTGGAGACGGGAGTGTGCGAGGGAGACGCGGAGCAAGTGGAGGCAGCAGCGGTGGTGTCGGAGGGAAGTGGGCGGGGGCGGCTGGTGGTAGGGTTGGTTGGGGTGCTCGGGAGGAGGAGGTTGGTGACGTCGCCCAGAGGCTGCGCCGCCGCACTCCGCTGCCGCTTCACCTTAGGGCTGCGGTGCCTCTCCGACGGCGGCGGTGTCGTGGTAGCAGCGGCGGGCTCCATCGCATCGCTGAGTCGCTGACGCTGGCGGCGGCGACGGCGGCGGGAGAGCAGAGCGGGAACGCAGGGGCGGTGGTCGGTGGCCGGAGTCGGAGAAGAAGATTGCGGAAGAAGCGAGAAGGGGAAATTTTCTTTTCCAAATTAATAAAAGGATATTTTTATTGTTTTGGGCCGAGAGTGTGCTAGTTTGTCAGCCCAAGCCCACCTTTAAATCTTTTAAAAAATAAATATAAATATAAAAAAATTCCTCCTTCTTGTGCCTGGGAAAAAAAGGCAAGGTGAGAGGAGGCAATTCCCCTTTTGTGTCGGTGGTCATCTAGCTATGTATGTCCAAAGAAAGATCCAGATACTTGGTTGGGGCAGAGAGCCTAGACATTTAGAGGTGAAGTGTATAAATTTTTTTAATCCTTTTCGACGTTGTTGTGTTAGTTAATTAATTCCTGTGAAAAATGAGCCAGCAGCAGCAAATGTAAAAATACAATGACTATTGACTGATGATCAGCCTTTTACTTGTGAAATGTGAATGGCAGGAAACACATGTTATGTTGTGGATGAGGCCATATATATATACACACAGATGGCACGGCAACAGAAGAAACCATGTGAGTAGCCAACAGACAAGGAGAGAGTCCAAGACCGAGTGAGTGAGCCTTGGGAAGGATGAGCAAGCAAAACCTTGGGAAGCTTGAGACCCTTACCAAGAAAACGGCGGCCCACAAGAAAGAAAGAAAGCTTTATTCTTTGCTGGAGTGGAGTGAAACTGGCGGCCCGGCCAGTGGTTTCAGTGGTCAGTTTTGCTGACGTTTTGTGTCTGTTGGGCTAGCTATTCCTATAAATTCGATAAGATAGCTTCCCATTTCCCATCACTCTCACTCCCAATTAAGTCCCAAACCACATCCGCAATCCAAGAAGATCGATCATCTATCATGGAGCGGTTGAGCTCATCGGTGCAGTCGTGGGTGGAGGAACACAAGCTCGCCAGCATCGGTAAGCATCGAATCGATCCCCTTTCTGATTATTAATCCATTCGATTGTTCTTTCTTTCATCTCTCTTGATTAATCAATCGATCGATCGATCGATCGTTCTCTGATGAACATTCATGTATGCGTGCAGGAGGGCTGTGGGCGACGGCGGTGGGCGCATCGGTGGCGTACGGGCGGAGGAAGACGCCGCAGATGCGGCTGATCCACGCCAGGCTGCACGCGCAGGCCCTCACCCTCGCCGTCCTCGGCGGCGCCGCCCTCGCGCACCACTACTACAATAATCCTAATCCCAATAAGCAAACAAACAACCTGGACTACGACTTCTACTCGCAGCTGCCGCCGGCCACCACCGACGACGGCCAGGAGAACGAAAGATGGAGCTGGTAGTGCTACCCTTCCTTCCTGCCTCTGCCTTTGCCTACCGCAAGGTGCAGACAACTGAAGATGATGACGATCACGATGATCAATTAGTAATAATCAAATCAGTTCCATTAGTTTTTTTTTCTTAATAGTATGTCCTCCTAATCCATCCAGCTAGGATGGTCTGGTCTTATCCACTCCATCCTAACCTCTGCTCTCTATGTACTATATTATCCATTCCATCCCATCCGGCCCCTGGTTTTCCGGTGCCTTTGATTATTACTACAGAGGTCTACAATGTACTAGTATTTGCTTCTTTCTTCCTCCGTATTACTAGGGATAATAAAAACGGATCGAAAACGGACTTTATTGTATTCGTTTTCATATTTTTTTTTAAATCGGAATCGAAAACTTGGATATGAAAATGAAAACGAATATTATCAGAAAACTAGCTTTATTGTATTCGTTTTCATATTTTTTTTAAATCAGAATCGAAAACCTGGATATGGAAATGAAAACGAATATTATCAAATACAAATACGGAGCGAATATGAAACGAAACGAATACGGTAACAAATATTTATCGGGATATATAAACCCCTCAAATTGAGCTGAAGAGATATCGCTTGTTATTTTAGGTTAACATCTTCAAAATTTATATGTTTTGTAGGTGATCCTACAATCATATATGAAAATCGATTTTATCGGGATATATAAACCCCTCAAATTGAGCTGAAGAGATATCGCTTGTTATTTTAGGTTAACATCTTCAAAATTTATATGTTTTGTAGGTGATCCTACAATCATATATGAAAATCAATTTTTATGACAGTTTCTTTAATTACGAGGCCCGCAGATAAATATGATTATCCATTTACTAATTCAAGATCTTTTACTTTATATATATATATATAGCTTACTTATCATATCAATAAGTTCTTGTGTAGATTAAAGATGCTATTTATTTTATTTTACATATTCAAAACTTATAATGTTTGTTTTATATTTTTAAATACAAATATTATAAACTATAAAGTGGTAGATCTCATTGAGCTCTACAACTTTGATATGGAACACGTTTCCATCCGATGTCATTTGAATAGTAGATTTGAGATTTTGTGAAAACAAATATAATATTTTATAATAAATATTTAGACCCTTAAATGATCTCAAATAATAAAATTATCATCAACAAAGTTATAGATCTCGTCGAGCTCACAATTTTGATATAAAGTTTGTCTTCATCTGATTTCGTATGAAAAAATTATGTATATATACGTCATGTCTGCGGATATCCGAAAAAATTCCCGGATAATTTTTGACCTTTTTCAATTCCGACGGATAGTGCCCTTGCTGTATTCATTTCCGTTTCCGAGAAAAAAAATCCGAATTCGTTTCCGAATCCGAAAATATCCGAAACTATCTGATCGACTCTATCCGATTCCGAGAAAACGTCCGGACGAACGGAAATTATCCGTACCAGTTTCATCCCTACATATTATTCCATATAAATTGATCTCTAAAAAATGCACCAAAAATGAGTATATGCTGAAACTAGTTTATGGATTAACTGCCAACGTTCTGTTAGGGCGTCATTCAGTAATCGTGACACTGTATTATTACTCCTACTAATCTTCCGTTTTGTTCTGTTATCAATAATCCGGCTTGGAGTCAAGCCATGTTGTTAGGATCAACACAAGTCAGCACTACTCCACAAGGACTACTACATGGTCTGTCACAAGTTCCGCTAATTGTTCAACACAGGATTTAGTAAATAAATTGTTCTAGTTAGCGATTATTGGCAGGCGTCTTTAGGCCATGGGCTAAGGCCCATGAGACAGACAGACGCCTGGCCCATCTATGCAACCGTCAGGCCTGCTTCTGGTCTGATACCAATGAGGTTCCAAAAAAATGCTGCCAAAGGAATTAAACCTCAATATATGCAGAAAAGAAATATATAACCTGAATATATGCAGAACGATTAATGTGCTCTCTGTAATTTAAGAATGCTCTTGAAGAGAGGATAAAATGGAGGCATCCTTAATAAGCTTGCTAATGAGAATGAGATGCTTACATCCATCCATTCATTGATTGACTCTACAACTACACTAGGCCAATCATGGAGACTACTATGTGGAGTATGTGATGGATTATTATGTGCCAACCAACACATCCATTCCATGACGTTTCTCCCGCCAAATTTGTCCTCACCTTTTCATTTTTATCAACACAAACTGCGGGAGCAGGACTGGCTTAATTCCCGAGTAGTATCCTCTCTTTATGATGTTGCGTCATCTGTAATAACCTGGGATATATGTCTATATATAACGGTTCATTTATCAGGAAAGAAGCCATGTCTAGGTGAAATGAGGAAACAAACAGAGAAGAGAAAGAATACCTGTTGCATAAGCTGTTTCATCTTCTGTCACTGTCATTACGCACTTGTCATTGATGAGCATGCATATGTTTGTTCCCGCTACAGCCTACAATCAAACTAAAAGGGCCTAGAGTAAAAACATCTTGATAAGATAGCTAAAGCAATTATGTTACTACTAGTACTGTCATAGCTTGCTAGCTCATCCTGAGACAGTGATTGCAGGAACATCCTTTCAGATTCTGCTCTTAGCAGCAAAATGGATTGTTCAAATCATTATATCTAATTCTATGGCGTATCATATCATACTTTTCTGCTTTGTTATATCAAACACAGAGTTGGGTGATGAGTGGGAGGAAAGTGGTTAGCTTGTTAACACAAAGCCACCCTCCATGCCTCCAACTCCTACTTCCTACCTAAAGTCTCTTATAAGGTTGGAAAGTCCTTATCAATCTTCTCCCTATGATTCCCTTCACGCATTATATAATCATGAATTCATCATTTTTTCAGATTATGTTTTTCTGATGTCTACTTATATCTTGAGAGGAAAAGACGGTATTGTCCCCCCAACTATATTGGTCATGTGTTCCTTTCCTTGGTAATATGCATAGTATTCACATCAAAACAGGGTTTTCTTGCGAGAAAACGCATACCATAGCAAATTGTCATGCCTTTTTTTTTCAAAACATATCACACTTCTTTTTCTCGCGAGGAAATGCATAACAAAATATCATGCCAAAAAATTTCAGAACATATCACATTGTTCTGTTCTTTCCATTTTCAAAGGAGTTGCAAGATGAAGATTCATTTTCAAAGGCTTACTAGGTTGGTTTTTTATGGGACGGAGGGAGTAAATTCTATGAACAGGCTGTTTTTGGTAAACGGTTGTTGGCCTTGGCCTAAATAGACAATTGTACGTTGCCTTCCATTAAAAGGAAATCCCATGCTTGCTGTTACTTTATTGACAAGTCATTCTATTAGTCCTGTAGGATTAGGACTCAACTTCAATGTTCTGAATGACTGTTCCCTGTACACCAATGTGCAGTTCATTTGTAACAAGGACGTAATTAAGGTCAGTTTAGTCAATGTACTGAAACAAAAAAGTGCTAAATGCACCTACTACATTCATGAGTTGCGCATTTTGCATATCTTTTTTTTTCTTTGTGGAGAACAAACGTGTACTGAAGAGAGCAGGAGAATTTCAATTCCCCTGGCTGTCTTAGTTAGCAACCACCACTCATTAGCTCTGCAAAAGAAATAGCCAACACACCATCCTCCTCTCCTCTCCCCTGTCCTCCAAGCATTCGTTTTTATAGCCTCACACAGCTCAAACACACAATGCTAGCCTTGCTGTTCACATCATTGCCAAGCCAATCCACAAGGAGAAGGAAGAAAGAAAAGAAGGCAGGGCGGCAGAGCAGCAGCAGCAGCAGGAGAAGGAGAAGCAGCAATGGATTGCTGCGTGTGCAGCCCCATGGCGTCCATCTACAGGCTTCCTAGGAACTCCATATGCGCTGCATGCTTTGAAGGTGCCAAGGCCATCATCACCTTCTTCAACGATGGGGAGCAGGGCGATGCTGATCAAGGCTCGGTGAAGTCCCGTGAATTGGCAAAGCTCAACGGCGCAACCAAGGTACGAGCTTCTCGTTTGCTCCTTTCTTAGTCCTTTTGATTATTCTTTTCGCCGGGCTAGTCCTTTCGATTTCATAGGCTGAATCTGCATGCATCTAATTTGTGTGTTTCCCTGAATATTGCGTGTGTGTTGAGCAACAGAGCAATATCGGTAGAGAATGAATATTGATAAAAGGAATTCCGTCCCGCGTTTAATGCATGCAAGATAAGCTCTTGTTACATTTCAGCATTCAGTTTGATCGATGCGTCTGGTTTGCTGTCAACATTTTTTAGAAATCAGGTTGGCTGTCAAGGTTGTGTTGGTTAATGGTGAGACGCAAGTCTCAATCGAGAGTTGCATGAGAATGATAGGTTTGGTACAAATGACATCGTCAAAAGGTTCATGATTGATGCTTAAAGCCCGTTTTCAGAAGCTGTATTATATACTAGTGTTCTTCAACAGCCGATGTTCACTTAACATTTTTTTTTTAAAAAAAAACTTGCATAGCATACATGAGATTCTCCTTGATTGCAATAGCTGGAATGAGGAAATAAAAGTGGCTTGGGCAAGTTGTTATTCTCATCTTCAGAAAGAATTAATTCTGAACAGTCACATACTAATTTTAATTATGCGTTGGTGGGAGTGCATGGAACATACTACACCATGAGCATAATATATATATATATATATATATATATATATATATATATATATATATATATATATATATATATATAATTGCAAATATTTATGTGTGTTAGCATCTAAAAAATATATTTATGTATGTTGATTAATATATGTAGGGATTGAGAGATGCGTGGGAGGAGGTGAAGCAGATGCGATACAGAGAGGAGGAGACCAAGCAGAGGGTATCGTTTCTTCAGGAAGGCTTCGCGGTGGCGTGGAAGGCCGGCATCCACACCGACATCGCCGTCAGGCCTGGAACTGGGCCCCCAATTCAAGCCCACAAGGCCATCCTTGTCAGTCTCTCTCTGTTTCAGCCTAATGGGCCGGCCTTCTTTTACTTGGTTAGGCCAATCAAACTAATGAGGCCCATCTATATACAGGCCGCCCGATCGGAGGTGTTCCGCCACATCCTCGCCGGCGACGACGACTGCAAGGCCCCCGCCGGCGACTCTCTGTCGCTACCGGAGCTAACCCACGGCGAGCTCTCCCACCTCCTCGCCTTCCTCTACACGGGCTCCCTGACGACATGCACGGAGGAGAGGCACCTCCACGCGCTGCTGGTTGCCGGCGACAAGTACGACGTGCCGTTCCTCCGGCGAGCGTGCGAGGCGCGGCTGGCGGCGGGGGTGGAGGCGGGCAACGTGCTGCGGACGCTAGAGGTGGCGGAGCTGAGCTCGAGCTCGGCGCTGAGGGAGCGCGCCATGGGGACGGTGTTGGAGCACGCGGAGCAGGTGGTGTTCTCGCCGGAGTACGAGGAGTTCGCCGTCAGGAACGCCTCCCTCTGCGTCCAGATCACCCGCGCTCTGCTCGCCAATAAAACCTTTCCCGCCAAGACGCCTTAAGATACCTATTTTTTTTTCTTCGTTTAGAATTTAGTTAGACGACGTGCGAAATACAATACGTGTAAATGATCTGAAATTAATGTGATCAATCAATGCAATTGAGATTCAGTTTGGCCGAGCGAGATCTGCTCGCCGTTAATTTCATTGCACGAATTAAACGACAAAACGTCGCTCTTGTTCCGACTTCGTCAATACAACTTCATGCATGGTACTTCGTTCAGCACCGAAAGATGAGCAAATTTTTACAAGAAAATTAATTAACTGAAAATATTATGTGGCGTGCATTAATCAATCTTGCATACAATAAGATAGCTTGCGCTACGGCCGAGGAGAATTAAGTCGAAACATCAACTGATTAACTTTCATTCTGGATCAAATCGATGATATATCCGTGCATGCTTTAGTTACTCATCGTGATGCATGCATTTCTTGATGGCTTGCAGCACTGCCTGCCGAACCATTTTCTCATCCACGCTTGTCTCTACAGCCTCACTCTGCAAATATAACAGTTAATTATATCAAATAATTCTTCCGGATATTTGTTTGAGTATAATTCTTCCGTTATGATCACAACTCACAAGAAAGGGCTTAGACAAATTAATCAACGAAATTAACTAAAATATCGATATGCATGTATAATCACATACTTGGCTGGATCCAAGCGCTTCAAGGCGAAACGCGGTGTCGTCTGCGCACGACACGTCAGCATCGAGGACATCGAGGCCGAGCTCCTCGAATGCTTCTAGCACCGACGTCAGCAACTCAGGCTGACTCTTCTCCATTGACACATTGATTCGAAAACCTCTCCTCTTCCTCTCTAGCTCTACCGATGAAACACTCACCTGCATGCATCCATGCGTATACGTGTACATCAATGTTTAATGTTGCATTAAGTTTTTTTTTCCGACTTGAAGAAAGATCTAGTCACATTTTATATATGCTCCGATGAGCTATGAGAAACTTAGAGTATCAAGAGAAAGAGAAATAGTTGCGGAGTCAGCATCATCATCGAGTCCAGACGACTAACAGCGTTTTTCAGTGATCGATTAATTTTCATATAAATCAACGGTTGTCCGTAGCGAAGACGACATCGGCGTAGCTCGAACGGTCACCAGACTTGTCCGGGATGAGCTGTCTCTGAAAAAGAGTGATCCGAAGCTATATATTCTTCAGAACTTCGTTCGCTCCATTGATAAAAGCTTGTGTACGTTAATTAACAATATATATTTGCCTTCTTTAAGAAAAACTAAATAGATTTGCATCATTGTTGTACTCACTTCCGTCATAAATATTTCACGTTTAAAATAAAATTTGGATAAATCGTAACCATGCACATCGATAATTCTCAAAGGCTTAGTAACTTTTTTAAAGGTAAGCATATATTTTCTTTTAAAAAATATTATCATAATATCATAAACTTAATATTAGATTTTATAATTTTGTTTTAATATAAAATCGATGGTGAAAATTTTAAAAGTTTGAATATTTATAATAGATGTATTAACACATATTGTACTTGTTTACCATATACACTTTGTATGCATGCGTCCTAGCTTACAAATTAAACAGAGAGATGGACAAGTAACAATGCTATGCACATACTCTTTGCATTGGCATGGAACTGCTGGTGCCGCCCCGCTGTTCAGGCTCCTGAGATACCTTGTCCTTGAGCTCTTTGATGTACTTGGACGCATCTACGAGGATTGATGTCTCGTTTGCCTGCATTTATAATCATATATATTCATAACAAACAACCCGAATGCAACAAAGCACAAAGCCCTCAAGTCAGTCTTTCTACTCAAGCGCTTGGGAGATCAGGAAAAAAAAGGAATGCAAGGATTTCCAGAGAAAGAAGCCACAGTCCACCAAATAATCAACCACATTCAGGAGGAGTTGGGCTACTACGATTTGGCTAACGCAAAACACAATGTGAAATTGTTGCCATAAGAAACGAGGAGGACTTGAGTTGTAAGCTTGTTTGCAGTCAGATGTGTATAGTTTTTTTTTCCTTTCTTTTTTCAGCCTTTGGTTTTTGTAATTAAACTCCTCTTTATTAATATAACGCCAATCACCTGATTGGCCTTTCGAAAAAAATTATACATATTCATGCTATGCTTAGTCGCTTGGAATATAATTAAACTCTCAATGCTACAGAAAATTCTATCACTATCGATTCGAAACACACAAGTTTTTGAACCGTTAGTGTGTGGCCCAGTATCACTGCCGGTAGATGGGAGTGAACCGACAGTGATACGTGGAAATCATCGCTGGTTTATAAACCGAAATCGGACATGAAATGGTGCATAAATTGAGCATCTAATTAATGACCTCCAAAGGTTTCGGTAGAGTTGTTAACTCTGATATAGTTTTATGACCAAATGAAAGGTAGATTTTCAGAGAAAAAAAGTTAAAAGATGAATTGATTCATGCAACCAAATGAAACAGAGAGAGACAGAGAGATATTGGTGATATATCCTAAAGATAATCATAGAGATGATTGTATCACATACTATGTTTTATTATAGGTTATTCCTTAAAATAGATAATTTATTATTGATCAATGAATATGTGATTCGTTCATAAGACTATTTTTATTGTATGTTACTATTTCTAAAGGATCCCTGATCAAATACCATATATGGAACAAATATGGTTCAATGATCAACACATTTATTGATTAATGGTCATGTCTCATGGATCATGGTATGAAGATACCAAATTAATAATATGGACACATGTTGGAGGACATGTTGTTGGATAGACCCAACATGAGACATTGTAACAGCTATATGTGATGTGCCATCAGTGATCTCATATTAGTGTTAGTGTATAATCCTTAGACTTAAGATTATCATGGTTCCCAACATGTATAGTAGCTTACTTAGGGGCTGCCAAACACTACTCCATAACTGGATAGTTATAAAAGTAGTCTTCAGGCATGCTATAAAATATGTAGTGGGATATGAATAATTAAGATGAGATTTGTCCCTCCCTTGGAGAGATATCTCTGGGCCCCTCGATGTTATAGATTATGAAAGTGCATGGTCATGCCAAAAGTGATTGAGAAGTCAATCGCAGGTTAAATAATCTATTGCAGGATCGAGTGAATGATTGAGCTATTAAAGGATGACACATATCTAGTCTTGAGTTTAATCGATATCGTGAGGCAAAGGGGTTCATACAAGTATACACTACAGATTTAGCCGATATGATCTTTATGTATGTCCGGTGGGTCAACATGTTCTGCTAGGGGCCGCTGTTGACATGTGGATCGAAAAGGAGTTTTCGGGTTGCAGCCGAGTGTACATGAACCTACAGGGTCGCACACTTAACGGATCGGAATAAAGTGATTGGATGGAGATCCAATATTTGCTCAGTTCGGATAAAGATTCGAGTAGGACTCTTATGGGTCTAAGAGGCCAGGTTATGGATTCTATATATATCTTTCAGGTGATGAGGCTGGTTGAGATAGAGAAACCTTAACCGTCACTCCCCTCCCGAGCAAAACCCTAGACGCACACGGACGCTAGCACGACCGTGCGACGTGTTCCATCCCTGGACGTGTGGATACCGATAAAGGCATCGCTGGTCTGCGCTGCTGATCGGCGTGAGAGCACGACGGGGTGCACGCATGAGGAGGAGAAGATTGGATTGCTGCGATCTACTACTTCCTCTATATCGACGCGCGCTACGTCGCCAACGTTCCTTTGGCTTCTTAGCATCTACTTCCACTGCACAGCGCGTCGAGTGGTAACGATCTATGATCTCGTACTTACATGGTTCTTAGTTTACGCAATAGAAAAATTTTGATTTATGCTATCGTAGCCTATGCGTATCCCAACAAGAGAGAGAGAGAATGGAACTAACCTTTAAAACCCTAAATCCGATGTGAAATAGAGAATGGAACTGACCATGAGAACCCCAAATTAATCAGACGTGAAATAGTGCACAAATCGATTTTCTAATGTCCTCCAAAGATTTTGGGCTCCCTTGTCTCTAACCCTGAGCAAAATAGGGCTACTCGAGCAGGAGGACACGGCCTCGAATGATAATTGAGGTTCACTCAATCGCTCATGCATCATGCATTACCGATTCAAGCCTTCAATCGGCAGTGATCGATGTATACAATCTAAACAGTTCGGGTAAGTCGATCACACTGCTCGGACCGTATAGTATCACTATATATAATTGGTTGGCTTGAACTGGCAGTGTAGAGTCACCAACGGTATGAAACTCTAGAGTGGCTCCACTGTGTGAGGGGCCGACCAAGCAGCTCTACATGGTAGCATAAATAATGTAAAAAAAAATACAGAAGCATGCAACACATATGTTTCTTTTCCAAAAAAAATAAGATCGATGTAATAAGCCATCATAGGAGGATGATGGTCGTTAAGGTTTTGGGTTTTAAGTCCGATCTTTCCAAACTGCCAGTTTAGGAGAAAAGATACATGACAATCAAGGGCGAAAAAAAATCGATTTTTGCAATAGGAAAATTAGATGTAACCAATTGGTTATTCTCAAATTGAGATATCGCGCACCATAGATAATACGGAGTAGTAAATAATATGGATATTAAGTTAAATTACATACCGCACTTGATTTTGTAACAGAACGTAGGAGCTCGAGCTTCTCTTCTAAAGCCGTTGCTTTCTTCTGATCTTTCCCTGACATCTCTCCCTAGATCTCTCTCTCTCTCTCTCTCCACAAACACAAATCAAGAGAGAGACCAGCTGCTAGCTAGTTAATTTGTAATGGGCATCTCGATCATAGATCGATCAATCACAAGCTCTCATATGGTCATTATATATATACGAGGGGGGACTGAAATATAACGAGTGATGATATGCATGATGATCAGTGGGCAGTACAGTACTTTGCTTTGTCGTACGTATTGATTATTGCAATTGTTGGGATGCACATGCATGATCGTTCTTCACTGGTGTTGCCTGACAGCCTGAGGATGGATCCTAAGATAAAACTAATACTCTAGCTTGTTTTTCCTTGTCTCTTTGCCTTCTTAAATTCGTTTTGTTCTGTATGCACACGTTCCTTACTATTTTATTTTGATACCAAGAGGATCGATCATCCACTCTGAGTAATAGAGATTGAGTACAAGCGAGAATCGTCTCAGCTAGCTATATGTAGCTATACTTAGTTAGCTAATTTACTTTCCTTCTAATTGATACAGTACAATTATGTCGAGACGTACGTACTCATGGAAAACTACCAATTACAGTAGCCTTACAGTTACACATATACTTAATTAGCTTGATATATATATATATATAGAATATCGTACGTGTTGGAACTATGCAAATCACTCTGCTTATATGTTGTATATTATCCTGATCGAGCTCCAGTCATTTTCTTTATCCAGGTCACGTAAATGTACGTCAAACACGCCTTTATCCGGCACGTACTGATTAGCTTGATCTTTCAGTCCAACCGCGTCAAGTAGCTATTAGCCAACAAACTGGTAGATTAATCAATATATACACATCAAACGCGTCTTGTAACACAACATGTATACAAATTAAGAGACAAATTAGCCATCAGATCAATGTGTTTTCTAGTGCTATCTTATGCCGGGGAGACCATGTCACCCGGCCTAACCTGACGTGTTCTGATGCCTAGCTACAGAAATATATACATATACATCTGCTCGATTCGATCGACGTTTCAATCGATGTGTACTGCTGTTCAGTCAAGT